>CM033474.1:34987618-35299832 GCA_019447015.1 Hymenochirus boettgeri
TGACACTGAGCCAGACACTTCTCAGCTCTGCCTTCCATTCTGTGCTACTGGGGAACTGGGATCTTACACCCCCCACCCCCTCCCTTCCCTTCCCAACAGGAGCAGCACTAATTCTGCAGCTCATCTCAGGACACCTACACCCTGTCTCCTCATCCAGTCCCCTGTCCAGGCACCTTCTCCATAAGGGCACCTGCTCCACCTGCAAAAGGTAACCATGTCTGTCTACAGGTATCACCTGTCTCCCTATAGCTGGTTCCCTGATCCAGGTACTGTGGGTCTGATATGTGAGGACCCAATGAGCCCCTACCAGCTCCCCCTGGTGTGGAATCCTTAGGACCTGTTGGTCTCTGGTACCATCAATCCTGATGACTACCCTGTGCCTTATCTTAATCCTGGGGGCGGTGTGTAGGGTTTTGCTGACAGACCAGTGCTCAGTGTCTAGTGCTGGGGGATTAGTCTCAGTGCCACTGACTGTACCAGATGTTCATTGCCAGTCTGGGGAATTGGGGCTTATTCCACCCAGGATGCCAATGCAGTGGGATGTGAATTACCTGGCACAGTTGGGCAGTAGGTGCCTTGTCTCTTGGACCTACCTGGTACATGGACACTCCTTACCTCTTACCCACCCTATGTATGTTAAACAGTTCTGGGTGGGTTTTATTATACCTCAGGGTCCAGTAACACTGAGTATTGGAATCCATTAAACTGGCACATCCTGGGCACAGGGAGCTATAGAGACATACTTGGTATTGGGGGATGACAGTGCTGACACACACACACCAACTTCCATCCCTCCATCTCATGCAGAACTAGAATCTCTTACAACGAACCAATGGCCCTTACACAACGTTCAGCGTTTGGCAGCCAAGGTTGAGAGTTACAGTTCATCAAGGACAGGGAAAAGTTACTTATCCCCGGACACATATAGTGCTAAATGGGCAGATAATAACCATGAACGTGGGTCACAATTGTGTGTGTGTGTGTGTGTGTGTGTTTATGTGTATGTTTGTGTGTGTGTGTGTGTCTATGTGTATGTGTGTGTCTTTGTATCTGTGTGTGTGTCTATGTGTATGTGTGTGTGTGTTTGTGTCTGTTTGTGTATGTCTGTGTGTATGTGTGTGTCTGTGTATCTATGTGTGTGTGTGTCTGTGTATGTCTGTGTGTATGTGTGTCTGTGTATCAATGTGTATGTGTGTGTATGTGTGTGTGTCTGAATCTATGTGTATGTGTGTGTCTAAGAGTGTATGTGTGTGTCTGTGTGTGTAAGTTTGTGTGTATTTATGTGCATGTGTCTGTGTATGTGTGTATGTGTATCTATGTGTGTGTGTGTGTGTGTGTGTGTGTGTGTGTGTGTGTGTGTGTGTGTGTGTGTGTGTGTGTGTGTGTGTGTGTGTGTGTGTGTGTGTGTGTGTGTGTGTGTGTGTGTGTGTGTGTTTTGGGTACTTGTTGTGCCAATGACAGGAGCTCAGTCCCCCTGCCCTCTTTCTCTATATAAGGATGGGCGGGGTATCACCATAGGATCCACATGGACTGAAGACAAGTCATTAGCCTGGTTCTCTCCTATAAGGAAGCTTCACTGTTCCAGCTGCTCCCGGGGGCTCTGGGCTGCTCCATTGATCACATCTCTGTCCTTCCCCAGGATACAGAGGACTCGGTAAAGTGGCTGCAGGAGCAGCTTGGTCCGTGTTGTTCCTTTCTGGCTGTCCGGGGTGATTACAGGAGAACCGGTCACAGAGAGTCAATGACAGGATCGGGGCATTGGGAACCTTCACTTTGGGGGACTTCGTCTCTCTCCTGGATCTGACCCTTGGGATATAGAATTGGATATTGTCTGTGGAATTCCGAATTGGACAGTGTGTGTACTGACCGTGCCCCAGGATGTTCTCCGGGCTGCTCCTGTGCTGGTTCCTCCCGATCATCTCCTGTGTTTGGGCTTCAAGGAACGGTGAGTCCCGGTCACCCCCAGCGATCAGGCAGCTCCTTTCTGTACATGGAACGTCAGATACTGAGCGTTCCACACCAGTCACAATGTGTCCAATAGGGATCTATTACCATTCATTATTATTATTATTATTATTATTATTATTAGATTATTATGATTAGGTTAATTATTATATTAGTATATTACCATTCATTAGTACCATTCATATTATTAATTATTACCATCAATTACATACATGTATCCAATAGGATCCACTAATATTCATTATTAACATACATGTATCCAATAGGATCCACTAATATTCATATTACATACATTGTATCCTAGGGATCATAATAGTAATTATTACCATTCATTATTATTATTATTATTATTACCATTCATTATTACATACATTGTATCCAATAGGGATCCACTAATATTCATTATTACATACACTGTATCCAATAGTGATCCACTAATATTCATTATTACATACATTGTATCCAATAGGGATCCACTAATATTCATTATTACATACATTGTATCCAATAGGGATCCACTAATATTCATTATTACATACATTGTATCCAATACAGATCCACTAATATTCATTATTACATACATGTATCCAATAGGGATCCACTAATATTCATTATTACATACATTGTATCCAATAGGGATCCACTAATATTGATTATTACATACATTGTATCCAATATAGACCTACTAATTTCATTATTACATACATTGTATCCAATAGGGATCCACTAATTTCATTATTACATAACATTTTATCAATACAGACCACTAATATTCATTATTACATACATTGTATCCAATAGGGATCCACTAATATTCATTATTACATACATTGTTTCCAATATAGATCTACTAATATTCTTTATTACATACATTGTATCCAATAGGGATCCACTAATGTTCATTATTACATACATTTTATCCAATACAGATCCACTAATATTCATTATTACTTACATTGTATCCAATATAGATCCACTAATATTCAATATTACATACAATGTATCCAATAGGGATCCACTAATATTCATTATTACATACATTGTATCCAATACGGATCCACTAATATTCATTATTACATACATTGTATCCAATAGGGATCCACTAATATTCATTATTACATACATTGTTTCCAGTACAGATCTATTATTATTATTACTATTTACACTGTATCCAATACAGATCTACTTTCATTCATTATTACATACATTGTATCCAATAAAGATCTATCATAATTACTATTATTTTTACTATTATTGTTTACTTTGTATACAATATAGATCTACTTTCATTCATTATTACATACATTGTATCCAATACAGATCTAATGTTTATTATCAAATACATTGTATCCAATATAGATCTATTATTGTTATTATTATTATTAGGAGTAGTAGTAGTATTAGACCTTGTATCAATACAGATCTACTTTCTACAGAATTATAAACATAGTATCCAATACAGATCAGTTATCATTATTAGATACACTTATATCCAACAAAACACACATTTTATAGACCATTCATTATTACATACATTGTATCCAATATATACATTTCTACTTTCATTCATTATTACACTTGTATCCAATATATACAATACATTTCTACTTTCATTCATTATTACACTAGTATCCAATAAAACACACATTTCTTTATAGACACATTCATTATTACATACATTGTATCCAATAAAGCACACATTTCTTTATAGACCCATTCATTATTACTTACATCGTATCCAATACATGACCTGATGTTTCCAGGTTCCACAAGTGATTCTCTCTCTAGGAACAACACTGGGATCGCACTCTCCTGTAGTCTCTGAAATTATCATAGCTGATAGGAGTAAATGATAGTGATCCCGTGTTATTATGTATTAAGAATAATGGCATGTTATTACTGGTGATGTGCTATTGTTATGGATATAAATAATGATAATGATTATTGATCATTGTCACCATTTGGTTAGTGTTTGGATATTGTCAGTCAGGATTTAGAGGTTGAGGGATTAACCCTGTAACTGCTGTTTCAGTCTATAGATGTTCTTGGCTCTGTAGTGTAATAAGAGACACATTTTATTTAAGGGTTAATGAATTGTCATACTGGGGAGATTCCCAATGACTTTCAGTGGTGTTATTTAGGTCAAACTCCCAGAGCATTGGGTTATATATTAATTTAGTGTCTATGGGGTCTTATTTATGTGTCCCAGTTAAAAGGGGGATTGGAAATAGCTGGTGACTCTTCCATTAGCATTTCAGGCGCTATTTAGGTGCAAAGTCTCCACACTGGTTCTCATCAGTAACTGAGATTTATCATACAGAAAAACAGCCAGCTGATAGACCCATCACATTAGTACCAGGGTCATTATTGGATATTGTTTAGAACTTCAAGGTCAACTGGTAAAGTTTTTGCCCCTCCTTGCCCTTTAATTATTACTTTGGGTGCCATCCTTGGGGGGATTTGTCCATCTGGTCTATAGAATGCAGCTCTCTGGATAGATGTATAAAGTGAGTTAGCAGCAGATAGTATTATCTAGGCTGGAGCAGTTTAATGACCCTGTTGGCGTCCCAGGGTCCATTAACCTACAGTTCACATTTACTAAGAGGAACCTAAAGTCCACAGTACCCAGAACTCCCTATTCCTCCCTCTGTTAACTCATTAACCTTGCTCTGGCCTGATGGTCAGGAGTCATTAGCAACTGCAGCTCCTATTAATCAGTTAGTCTGGGGAAATGTGGCAGAGCCAGTGAGTCTGACAAGTCTCATTATCTTATTAGACTGTCACTTTCTCACCAGTCACAGATCTGTACATAGATTTGTCTCAAGCTGATTGCGTCAAGTGTCCAGAGAGCAGCCTGGTATTTGTCAGTAAGGGGGATGCCAAGTCCTCTCTGCCTTGTGGCTGTTACCAGGGGGTGTGGGGGAGAGTTTCATAAACTTCTACTGCATTCACAGACTTTCTAACTGACTCACTTAAACTTTGCTGTTGGAGAATGTTGAGAATTGCAGTTCAACAACAAGTTGAAGTTAAACTTCAAGTTAAACATAGTCAAAATGATACACACTGGGCACTTATACTACCACAGTCTCCAAATGTCTATCTTTCTTTATTCCACCAACGTTTCAACTTGCCCCATTCATCAGCAGATCACAGCTTGACAGAGCAACCCCCCACCCTCACTTTAATTTAAAACTAATGAAGGGTCTCCTATTTCTTGCATTAGCACAGGAAGAAGCAACTCTAACATTGCAAGCCTTGTGCATATTTGATGCAGATTCTCTTCATTTCCAACTGACCTGGTTTCTGTACATTTAGATATTCCCCCTGGAATCCCTTTCCCTTTCAACACAGAATATACAGGGAGATATGAACAGTTCTATATGCATCCATGTATTTATAGATCTACATATATCATAGCTCTCATGCATATTAAACTGCCCCCATTACTGCTCCATGGGTAGCAAAGACTTTATTGTAGGTCCAGTCCAGCCTTGAACTCTCTACAATGTGTTAATTGATGGTTTGTTTGTTTACATGATCAGTCCATGTGTCTGATTGCTCACACTGTAAATTCTAATGCTGTTCCATTCAAGGGATGGATTGTGTTCTCTATTCTGGGTGCTGCTGTGAGCACCCCCTTGTACACAATCCTTCCTAGACTGGAGAATGCTCAGAGCTCCATTAAAAACCCAATCTATTCAGTTTTACTTTTTTTTCCCTTCTCCCTCTGTTTCTGCCCCAGTAAATGTGTTTAAATCACATCTAGTCGGTGCTCAAAGGGAACATCTAAGTTCACATGGCTGGGATTTATGGGGCAATGAAACAAAAGAGAGAGAGATGGTTTTTCTCTGAGCTCAAACTGGCAAATGACTTAAGATTAAAAAAAAAAGTCTTATTGCTTTAAGACTCTGCATGGGGGCAGCAGGCCGAATCTTCCTGACTCAAACCACTTAAAACATGTTACTTAATAAGATTACACTTCTCTCTATAGTTCCAGGCTGCTCATAGAGAATGCAGGGTTCATTCTGCCTCCTCACCATGTCTGAAGCTGCTATTTCTTTCTTTAGATGATTCAATCCTCATTAACTTGTTCCTTGTCTCTGTGTTAGAAGTATTAACCTTGTTTGTACCCTGTAATTGTATGTACACATAGCACATATCAGCTCTAATTATAATAATATTATGATATATCATTATAACAATGATATTATAATATATAATTTTATTAATAATAAGATTATAATATATCATTATAATAATAATAACCTTACAAATCATTTAGATAACAGGTACAAATTAAATGAAAGTACTTACTTTGGATTTATCATGTATATACTTTATAAGTCTATAATCATGTATATACTTTTTAAGTCTATAAACATGTATATACTTTATAAGTCTATAATCATGTATATACTTTATAAGTCTGTAATCATGTATATACTTTATAAGTCTGTAATCATGTATATACTTTATAAGTCTATAATCATGTATATACTTTATAGTCTATAAAATCATGTAATCATGTATATACTTTATAAGTCTATAATCATGTATATACTTTATAAGTCTATAATCATGTATATACTTTAAATAAGTCTGTATCATGTAAACTTTATAGATAAGTCTATAATCATGTATATACTTTATAAGTTCTATAAATTCACATGTATATACTTTATAAGTCTATAATCATGTATATACTTTATAAGTCTGTAATCATGTATATACTTTATAAGTCTGTAATCATGTATATACTTTATAAGTCTATAATCATGTATATACTTTATAAGTCTATAATCATGTATATACTTTATAAGTCTATAATCATGTATATACTTTATAAGTCTATAACCGGTATATACTTTACAAGTCTATAATCATGGATATACTTTATAAGTCTGTAATCATGTATATACTTTATAAGTATATATGTGTATTTATTCAGGCCATATACATTATTGTTTCTTTTTTTTTAAATTAAAAGAAAACCATTTTCTGATGTTCTTTCTGTTTTTCCCCAATGCAGACAAGTGTGGAGATACAATAAAGATCACCAGTGCCAATTATCTGACATCCCCTGGGTATCCACAATCTTACTTTCAATCCCAAAAATGTGAATGGTTAATTCAAGCCCCTGAACTGTATCAGAGGATTATGATCAATTTCAACCCTCACTTTGACTTGGAAGACAGAGAGTGCAAGTAAGTGGGAGAGATCTATATATCTAGGGCGCCATCTACTGGCTAGCAACCGACAAGCAATGGCTAAATTCCTAATGTTCTGTGTGTACCAATGGTAAATGGCTGGAGAAATTATCTATTTGGTTTCTATCAATCTGCATTTAAACATTATAAACCTATCAATAAATGTAGATGTTTCATGTTTAATCTCTTTGGCCCAAAAAGGACTGAGATGTTTGTATTGAATTTGCCAATGGAATGGAATGAAAAAAGATGTCAAGACTACATTCCGGGAAACTTATTCCATTGACTAGACAGTTGCACTTGGACAGTCCACAAAAATGATGTTTGGGTGAAATTTCACACATCCATATGGTCGCACCCACAGATAAATACCAAGTCTAAAATATATTTATGTTAATTTAATTTACATCAAAAACTTTTTCTAGGTTTATTTTTATTGCATTTACCTGAATATTTAAAAAAATGAAATTCACAAGTGTACTGAGAATGAAATCTCTATCTTAGGGTGTAAAGCTGGGTACACACAGTAATGATAAAGCCCCGATACCATCGGATTGGACAGTATCGGGGCTTTATTGTTACTGTGTGTACCTTTGTTTCCTGAACGAGCGCGCAGCCGCCGAATGCTCGTTGGGGAAGACCGAAAATCTCCATCGCCTGCGCTAGTTTCCCTATAGAGGGAATATGATGTTTATAGATAGAACGCTCGGGACTGTGTGTATGCAGATCCTGTCGCTTTAGACGTATTATTTCTATGAGCTATTTTGTGTGCCATGTGTTTAAAATGTTTTATTTGGTAAAGCCAAACATTCAGTCCAGTCCTACTTTATCCCTTGCTGAGGGAGACTGTTTATGGAATGACTCCATGGGGGTTATATTGCTGTGGTATTTGTTTTGTGGGAGGAGATGGGGGGGGGTCCTGACCTTGTCTGGAATGTACTTGGTGTTAATGGTTCTTTTGGTGTTTCCAGCCTGATTAGCTTGTTTTCCATTTAACCTCTTCATGACCAGGGAACAGTGATTGGCTAGATTATACTGTACAGTTGTCTTGACATGAAGCATCAGGATGTTTAACTAGGTTCTCAAACTTCTCTCATTGATAAAAAAAAAAGGAGTCGCTTGCTTGAATCTAGGGGTTGAGCCATATGCTGGGACTGGACTTCCCTACTTCCCCTTCCATTCCAATGATACAGAGCTAGGGGTGCAGCTTTCCATTCTGTGTAGGGTTGACAAGCTTTTCATCAATAAACACAACTGTAATTCCATTCAAGGACAGAGTGGGATTTATCTCCAGGAGACTTGATGTTTCATGGTGCACTGAGCTTGTGGTTTGTAGTGGGAGGAGAAATTCCACTGGAACCATTGCTCAACTTCTAATTAGTCCCTAATGTTTCTTCACTACAAGTGTCGTGTTTTTTTTCCCAGACAGATTACATGTTCATCGCTATGTAAAAAGCTTAACGTGATTAAACAAAGAAACAAATAACCCGCTAACCCTTGTAGACTGTGTTTAATGTGTATTCAGTGAGTTTATGCTTGTGTCTTATTATATGGTGTGGTGCATTCTGGGTGTAGTAGCGGAATCATGTGAGTGTGCCTGGCAGACAACCTGTCCCGTTGACGTTGATATTTCCATTGTGGTGGATTGTGTTAACCAAGTAATCCAGTTAATTGTGGGTTGAATATTTGCCTTCATGTTACTTTTGTGTATTTGCTATACATTGTATGTCCTCTATGTTGGTAAACATATGTGTTGAGGCTTTATGTTTCTTTTAGTTATGATTGATAGTCAGCCATGATCAAGCAATGGCAGCTCCAAGGGGTTTTATTTTAACCAACAGGTGGAAATTCCTGATAGGAATAATACAAATATTCATGTAATCATGTGTAATTTCCCATAAGCTATTTCCAGTGTGAGGGGCAAGTGTACCTGTTGTAACACGGTGGCTCAATGGTTATTACTGATGCCTTGCAGCGCTGATGTCCTGAGTTCGATTCCACCCTTGGACACATCTGCAAGGAGTTTGTATGTTCTCCCCATGCTTGCGTGTGTTTCCTCCGGACACTCTGGTTTCCCCCACAATCATAAAGACATACTGATAGGTTGTATGTGTCAAATAAATGGGCTTAGATTGTAAGCTCTTCAGGGCAGGGCCTGGTGTGAATGTATACATGTAATTGTAAAGCACTACGGAAGACCATATTCCCCCACTGGACAGTAAAAACCTGAGTTCAAATCCCCTTTAGGATTCCCAGAGATATTAAATATGAAAATTCACTTTCCACGCCTAAATGGTTTACTATTAATCTCCCCTTCTGTTTGCCCCCTGGTACAACTGTGCCGTGGGCCGTGTTCTAGTTACTGATGTTCACACAGTCCCACTTCCAATGTGCCCTGACAAGCACAGTCAGCAGGGCCTTTAATCAGTTCTATCAGGTTTTTTGATTGAAATTCTTAAGATTCAGCTCATTCTACCCACAGAAAGATGTTCTCCCTCTCTCTTTTTTCTACTCTCTCTCCTCTCTGTCTTTCTACTGTCTCTCTCCCTCCCTCCTCTCTCTTTTTCTCTATACTGTCCCTCTCCCTCTCTCTTTCTCTCCTCTCTCTCTTTCTCTATACTGTCTCTCTCCCTCTCTCTCTTTCTCTCCTCTCTCTTTCTCTGTAATGTCTCTCTCCCTCTCTCTCTTTCTCTCCTCTCTCTTTCTCTATACTGTCTCTCTCCCTCTCACTCTTTCTCTCCACTCTCTCTTTCTCCTACTACTGTCTCTCTCTTTCTTTCTCTTTCCTCTCTTCATATTGTCTCTCCGGTTTCTCTCTTTCTTCTCTATCTCTCTTTTCTCTTTCTTCTTCTCTCCCCCTCCCTCTCTATCTCTCTCTCCCCTTTCTCTTCCTTTCTCCCTCTCTACCATCTCTTCTCTGCCTCCCTCTCTTCTTCCCTTCCCTTCCGTCTCTCTCACACACCACTCTCTGTCACTCTCTCTCTCTTTCTCTCCCCTTCTCTGTCTCTCTCTCTCTTCTCTCAGAGTGCATGTGAGCCAACAGCTGGCAGTAATGAGGCTTAATCTGAAGGGAAACTTTCATCCCTATCAGTGACACAAAGCAAACAGTGTACAAAGTGATGTCACGGGCAAAGATAACAGTGGATTTTCTTATCGAAGATACTGGAAAGTGGACTGGAGCATTTTTTTGCTTCTGTGCAGTGATGTCCTCCTCCCCCTTGGCAGTCTGCGTGATAACGTGATCCTTTCCATGTGGAGGGTTTTGTTTTTAAACTTCTTACCCTGCTGGTAGACAGTAAAGATGGAATGTTAATATTTTACTCCAGTATCGCTTTGGGGCAAGTTGATCCTTTGGTTAATCATTATAACAACCATCAAGTTATAGACATTCCAGCTGTTTATTAAAAACATTGAAAGGAAATTAAGGTGCAAGATCTTGTTAGGTCAGTGTAGAGGGGGCCCTAGGCCACACAGCAGGTTGGGGCCCAAAAAACTTTTTATGAAATGTCTTTTTCTGTGATTTCTAATAAGTTCCTTACATACGAAGAAACCAATGGGGGAGCAGGAGGTTTCAATGGAACAAAAGCTGGAGGGTTGGTGAATGGAAATATTTCAGCCAGTGAGATTCCCTCCTACATTGTTATTGAGGGGGGTTTGGAACTGGTCACTGTGTGTTGTACTGTGTGTGGTCAGTACAGATCAGGAACATAAAATGATTCCATATTTCCGGATATGAATGACACACCTTCTAACTCTACTGATTCCCGCAATGTGACTGACTCATATATAATCATTAATGTACAGATTTTGTGGGTTGGGCTGGGTTTAAGTTGGGTCTGACCGCAGAGTTGAATTGTGTAAGATCCTGGAGTTATTAGGTTTAAATGATGTTAATGATTTAAATTATGAATTCACATTGTAGGAATAATGTGCCCCCTATTGTAAAATATTAGCATACTGGTTATGAAATTCCAAGATGACTTCTAATATCCTTTTATCTTACAGTACAATGTAATGCACAGGGTCATGTGACACTGATGACATAGCTAAGCCCCAATAATACCTGATACAGGAAAGTATTGTTGTGTTGTATTAGTCCAATATATATAAATTAAGAAATAAGAGAACTATGATGTTTTCTATGGACTAACAGTTTATTTAGGTTGTCAAGCTTTTGATGGCTATACCTAATAATACCTCAGGGCTAGGCCCCACTAGTTAATGAGTTGGGCCTCACTTTCGCTTCCTTGCGCTGTGCCTTAGCCCATTTTCGCAGTGCAAACCATCTCTGTGTTGCATGCAATGGTGCGCGTTGCATGCACTACGATTGGGCAACATTAAAGGAAGTGCAAGCGAATCACGCAACATTGCAACGTGCCTCCATGCGCTGGGTAGTGGGGCCTAGCTCTGATGACATAGCTAAGCACCAGTTGTCATGTATGTTATATATGGATGGAGTTAGGGGCCAATACACGCAACAATATCAACCGTACATTCCCGGTATTTTATGATCAGTATTGATCCAGAAACAGCTTCTACCAGGATAGGAGGGAGGAATCGGTGGATCCCCCATACACAGTATGACAGTTGTACGATATCTGAATATCCCGATACCATACATCTGGTATGACCTCAACTGCGGTGCATTGGCCTATAGGTATTTCATTTGATCAAAATCGGCCTGTTGTAGCCGAAATTCTCTTCTAAATTCCTAAATGAATAAAATGTTGTCTGCACCCCAAACATGGGATCATGTGTACACAACCTTAAGGCTCATACACACATAACATTTATTATCGACCATGTGTACGAGCCTTAAGAAAGTCAATATAGCTTTATCTGTACCAATGGGATTCCTGTTCTAAATATTTAAACAGAAAAAAACATTTTTTTAAGTGAAAATCTTCTCCCTTAAACAATCGGTTTTACATAAGAAAGCCCCGAGCGCCATCTCCATATCTAAAAACAGCCTTTTTATAACTGTGCGGAATACAAAGAGGATCACAAGATTCTATATTTAGTTAACCTGAGAGTACAAACGGCCTTGGGCAAGGTACAAAGTAACTTTTATATAGAGGAACTTGTTTGAGCTGCTCTAGCAGTTACAGTACAACAACGTTCTCCCCTGTGGATTTTATTGCTTTTAATCCCGGCCTACAACTTGGTACAACAGGGCTGATTATTTCCATTCCCTTCGGGAAACATGCCTATTTGTTTTGTAACTTTCTTTCAGTGTTACAGGATTATTATGCCTCCGAGTGCCAATCCAATGCACACCCCTCTGGCTTAGGGAAGATATACGAGGCTGCTATTATTCCAGTATCTTGCTGTGAATGCCGTGCAGGTTCAGACCAATAAAATCGTGCGTATATAGCTGGGTTATAAACAAGCATGCCCCATTGTAGTGCTTTTCATTTCGAAAATAGTTGACTTCTTTCCCTGTAGTGTCAGCTGATCATTTAGAATGGCTTTGGGCGTTCATTCTGATTGGATAGAAATGGGCCACCATGGACAGATCAGACATTTACAGGCGTTAGGAGCTCTGACAGCTTATTGTTCGGTTATCAATAGAAAACAATCTTTTCTTTTAGTAATTCATAAAGTTTTCCAATGACTAAAAATGTAAAACATTTTAAATTTAACATCATTTTAAATGAAGAAATATATCTTTATATGTTCTTAGTAAACTGATATATGTTATTTTAGATTTGAGTGCGAAGACGGATTGTTGGATGATCAGTTATTACAAACAGGCTGCTCAGCAGTAGACAAGCACCTTGTTTGTTGATTTACAGAGAATGGAGGGGGAGCCTCTGTGAGACCTGGTCCCCTGCGGCTTCACAACTTTGTTTAGCAATTTGCTAAGATGGATCTCTTAACGCTAAAGCTGGGCACACACAGGACAGATTTATGAAAAATGACAGACAGGATCTGCAAGATCCTGTCTGTCATTTTTCAAAGATCAAGAGACACACAGTCCCGAGCGGTCTCCCTATACACAGCATATACACAGCACAGGGAGAACACTCGGGACTGTGTTTTTCCCCCGAATGCGGCCAACTCCCCTATAGAGTGACTACTATGGCAAAGGGAAATTTATGGTCTTTCTCGAACAATTGCTCTTCTGACCCGAATGTTCGCCAACCGCACGCTCATTTGGGAAAGGGGCGTGTACCTAGCTATGTAAAGCTATAGGAGAGATCAGGAATGCGCTACACACACTAATGGTATGCCCAAAATATCTGCGGTGGTATTTCCGCCATCCGTTAATGATGTCAGACAAGGGGACGATCGGACTTGTTGGTAATTTACGGCCCAATGTGTGAACTCCTAAGGCTACTTTAACCACAAATGACCCCGGTACATCATCTCATCGTGTGTACCAGCCCTTACAGCTTAGAATAGCTGATAATGAGTTTAGAACATAAATATCCTTTGTTCATGTTCTTATTATACAGGGAATCAGTTTATTAGATTTAGGAGGCCTTTAAGTTGCTATTTATATTTATATAAGTAAATGATGTTGACTTTGTTAAACGATGTGTGATTGCACGATGCACAGGTCAGTCTAGCATGAGATACATGATAGAGAGAATGTACGGGTTGAATAATGTTTAGTTGGAATATATGAACTTTGCCTTTTTATAAATGAGACACACATTATGCCCAGCAGATTGTTCAGATGAAATATAACCTTGTGCTATTTCTTGCCGTTGAAATTCCTCCTCCCAAATGGGCGACTATCTTGAATTACAGCGAAGATATAACATTTTTATCTCTCCTCTAGACTGTCATCAGACAATTGTTCCCAATAGATGTCATCTGCTTTGCCGTTCTATTTGGGCTACAATCTCTCTGCCATCTTGATTTGGCGGATGATTAATGCTTTAGGTTTGATAGCACTTTATATTGCAAACTACAAATCCCAGACTGTAGCATTGGCAATTATTATACAGCAACAGTCTAGGACAAAACAACTTTGCCGGGTGCTATATATAGCGCGGTGTAATTCTCACATTGCCAGCTAGCTAACGGCGAATCTGATGAGTGTGAGAAATCAATTGTTTCCCTATCTGATTTATGTTGAGTTTTACTTAAAAGGGAAACGTGCCTATTTAAAGCAGATGTTATTAACTTTCGAATAGACTGCTTCATTTAAGGAAGAGCTCCGTTGGATTGTAGCATGGCGGACTGTGTGCATTGGGCATGGTTTCTCTGCAGGTCTAAATGTTGTTAAATTAATGGTACTCCTATTATTTGCCTCTTCTGAAGCACTTTCTCTACTAGACGGCAAAAGAAAATTTTTTGTTTATAACCACTAGGGGGCTCCGCTTTATTGATGCCACAGCTAAATTACTGATATGTTCACAACAGTCATTATTCCCAACAACACTACCAATCGGTAAATGGAAATTAAAGTGGTACTGCCACTATGATCAGATCAAATCTTCCGCCACATCCAATCCATTATGGTCAAAAACTTGGCACAAAAATGTAATATGGTGTTACCAGGATCGATTGCAAACCACAATCCTGGTAAAACCACTGCTGTACCAGCCGTTACGGTTGATTCGCTATTCATGTTGAATCAAAGTCGTCCTAATTTTGGGTCGGTGTATAGCCACCATAATCCTAATGACAAAGCCTATTGCCTGCCAATGGGCCCTCTAGGAAAATGGGGCCAACCAATCCCTCCTCCCTTCTAACAATAAATGGATCATCACAATTGACTTGTCTAATTTGAAAACAATCCCCACCAATCAACCGTAATGTGTCTTCCCTCCAATATTGGAACAAATTGCCTATTTCACATTGCAATCAATTTTAATTAACGAGAAGTCTTTAGGTTTACACAAATCATTTCAGACTAAATATACATCCACGCATACATCTGTTTACAGTGAAGCAAATTACATTGCACTCTCCTTCCGTTTCTATAAATCACATGCAGCAACGCAGAACTGAACATCTGTAAACGGTTCTCCTAACCGCTCTTCTAAGATCATTAGAATCATAGCCAAGTGCAGAACGTTAAAATCGAGTTAGCACAAGTATAGTTATGGGAATGTTGGGCTTGACATTGTGGGTAATGAGGTTATATATCACAGCACGTGTGTGTTTGGAATGATATTAAAATAATAGCTGGTGTGGCAATGTATTAACCATAATCGGGAGGTGGGAACAAGTGTTTAAGGTCTAGAGAAGAGAACTAGGATCCCCTAGGAAGTGAGTATCTGCTTAGGAACAAGGAATTTCTTTTATGTTCTTTTGGGAAAAAATCTATATAATATTTCGTTTTTTTGGTTTTTTTACATTCATTATAAACTTGATCCTAAGGCTAGCCATACACGGGCAGATGTTCTTCTGATCAAGGGCAATCATTGGAAGAACCGTTCAAAGTTTCAGAAATTTTAAACTTGGCGCAACCTTCGTTTTTCTGTTAAACCGCTTGACATTGTCGAGCGGTTGATCAGAAAAATGGGAAACAGGTTTCGCGTTTCAAACGACCAGAAATCACCCGAAATGTTTATCCTGTGTATGGGGAGCTTTAAAGGATGAAGTCATAGAGTACCAGCCATGTACTAATAAATTGGGTCAATAGTAGGTTGCAACATCTAAAATACTCTGAAGATCTGACATTCACCTAATGCTCAATAATCATAATAACCACAAGCAATTTCATTTCTGTACCATATTCTAACACCTTTTAGAGACAATGTCCTAAACATACAAATATTACACATGCTCATTAACTGATAGCTTTAATAATAAACAATCAATATTACCATTTAAATTCTGTTCCCAGAAACTCTGTATTGTCCGTTGGCTATAAAACACCATTGGAATAGAAACAGTATCTTGTAGTTTTCTTGTAAGGCTATACTTAAAGTTAAAGTATATGGCTATATCCCTTACATTCTAACTGGTTTACAAGGTACAAAGGATCAGACAGGATGACCCACTAATATGCATTGGTCTATTTATAGGTGGATTATTCCCAAGTACTGTGCTAATGTGCAGCCTGGGTAAGATTAAAAGATGTTTAGACAAAGGCCACAAACTATGTTTATGACAGAACAGTGCCCTACAGGCTAACTGGTCCTATTTCCTCAATATCTTTCTCTGCTAAACTCTTGTGTTGTAATTAAAGAAAATTTACAATAAACATGCTAGTATTCCCAGAAAAAAAAGTGCCTGGGGTCATTTCAGTCGCTTGAACCGTTACCTCCTTAGCAGAGGAGTATATTCTAAACAGAGTCTATAAAGAAGAGTAAAGTCAACTTTTTACAACGGCTTTGAAACTGGAGAAGAGTTTTAAGGGATTTAAAGGAGGTCACGGTATCTGGACATTGGTGATTTTACTGGTAGCCAGACATCCGTAAGACGAGCTACGTCGTTCTACTTCATTTTTTCCTTCTGTTATGCGGATTACAGTAATGAGAACTATTTTGGGAAATTCAGTCATTTTGTGGAATTTAAAATTTCCTGCATAGACGCTTCGTAGAAGGAAAAACCCAGTAGAAGGCCTGTGCTTGTCTAGTGCTCAACTTAGGCTTCCTGCCAGTAGGAAAGGGGGGCATTCATTCACCATTCGGAATTAATTACACCAGTTTTATAACGGATCACTCCACTGCAATTTAACAAGTTCTAGTTACACCATTTAAATAATTAAGACAGGTAATCTTTTGGTTGAATCAATCCGTTATCACCTGTGGCTTGCAGACACAACCATTTGTTTTTGACCAATTTTAGGGCAAATTCGGTAGGTTAGAATGATAAAACATGTCAGTAAATCAATTAAAGATCAGGACAAACTACTAGCTCTTTAATTCCTGACCAACAGGCTACCAAGTATATTGATAGATAGATCTCTCAGCAGGAATATAAGGTCGAAGTCAGCCTGAGCGTACAACTCCATGTAAAGAATAATCAACAGTACCTCTAGTGGCAATAAATAAATGGTGACGGTGACATTTAAAGGCTAGGTACATATTGTCAGCACTGCCTGCTTCAATGCCAGCTTAACTGTGTAGCAAGAACTTGGCAAGTCCTTTTTATAGCTCACAATACAAATATGGAAATAGATCTGCAAAGCCAAGTCTACGTATTATACTTAACATTGTTTTGGGGGGCAGAGCCTACATCTTAAATGCCACAATAAAACAAATTTGGGGGGTGTTTTTATTACACCACATAAGTCCTTTGATTTCCCTAGGGATCCATTACTATCTAGACTTTGATGGATAGCTGTCAGTTTTCTTTTTCTTTGTTGGAGATCATTAAGCCCTGTTCAAAGACTAGTGATATTAATGACGGCACTAAAGGTTACTCTCTTGGGGTTAGCTGCTATTTTAGTTAATTAGCAACAATCCACAGAGAAATTTCAGCTATGACCTAAAGGCCAATTTTTGCTTAGTACTGGGCAGGAGGCTTAACATTCTCTGTTTGTTCACTGAATGATTATTTTTATTTACAAATCACAGGGAAATGTTAGTAGCTGTTATTACATTGATCTACACAGATGGCTCTAGAGATTCCCATCTATAAAGTTATTATAGAAAGGATACATTTGCACTCCGTCATGTGTTAAAGGTTGTATAGACTATTTGTAGATGTTCTTTATTTAAATTAAATCTATTGAATTAAAGACGGCAAATTCCCAATGCAGGAGTGATGGATCACAAAATATAACTGCGCAAAGAATGTATCTGTACAGTGTATGATCTATAACTACCAAGTCTCCAGTCTTGATTGGTAATGTGACAGGCCACCTATTAATTATATCAAATAACCAGACATTTTCACTGTTAGGCAATCAATCTTCATTAGACAAATTAAACCATAATAGTGAGACTGTGTTCCAGAATCTTAAAGTATAACTATACTGTAAAAATTAAATTTTAAAAAATGAAAAGCACCTGGGTTAAGGAGATAGGATTGATTATTCCCACCTCCCAATATTGTTTTATTGAGCACATACAGTTTTCATCTGCCAGGTTATGGCCTTGGGCCATTCTATATTAAATATAGTGCTGAAGCATACAGGAAGACTGACAGAAGCAGTTTTCTTTGTCCTGCTGCCCCTCATATAAAGGATATTGGGAGGTAAAAAGCACCTATCTTACCTCCCTGCTTCAGGTACTTTTTGTTTTAATTGTTTTTAAAAAAAACTTTATACGCACTATAGTTTCCCTTTAAATACTTCTTGTTCTATATTAATAGTTGTAGCATTTACAATATATTTGTTTCTAAACATATCAAGCAATAAAACCTAAGGTATATTAAAAATAAAATGTTGTCAACCATTATAACTCTACATTTTGTCATTAATAAGCATTTTTTTAATAAAAAAAAGATAAATCTCCAGTTTAACTTAGGTTCAACACATTTTTGAAAAAAGATACCATCTCCCGTACAGACACCCCCCCATACTGCTTCCTCTCACCTTAAAACTTTCTCTCTTGTGTTCTCTCTATTCCCCTCTCTCTACATCATACACTGTCCTAAGCGGTTTCCTTATGCACCGTATAAACAAAGCATATCGAGAACGTTAGGGACTGTGTAATTTTTCGTCTTTCCCTAACAACCGTGAGGCCGGAGGGAACGTTGGTCAGCCATGCGTTTGGAAAAGACCAAAAATTTTGTATGGCTTTTTTGTATTTTGTTATTGTACAGTGCTGCGTCCCCTAGTGGTGTTTTATAAATAAACTATACATACATACATACATACATATTTTGTGAGTTTTGGAACATTTTAATGCTTTGATAATAAAGAAAGAAAAATCTCTTATCCTGCAGGTATGTGCCATTATTTTAGAAAAAAAATGTCATCGATGCAATCCTTCCAACTACTTTTTTTTTTTTTTATGCCCAGATCAACCATGACCATTCCTGATCCTAGGATTTAGTTTGTGACACTTAAGAGAAAAGTATGTGACACTTAATAACATTTTATTACAACATCTTTTTATTACACCATACCATTATTACAGGAAGCTTTAGGCTGGGTACACACAAAGGGACTATTTGTCCCGACCGAGTGCTCGGTACGAGTGAGTGAGCGCTCAGCCTAGAAAAATGTCTGTCAGTCTTGGCAATAGTGGCCGCCCCACACCAGCAGATATTTTCAGCCGACTGACTGATAGTGCCGTGGACAGGTAGGCCGAAAATATCTGCTGGTGTGTACCAGCAGATTCATACTTTTGCCTTTTATTTAAGGAGATATAAAATGCAAGTTTAGTTTTAGTACTGCTTTTATAGATATTACGCCAAGCAGTTGGAGTTTCACCCCACTTTGCAATCAAGTACTTATCATTGTTGTGATTGATCCCCACTCCTTTCAAGTACAGAAAGGTCCCAGGAGGTTAATTAACCCAGACAATGGATAAGCAGTGCAATCACTGTGACACTTTTACTGTGGGCTTTTAGGCTATAAATTCACCGGTGTATATGAGGTATAATGAGTAGATGCTAGCATGATTACTGTGTAATATTTCCAATAGGAATTTATTTGCCTTAAGAATCAAAGAAACGCCATCCAATGGATTTTCTTATTGCGGATGCAAAAAAAGGTGCAAAAGTTTACTTAAAGGATTGTAGTGGGGAGAATTTGTGTTGTAGTATTGAGTGTGTAGCAGCCATAAAGCAAGGCTTGTATTTATCAGTGAAACATCTAATGCCTCTTTGTATTAATCAGATGAATACCTCTCATTGATTTCTATTTAATGTGATGGTAGATAAGAAGGAAATTAGCTTGTACCAAAATCGATCCAATTTTGCTTTAATAAACATAAACTCTAGTGTCTGACTAAATGTAATGAAGAAAGTTTATACAGTTTATTATATTCTATGGCTTGTTTTGAGTTTGAGTTGCAAAGGATGCTGGGAGAAACAAAATTATAGGATTAAAGAATATCTGAAACTGTTATCTATTGGTTCCGAAAGAGTCAATATTACTCAGAAATAGTTTGACTGTTTCACAAAGTTCCATGTAATGGGATTCTGCACACAGAAATGAACAATATTGCCATAAATAAACATTAACAAATATATAAAGAATAATGTTGCAAAATATGAGGTTATTAGAGACCAAGCGCAAGGCTGCTGTCATGAAACTACAAGGGACAAGTAACAATTATGACATAGTTACAGGGTTGCCCCTACCATGAAGCAAACTAAAACATTTGCTCAGGGCACGCCCTTGTGGAACATTTAAAAGGCGTCAGTAAAAAAAAAACTCCTTCCTGCAATACTGCATTTTAGCACCAGTTTGCTGATAGGCTGCATTTAAAAGTTGTTTTAGGTGTCAAAAACCCAAGGAACACCCGTACGTAGTTAGCACTGGTGCCTTGCAGCACTAAAGTCCTGAGTTCAAATAATTTATAAGGTTATAATATACCAGGCACTGATGTTGTTTGAAAAAAAAATATTGGGGATAAGTTGCTTATGCATGCTTATATATCATGAATTACTCACAAATAGTTTGATAGAATACACCAAGTTACAGTTTCATTCAATCTGGTTTTATTTTACATGGCATATTATGTTTTAAAGGCAATATCTCTGCAGAACTCTCCGATTATCTAGCCTATGCAGTACCAATATGTGCTAGACATGTGTTTGCCTTAAAGAAACAATATCCAGTGGATTCCATCAGGTACTATAAGACTAGGTGATGGTAGATGCAGAGAATAAAAAAAAATAGCTGGAAAGATGAGAGGGGAAAACTTTCAAGGTTATTTTCATCACTGATCCCAACACTTTCAAAAAATGTCCCATGCTGCTCACAGTAAGGTTTCTTTACCAAAGCGAAGTAGGAAAACAGCGTGAGGCAGCCATAAAAATGAAGAGATCATAGCAATTCATCACAAGGTAGAAGTCAGATCTGCCGGAAAGTTATTTAAAAGAACACTCCATCTCCTGACCCAGAAAGTGAACTTTCTTTAGAACATTCCACCAGAGGGGTGCAGATTCATGGACCATCAAAAGGTGACTTTATTTCTTCTTGTACCTTTGGACTCTTTATAAAATGTCTTAGATGGTATATTGTAAGGTCCAACCTATGTTTGTTGTAGTCCCAGAACATTATTTCTTGAAATGCCTTTGCAAAGTGGTTTTTACAGAGAGGGGGTCTCGATTTCTACAAAGATGTTTCAACTAGTCAATGCACAGCAAATAAATCAGATCAGATGTGCTTAACAATCACCATTACTTACCGTTAATATTCAGAGGGAAAGCCATTGTGATCATTAACAGAGTATTCTGTCTTCATCTGGCGTCTTGATGTAGAGGAACATATTGAATAATTAAAAAACAGGATGATTTTCAACTCTCTGTTAAATTGAGTCTGAATGAACCTGGATTGTGAACTATTCCCATAATGCCGTTCTTGTCATCTGGCTCCGATACCTTCCAAATGCTGCATTTTTTTCTTTTAAGGACAAAAAAAAAAAAAAAAAAAAGAAAGAAATTCCCATCTGAGCCAACAGCTTGTTTACTGACGGCTGCAAAACAGCTTAAAGCAGCTAATTCACAAGTTAGCAAAATTAGTTTCTAAATGAAACAAGTCCTTATATTCCTTTAGGGAACAGGGAAGGGAATTAGCCAATTTGCCAGCCATTGTTAAACTTGTGTTCCCAGAATCCTCAGGCTTGTGAAATTGTATGGAGTTTAAGTTTCAGCCTGCACCTTACTGCTATGAAACTCTTCAAGTAGCCTACAGCAGGTGCTTGATGAAAAACTATGACATTATTGAAGGGCATGTCCACCGAGTAAAAAACTACCCACATTTTCATTAAGCCCCTTGCTGCTTTAATCCTCCTGGTTAGTGTACACCAATACACATGATTGGTTATGATTGGCCATGATGCTGACCAGATAGCCAATGAATAGCTGAGGTTCCCCAAGCATGCTGTAAGGTGCATACTTGAGTTTGAGCATGGTGCAGTGTACATGCTTGAGCTCATAACAAGCTCGTAGAGCAGAGGTAAGCGGCAGAAACCTTTCAGCAGTAGGTGAAAAGAATTTAATCAAAACACGGTGGAGCAGTTCTGGGTAACTACTAAGAGATGGATAGTTTTTGGTCTATTATAAGCAAACATGCATTTTTTTAATGCTTTTTAAATATGCAAGTGTTTGGATGATTGTTGTCATTTTTTCAGGGTTTCGAATAGTCACTGTATGACACGGTAGAATGACTTGCATAAGAATATAATTCATTATTAATCTGTTCTAGATGCCTCTACTTGCATATTTCAGGTATTAAATGTGTGCATGGATGGGGTGTATGATGCCCTGAGGACTTTCATAGAATGTTGATGAGTTGCGAGCACCTGTTGACAGTTGAGATGTGAATTCCCAAATAGAAAAATGCAACTGTTAAATGTTTATAGAAATATAAAGTAAAATGAAGGATTTCCAAGCAAGTTGCAACATATTCTGTAAAGCCCAAAATGGATTCAAAATATTTAGTAATTTCCCAATCAGCAACAATCAACAGTGAAAACTACTTGTGTCTTTTTGATTTAATTAAAGGGATTTGTAATGTTGCACTTGGCGTTAAGTGCTGTGATTGGTGAGTCACCAATAGCCAATAATAACTGGTCTGTGGGACATGTCTGATTTACAGTATAGTGTTTATCTCTTGTTGGGGCTTCCACATTAGTTTAAAATGTACAGCTGGTGCTGTGATATTCTTTTAATTGATTGATTCATGTGCATTGTGCTTACTCAGCTTAGAGGGGCATTTAGCACGGCTTTGTGCTTCTTTATATCACCTGTAGGAGACCATCTGAGGATTAGAACAGGTACATATTATAATGGGTTTTTGTGCACTGCCTGACAGCTGGGCTTCTAATCCACAAACCTTCTCTGGAAGTGACAATGAGTTTTTCATATGTAACCTCTAGATCAATAGAAAGATTGTAGATTGATTTTCCAAATGTTACCACATATAATGCTTACATGTTTGGGTTTGGTAAACGTTTCTGTTTAAAGTGACAGGGCAGTACCATTCTATGGGGAGTGTTAGATAGCAGGGGGCTCACTAACAGGAATGGGGATTCAGGAGGTGCTTTATTTCTAGCATGAGAGTGCCATATAGCCAGTTTAATCTTTAATAATGCTCTGTTTGGGTTGGCTTATAAATGATGTCAAAACGCAGCATTATCTTCATATTTATCCTCATGGCACATGGTGTATTAACTTAAGATTAGTTGTTCACCTAACATAAGTTAACAATCCTTGGCTCTGATTGGTGGATTGTCTTAATAAATGTTGGGTTGCAGGGATTGCAAACTGGTTCCATTTAATTTGCATTTTTTTTTATTTTACCTTGCTGCCCTTGTTTGTATACTGTGTATTTTATATTGTACAGCGCTGTATACCCAAGTGGCACTTTATAAATAAAATTATACATACATACATACATGTGGTTTTAATAGGCGTCTCGGCATATCCAACCTGAAATCTAACAAGGCTGTCAGGTTACAGGGTTGCTAATCCTACATTTTGCTGATTTACCTGATAATTCCACCTGATTACTGGAAATATGAGAATATACAAGATTACATTGACGTGTGAGCCAGTAAAGCCTGAGGTTGTAGACACATTGGTTAATATATGTACGAATATGTAGAGAATGAGCTGGACTTTAGTAACATTAAGATCTCATGAACAGTTTGTGATTTATAGCTGTCCAGGGTGAGATCACTATTCTGTGCAGAGTAGTCAGTCGTTTGAATGGACTGCGTGGTGGGAGCTGTCTGTTGTTCTCTCTATACATGGGGAGATAGCTATCTGGAGGAGGTCGGATTATTTTCCCTTGCAAATATTGTAAGATCTATATTTCCCAGATGTTAATAATAAAATTCTCTGCCAATGTAAACAGAAATTTATAAAGTACAAGGGTCATTTTGGTACTTTATTATTTTATTTTGCAGTTCTTTTTCCCTCCAACATTACACCTTTAATAGTTGCACTTACAGAAACAGTGGTGCAGAGCTGCAGGGGGAGGATAATGAAGTGTGCTTGATCTTAGCACAGCTCTGTGCAATGCATTTCTTATCTGTTCCAGTGCTGTAATTGTTTATGAGCTCTATGGTGGGTTGCTGAGAGTTGTAGTCTTACAAGAGTTACTGGGTTGCAGCATTCCTTTCTGAAAGATCTGATTTACACAAGCATTTTTATTGGTCGGGTTTTATTGGCTGTCCAATTGAAATAGCAATCTTATGTTTCTTGTAAAAAAAACATTTATAGTAACAGGTTACAGTGTTTTAATGTTATCTGGAAAATATGAACAGATCCATTGTATTTAAAAATGTGAACTGTACCGTGGCAATCTGTTTCTTATCTCCATTTGCAACCGGCATTAAGGCCCCCCAATAGTAGTCATACTCTCCAACCTTATCCCTTTGAAATGACTCCAGGATCATGCTTCTAGCTACAATCCTATAGCAGTATGAAGGTTGTTGTTTCCAGCTAGCACTTTGAGCTGTGACATCACCAGCACCATTGTTCTGCCCCCCCTGCCACAGGCACTGAGCATGCCCAGTTGTGTCATACTGCTGTAACTGTGTTTAAAAGTGAGTGGGGATTTTTACACAGCACATCATGTGACTGTCACACACTTCCTTGCTCACCCTAACGGTCTGAGTGTAACTTTACAAGCCTATAACTTAAGAACCAGAGAAGCTAGAGACATCATTATTGGCTTGTTGTATAAGAGATCCCTTTTAAAGTTACCCTTTAATGCACTTCATACTTTTTCGGGTCTTAAAGGCAAAGGTGGAACACTAAACTACAACTCCTAGGATTAGCAGCCAGTTGTAATTCACAAAATCTGGAGGGCTGCAGGTTGGACGTCCCTGGAAGAATAACATGTCTGTATTTCTCTATTTTAACCTATTTAAACTTGAGCTCATTATATCCAACTGCAGGCAGGGGGGATCAGACCTTTTCAGGGGGCCACAGCACTAACAACTGGCTTGAAAGTTTTCGTGAAGCCCAGATCCTTTACACTATACTTAATCCTTTTTATTCAGTCAATGGCGATTGATTTCTCTCTTTGTTTTAGTCAATTCCATCTCAAAGTAATTTAATTTCACTTTAACAAGTGACACGTTCAATAAAACATTGACATAGGTTTTTTTTCCTCCTTTGTTTAAAGCAGAATTAATAAAAATAAATAATTGGCTCAGCGTCACCTTATTGCTGGCAGTTCGCTTTATTTATTAAAGGTTCCCGACATACGGCGATGGGACGAAATGAACTACGGGGCACCTGCGCGACGTACGGCGGTTTTGCAAATGATTTTTCTCATCGGGTTACAATAGCTCAGGCTGGAATCCTAATTAGCACGAGGGCAGGATGTCAAATCCGCAGAGCGAAATCCGGGAGAATTATTGCTGCGGTAATAGCTGAAAAATCTTAACTTGGCAGTTTTTATGGATTGTTCTGTGACTCCAACGCTGTCGGCTTTTCAAAGAGCTTTTTTTTTTTTTACGAAAAGGTTAGCTATCTATTTCCCCCATCCCTGCGCCCTCGCTAAGCGCCTATTTATAAAAACAACCCATCGTGGGGGGGTAGTTACTATAAGAAATATTGGCAAGGAAACGTCCTTTATATTAATTCCATAACCATATATGTACTGCGGAGTGAGCAGACAAGAAAAAAATAAAATAATGTCACAGGGGGGACAAAGGGAAGGAGAAAATAGCAAAACACTGAATGTCAAGGTTGAGTTGACTTATTCTTGCTTTAAACAATGTTAAGGGGGAGCGGTGGTTCAACCAAGCTGAATGGGTTTGTCGTGGGCTCCCAGAATTTAGCAGACACAGTAATTGTGTCTTGTGAATTAGACTTATTATTAGTTGTTTGTTATGTACCATATCAACTCCAGCTGTGTACTTACTGTACTGGACACAGCAGGATTGTCGACAAGGCCACCTAGGCACTTGCCTAGAGCCCAGTTAACACCAAGTTACAGGCCCAGTCAATGTTCCTTCTAAGCTGTGTGCTTGTGCAGACGTACATAACTCTGCGTACACAGGTTAAAGTATCGCACACTCAAAAATTTGCTGTAATATAAGCATTGCTTTATGTAGCACACATTGCATACAGTGTATACAACAAGGGGCCCCAACTCACAGCCCTACCTAGGGCCCATATTCAATTATCATTAGAAATGTGACCTGGTTTCAAAACAAACATGGTTTTATTTCAGAGCTGCCGGTTCGGCAAATCCTCGTATTCCGCTTCAGTTGGGCTCGAATTTGACTTTTCAATGGGTTCCGGGGAAACCCAACTGTGCTTCTGTAGTGCTGTTTGGTTGCTTTGGCTCCTAATTCTGGAAACCCTTTTAAATGCATCCTGGATATACCATAGAAGAGAGAGCTTCTAAAAAAATCTCCAAACCAGAGGTTCCATCCAGAATTGATCCTTTTCATTGTTAATGGACTACAATTCCCAGCTCCCCTTGACAGCCAGGGAGCATCAATTGTCAAAGACAATGATGGATTTCATATACACAGCTGTGTTGCTTAGGAAAACAGCCAATTGAGGGGGGGGAATGGGTAGAACATGGATATATTACTATAACCTCTTGGGGAACCATAATTGTAATCTCTTTATCTGTACAGCGTAGTTTCCTTCAGCAGATGTAACAGTACTCTGTATACTAGGACATACTTTCTACATTTGGGAAAATAGAAATACACCTGACTGCATTGCAGATCCTTTCCATTTGCTATTTTCCAGCTGATCTGCCCAAAACCCAGTCTTATTTCATTTATTTAGGAACAGCAGGATATTAAGAAGGTCATTTCCCATTATTACATTTTATATACTTTAATGTTACAATTTTGCTTGCAATTATTTAAAGGACAATTATAATGTCTAAGCTCCACCCATCCCCAGTCTGGGATCTATCCAATGGGAAGAAGCGCTTCATGCATAGTGCATCTTACAATTGGTTAGGCCCTTGGCCAAAAGGGGGTGGAGCAACAATATTTTAGTTGTCTTTTAAGATTCCATTCGGAAACAAGTTAAGATGACATGGGGCCCCAAGTTTATAGAGCCACATATTCACTCTACATAACAACACTCATCAATAAATCTGGGCAGATTTTTTATTTTATTATGGTAGAAAGAGGAGGTGTGCAGTGATGTCATAGCTCTCCATATAAGAAAGTAAATTCTTGCTCATATTTCAATGTCTGGGAATTTGGAATCCAGTTGCCACCCCCAAAATCGTTGTATTAATGCACCACAGGAAGGGTGTGTGTGCTATTAATAATTAGTAAACTAACAACACTGGGATCTTGGTCACCTTAAGCCCTAGACTCCATACCTGAGCAATTTGAATTGGCCTTCTCAACAGTACAGTGCCTAAATGTAGCATTAAGAAGCCTGACATTTCTACTTAGCATAGGCTGCTGTACTGAGGAACAAATACAACAGTCCTATGCAATGGGAGAGTTAGTTGTCCTCTGAATGTTTCCACACATGAAATGTTTGTGAGGCTATCTACCCCTACGTCCAATCCGATCATAATAAAATATAACGAGAAACGACATCACCGGGTCAGATCAACCAATAGGAGATAGAGCTGTTTAGCTCTTATTGTAAATCAAGCAAAGTTTAAGAATGAAATCCCATTGCAGTAAATGTCTCCAGGAAGGAAACTAAACAATCAAACAGATTAGTAATTGTGAAAACTTTACTGTTCATTACATTCTCCATCATCTATATTTTTCTCTCTCACGTGGTGACATTTAATCTGTACAAACTGTACAATAATAAGGAGGCTCGTTTCTCAGCTTGACTCGCATTCAGGGCAATTTTACCATCTCAGTGTGTAACACGCAAACACATCGAAATGGTAAGAGCCAAGACCTTTTCAAGGAGCATAAAGGCGAGTGGGGGCGATGGAGGAGGAGAACGTTTGACCTTAAAATTCCCATATGGCACAAGCTAATAAAGACGACATACATTTCAATCGTGTAGAGAGGCCTTTTATTATTTGTAGTTGCCATGAAAGGGGAGGGAAAGGTATTTATAACGAATAGGGGTTTAGCCTGTTGATCTGCAGTGTTTACATCCCAGGGAGTCTTTAGTTGGCCTGTGTACAATAGTACAAGACAAGACTCTTGTTAATGACAAATCAATGTAGCCATGTTCTCTCTCCCGGATCCTTCTTCCCTGCAAGGGGGGACAGTTTGGAGGTTAAAATGAACCCAATTTCGAGCTGGTCTCCAGTAGCTTCCTTGTAACTACTTTTTCATGCCTATGGATTTTGAATGAGCATTTTTCGGGGAAAGAAGGCTACGAGCCAAAAGAGTCGAAAATGAGATCAAGGCATGAAAACCCCCATACATCATCTGGACACACAGAATGGAACAGTTCATTAGACAACATTGGCTATCTTCTTCAAAACCTCATTGCATTACAAAGCTTGTTTGAATAGCACACATGGCTGTTTGCCAATACGTCGAGGGAAACAGAATCCTGGCTGTGAACTTCAGTGCAAGTTTTACAAAGGGGAGAGCTGGGCAATAGCACAATTTATAGGATGGATATTTATGTATCTATGTATAATCTTATTTATAAAGCGCCACTAGGGTACGCAGCTCTGTACATTATGAAATACAGAGTATACAAACAAGGGGATAAGTAAGTATACAGATACATAAAAATTCATTAAAGTTTCATATATAGGTTAAGACTTCATATGGATTATTAGATATAAGTGTGGTGTGGGGAGTTGGAATCATTTATTCATTTTTGTTAGGATTATTACTAAGTTTACATTCAATTCAAAATTTTTGAATTTTCAAACACAATTTTTAATCGAATTTTCCATTTTAGAACACAGTTTTTCAATCCAATTTATTTTTTTCAATTTTTTTTTTCAAAAGGTCTGAAAATTTTGGAAAATTCCATCAGATTTTCAATTTCTATTAAGTAATTCTCTCCCCCTGACAAACCTATAGTAACCCTGTTTCTAATCTCATCACATATCATTATCATATTTTTACGTAATGAATCGATTTCTCCTTTTAACAGGCCGATGGTTCATTTTAATTGACTTGTTAGTGGACCAGTTGGATTACAGATGTTGACCCTTTATTTTGGATTTTAAATATTGCTAAATTAGAGATCCCAAGCTTTGTCCACTGTACTGGGAGTTAAAATGTAAAAAGAAATGTTCCAAGCAGTCCTGTTATAGCGACGAGGGTAATGTACCTATTTCCCCCATACTGATTGCAGTAGGCCCCTCTTTCATAAGTGTTCAGGTTTGTTCAGTGAAGGTTAATTACAAGGCCTTGCGTCTACAAAAAATAATAATTGCTGTAATCATTTGAACACCTTGTAAAGTGCTAAACCCACTTGTCCTCACTCCTCTTGAATTGTAAATTCTATATTAAATGGGTCAGTTTTACCGGTAAGGGCCCTTCCTATAGGAGAGTGATTAATAAACTTCACAGCTCCGACAATTATTACTAATTAATCAGTGGGTAAAAACCTAGCGAATGCAATGCCCTGAGGCAAAGTGCTTAATGGCTCAGCAAATCAGCTTTCCCATTTTATTGAAATAAAGAAGAGTTACAGGATCTTGATATTATTTTAATGCAAACCATTCTCACGGATCCACATCTCACTAAGCTTAGCCCTCTAATTAGAATTTTTTTTTTTATTCGATCCAACGTTACGTTTTAAAAGCTCTAATTCTAATCATTATATCAGTTGGGTACATCAAAGAAGACACTTAATGGATTTGGATTTTTTTTATATCCACAATTAAATGGTTATTCCTGTCTAATTGGGCTAATTACGTTATTTTAACGGCATTGGCAGAGAGAATCTCCAGTAGGGGGGGGTTGGGGAGGAATTAAAAGTAATGAATATTTAACACTGGGTCCAATTTCGGGTTGATGGCTATATAGTTAGTATAAATATTGGGATACAAGTGTCTCTTTAATGAAGGTCAGGATAATGTACTATCTGTCTGCTTCTTGGATGAAGTTATATTTGACATAAAGGAAATTGGATACTATAGTTAATTCAATTAAGTTTAATGTTTGCTTGTAAATGATAGTTAAAGGGTATCTATTACAGAAAAATCCTTATGTTTTGTACTTAGTACTGAACATATTTTGCAGCTCTTTAGTTGATCCATTCACACCAGTGCCTGCTAGCAAGGAGCTTACAAGTTGTATACCTTATCACACACATTCATAACCCAACGATGACCAAGCATTGTTCCAGAGTGAACAGTGTTTTGGAATTCCATGGTGGGTGCTTTGGGGATGTGCACATGGCTTATACAAGTCCCACCCACATTAAAATGGAGTAAACAGGCCCCATCCACATCTCAGCTTCCTCCCTCTCAAAGTTGGGGGCAATTCCAAATAGCCTAAACCCAAGAGCGCCAAAATAAGCATCAATCTTATAAATGGCTTTAGTCAGAATAACCATCTGTATAAATATTAAGCTTTCGGTAGTTCACTTGTTCCTCCAGTTGTGAGTTGTGGGCCCATCAATTAATGCGAAATATTCTCGACAAAGACAGAAAAATATGAAAGTACAAAGCTTTTTATTTCCCCGAGAGTTGGCAGGAAGGGAGACTTTGCTATGAAAGAGAGAGATTTTGGAAAATGACTTTATAATACATAACAGATGGCGTGTTTTCACATGAATGCCGTACTTAAAGGAGTAATGTGGATTTCCTGTAAGTACAGCAAATCCCGTCACCATTATCTGGGAATTGAAGAAAAAACATCGCGCAGGGAAAAATACTCTCCTATAACTTCAAGAACCAATCAGAAAACAGCAGACTCCCGTGGTTCCGAAGCATTAAATAGAGCCGAACACAATGTTTGTTGACTCGATAGCATCTGATGTTGCATGCTTCCCTTTCATTAAAACCATGATATCTCGTGTTTGCGGTAATACTAAGCGCGATTGTGCAGATGGGCTTGCCAGAGACCCTTGAACTTCATTATTTATCATAGCAGAATGTGCTGACATATTGTATGGGTTTCATGCCTGGTAGAAAAAGAAAAACATACTTGATACACAGGCATTTGTTTTTTCCAAATGAGGCTTTGTCTGCATGTGAATGAGATGATTACAAAACATAATTTCAAATGGAAATTAGATCAGAGTTTCTCCTCCCCCCGACTCGGTCAATTCTTCTGTGTTTGTTTAGGTGTTCAGGCCTGTTTTCTATGCACCGAGTCCGCGAGCATCAGAAGAAATAACAGGACCTTAAGGCATCACCGTTAATTAATCGGTTATTTTGTAGGCGCTAATTAATTGTTCTGACACAAAGAAGCAGCATTTCCTTTAAAGGAATTAAAGGAGTGTAATTCTGACAACCTCATGGGGGCCACCATTTTGTGATTGATATTTAATCCCTAAATGAATGGTTCATCCTGGGGAACATGGGCAGGTGAGGTGATTATACCGCCATGATGTGACGATGGAAGTTGAATCAGTCTAATATTGGAGCAGTGTATTGCCAGCATTAGGATCACTGATCTTTTAAATACTCATCTGGCCATACATTGATTCTGATTGAAACTGCCAAAATTGGGCTAACGTGATGATCAATAAACAGACTGAATGAGTTTCAGTCACAAGCCTAATGGGGCATTTTGACTTCATGATCAGAAGTGTGGGAGTTTCCTATCACAAGCCTTACAGCTAGCTTCAATCCAATCAGTTACAATATGGTCACTCAGATAAATCAACAAAATGATGTCAAGTTTACCAAAACTGAAGAACCAATTCCATTAAATGGTCCTGAATTACTGGTAATGTGAAGTAAATAGAAATCCTAAGTACAGTATTATAGGGATAGACCTAAAAAAGAACCCCTGATACTAGCACTCCTTTCCCTTGAAACCCCAATTGAAAGAATACCATCAGTCACATAGCCCTTGCAATCCAAAATAGTGGGAATAAACCGATCAGCATAATATAGAAAACTTACATCTTTATTATAACACAAATAAATATATCAAATATATCATAAAAATCGGGCGTCCCCGATATGTGGCAAAAGTTTCATCCAAGCGCCTGATGCTAAGCACCGAACCATAAGGCCAATGTCCTATATTATATGTGATTTCCTGTTGCTATATAAAAATAGAAATCCTACTTTGTCCTTTGCATAGAGGCTGTAGATGAAATTGGGCTTTTTTGGCAAAAACAGAACCGTTATCTAAGAACATCGCTAGTCTGTGAATATTTACACGGCAGAACATTCAGCAGCAAACCCTAGACTGACAGTGCAAATGGCTCTGTGGAGCCCACCTGGCATCATTAGTGCTGCAAAGTGCCACGGGCCTCTCTAATGGAGGCAGCCAGATACTGAAGCCAAAGTGATTTTACGGTCTTTAAGGTCTGAGATCCATTTCGCACATTGTTCAGGAATGCTGACGTTTCTGTCTTGTTACAATAAAACACCGTCGCTCTCTACTGAACTTAGACCGACTGTAAGCACATTTTTATTTTTGAGTTTATTTTACAGCGAAAAAGGAAATCGTTTGCCCGCGTCTATGTTATCTGCTATTGTCTAAAAAGCTTTATTCATTGATCACTTTTCTTATTAGACCACTTATAAAACGGATGAAATATATTCCTGCTAAAGCATCCTGCCCCATTTGTATCCCATCCATTAGATTTCACTATGTTCATTCTCTGTGAGATGTGTCAGCTTGACCCTACCCAATCTAATTCACTCAACTGTCACAGGAAACTGCAGCTAAAATAATATGATGTAAAATTGCAGCACACGTGGGAAGCGAACATTCCCTATTTTGATGACATATGGTACCACTAGTTTGCACAGGTTTTTTAATAGGATAAGTTCATAATAAAGGCTGCGGTCAGTGAAATTGTCTATAATTACAGGGTTCTGTAATAACCAATCAGATGCTTCAGGATGTATGCTGTTTTTAACCTGATTGGTTAATGCCAATTAATAGCCCCGCAATGTTCCTGTAAAACAAAAAAAAATCCCAGTAATTTTAAAGCCAGTAATATAATTATTATAAATTATTACAATTTGTTTTATCTGACACAAAGAGCAAAAGCAAAACAGTGTATCGGATGAGTAAATTCAATAATCTAATGTTTATCAGTGTCATTTTCATTTTCTTTTTTGATGCTTTGCAATGCTGGAACTCAAATTAACGTGATGAGGTCATTTTGTTATATTTTTTTTAATAACGTGTCCAAACCATTACCCCTCCACTCTAACTAGTGATATCATCCCGGCAATAATCCCACAGGGGCCCTGCTAAACATACATCTTTTTTTTATTGAAGGCTCGATACAGGATTGCTGAAGAAGACATTTACCATCATAAATACATTTGTTGTCTTGGATGGCAGGAAATTTGCCTACCAGTGAAGCAATTTCGCCTTTTATGAGAATAGAAGCTTGACTTTCTAGCTTTAACTTTCTGCATAAATACAATTTCAGGACAAACAGAAAATCGCATTATTGTTCCAAATGAAGACATAAATAGATTTAATAATTTCATTTTAAAGCGGTTGCATTTTAAAAGCACATGTATTCTGGAGAAAATAAGAGGTTTTATTTAATTTGGAATCAGTGTTTTATGCCTTACCCTTGATAGAATGTTATGTGTGCACAGTAAGACTTCCTTGCAATAATTCTATTTATATAATAATTGATTTGTGTTGGCAATACTCTTATGGTGTCGTGGAAAAGCTATTATTTTATTAGAATATTGCAGTTTTATTAGTAAAACATATTTTATTAATCACATTTAGTGACATCATTCGGTGATATAACTAGGAATCACTGGGCCCCCCTCCCTGCTTCTACAGTGGTTTTCTGGGGGTAGGCTATATCTGTGATAAGGAAAGTAAAATGATAGGGCCCCCTTCCGGTCTCAAGGTCTGCTCCCAAGGTAGTCACAACTCTGATATCATTCATTAGTATTTAGTGATGTCACTATCTAATATGTGTAGAAAAATATATTAGGAGTTGCTTGTGAAGGTTCTAATTCATCCAGGTCATGGTATATCTGTTGTATTCAATTAGATCAACTGGACTGGAAGTTTAGTTCTTGAAGACGTTTCGCTAGTCATCCGACTGGCTTTCTCAATTCAGAATGACTTGTACAAGAATCTTTGGCAATTATGTACCCTGGAAAATCCCAATTAGCATATCACAGCCAAGTGTTAAGGGCGTGATTGGAGGTGTTATAGGAACGCCTTTTTTTAAAAAAATAAATGGCCTCCTTGACACCTCTCTTGAACCAGCCACGTTCCTTTGCCAATATGTCAACATTACAATTTCAAAGGTATGTCTTTTATCCTTAAGATGCAGGTACACGGCTGAGTCCTGACCCGAGGAATTGGCTCTTCTGTGCTGGGCCATACGTTGATGCAGTTGCTGTTTGGTCTCCCCCACATACAAATCAGAGTATTATTCACTGCACCGCACTGTGTATATGATGTCGCTTTTCTTGTGTTTCGGTATTGGGTCTTTCGGATGTACCAATTGCTGCCTCAGTGTGTTGTTCGGTTTAAAGCAGACAGGGATATGGTGTTTATTGAAAATTCTTAATTTGAATTAATTTCTCTGAGACCCCTGCTTCATATGGGATGACCATGTTCTTTCTCCTGTCTTGCTTTTCCCCTTCACTGTTGGTATACGTTGGCAAAGTTTAGTTCTTGAAGACGATTTGCTAATCATCCAACTGGATGATTAGTGAAACGTCTTCAAGAACTAAACTTTAAGTCAAGTTGATGTAACTTAATGCAAGAGATAGACCATGACCTGGATGAATGAATATTACAGATATACCATGACCTGGATGAATGAATATTACAGATATACCATGACCTGGATGAATGAATATTACAGATATACCATGACCTGGATGAATGAATATTACAGTATACCATGACCTGGATGAATGAATATTACAGATATTACCATGATCTGATGGAATGAAATTACAGATATAACATGACCTGGATGAATGAATATACAGATATACCATGACCTGGAGAGAAATTAAGATATACCAGACCTGGATGAATGAATATTACAGATATACCATGACCTGGATGAATGAATATGAATATTACAGATATACCATGACTGGATGAATGATATTACAGATATACCATGACCTGGATGAATGAATATTCAGATATACCATGACCTGGATGAATGAATATTACAGATATAACATGACCTGGATGAATGAATATTACAGATAGACCATGACCTGGATGAATGAATATTACAGATAGACCATGACCTGGATTAATGAATATACAGATAGACCATAGACCTGGATGAATGAATATTACAGATATACCATGACCTGGATGAAATGATATCTTACGTATACCATGACCTGGATGAATGAATATTACAGATATACCATGATCTGGATGAATGAATATTACAGATATACATGACCTGGATGAATGAATATTACAGATATACCATGACTCTGGATGAATGAATATACAAGATATACCATGACCTGGATGAATGAATATTACAGATATACCATGACCTGGATGAATGAATATTACAGATATACCATGACCTGGATGAATGAATATTACAGAATACCATGACCTGGATGAATGAATATTACAGATATACCATGACTGGATGAATGAATATTACAGAATACCATGACCTGGATGAATGAATATTACAGACATACCATGACCTGGATGAATGAATATTACAGATATACCATGACCTGGATGAATGATATTACGAAATACCATGAACTGGATGAATGAATATTACAGATATACCATGACCTGGATGAATGAATTTACAGATATACCATGACCTGGATGGATGAATATTACAGATATCCATGACCTGGATGAATGAATATTACAGATATACCATGACCTGGATGAATGAATATTACAGATATACCATGACTGGATGAATGAATAATTACAGATATACCATGACCTGGATGAATGAATATTACAGATATACCATGACACTGGATGAATGAATATTACAGATATACCATGACCTGGATGAATGAATATTACAGATATACCATGACCTGGATGAATAATATTACAGATATACCATGACCTGGATGGATGAATATTACAGATAACCATGACCGGATGAATGAATATTACATAGATACATGACCTGGATGAATGAATATACAGATATACCATGATCTGGATGAATGAATATTACAGATATACCATGACCTGGATGAAGAATATTAAAGATATACCATGACCTGGATGGATTGAATATTACAGATATACCATGACCTGGATGAATGAGATACAGATATACCATGACCTGGATGAATGAATATTACAGATATACCATAACCTGGATGAATGAATATTACAGATATACCATGACCTGGATGAATGAGAACCTTCACAAGCATGGTGCTCTGAGAAATTTTGACAGTATATAATTGGTATTAGAATGCATGGTGTCTGCCTTTTCCGCATTATGACAGCAGAGCCCCTCTCCGCCACCGCAGCAATAGCTGCAACTCCTCAGGCAAAGCAAAACATTGTAGTTTAATATCCAGTGAATTGTAGAAATTGATTCATTTTACTCAACTACGTAAAAAATGTATTTGGAGAAAATAATGGTAGGCCATATACTCTTTCATGGTGTATAAAATACAGAAAATGACGGGATGACAGATTTATGGCATTAAGCCTTGGTATGGTTCCTATGGAACGGTACATATGATCCCTGTGCAACATGATCGGATATAAAAAGGAATAGAAGTCAACTTGCCAAACTCTCTGGTTACCATACATATAATTCACACTTCTCTGGTTGCCAGGGACCAACAGGGTTTCTGTAAATTGGGGGAATTTTTTCTGTTCTTAACATTATGTGCAGAATTAAAAGGAAATGTATTCTAGCAGCTCAAGTATGAGCCCAAAATACTGTATATTAGAAGTCACCTAAGATAGAAGAACAACTGGCTGTGTTATAGAAGTCATGCTAAGCACAGATTATAACTGATGGCATAGCTAAGCACAAATTATAACTGATGACATAGCTAAGTACAGATTATAACTGATGACATAGCTAAACACAGATTATAACTGATGACATAGCTAAGTACACATTATAACTGATGACATAGCTAAGCACAAATTATAACTTATGACATAGCTAAGTACAGATTAAAACTGATGACATAGCTAAGCACTTAATTAAGGGATTTGTAATGTTGCACCTGCGTTAAGTGCTGTTGATTGGTGAGTCACCAATGCCAATAATAATGGTCTGTGGGACATTCTGATTTACAGTATAGTGTTTATCTCTTGTTGGGGGCTTCCACATTAGTTTAAAATGTACAGTGGTGCTGGTATATTTTTAATTGATTGATTCATGTGCATTGTGCTTACTCAGCTTAGAGGGGCATTAGCCCGGCTTTGTGCTTCTTTTATATCACCTGTAGGAGACCATCTGAGGATTAGAACAGGTACATTATTATAATGGGTTTTTTGTCCTGCCTGACAGCTGGGCTTCTAATCCACAAACCTTCTCTGGGAAGTGACAATGAGTTTTTCATATGTAACCTCTAGATCAATAGAAAGATTGTAGATTGATTTCCAAATGTTACCACATATAATGCTTCATGTTTGGGTTTGGTAAACGTTTCGTTTAAAGTGACAGGCAAGTACCATTCTATGGGGTAGTGTTAGATAGCAGGGGGCTCACTAACAGGAATGGGATTCAGGAGGTGCTTTATTTCTAGCATGAGAGTGCCATATAGCCAGTTTAATCTTTATAATGCTCTGTTTGGGTTGGCTATAAATGATGTCAAAACGCAGCATTATCTTCATTATTTCTCCTCATGGCACATGGTGTATTAACTAAGATTAGTTGTTCCCTAACATAGTTAACAATCCTGGCTCTGATTGGTGATTGTCTATAAATGTTGGGTTGCAGGGATTGCAAACTGGTTCCATTTAATTTGCATTTTTTTTATTTTTACCCTGCTGCCCTTGTTTGTATCGTGGTATTTATTTGTACAGCGCTGTATACCCAAGTGGCAACTTATAAATAAATTATACTACATACCTACATGTGGTTTTAATAGGCTTCTCGGCATATCCAACCTGAAATCTCACAAGGCTGTCAGGTTACAGGGTTGCTAATCCTACATTTTGCTGATTTACCTGATAATTCACTATTACTGGAAATATGAGAATATACAAGAGTACATTGACGTGTGACCAGAAGCCTGAGGTTGTAGACCATTGGTTATATATGTACGAATATGTAGAAGAATGAGCGGACTTTATAACATTAAAAGATCTCATGGACACAGTTTGTGATTTATAAGTGTCCGGGTGAGATCACTATTCTGTGGCAGAGTAGTCAGTCGTTTAATGACTGCGTGGTGGAGCTGTCTGTTTGTTCTCTCTATAATGGGGAGATAGCTATCTGGAGGAGTGTCGGATTATTTTCCCTTGCAAATTTGTAAGATCTATATTTCCCAGATGTTATAATAAAATTCTCTGCCAATGTAACAAAATTATAAAGTACAAGGGTCATTTGGTACTTTATTATTTATTTTGCAGTTCTTTTTCCCTCAACATTACAACCTTTTATGTTGCACTTACAGAACAGTGGTTTGCAGAGCTGCAGGGGGAGATAATGAATGTGGCTGATCTTAGCACAGCTCGTGCAATGCATTTCTATCTGTTCCAGTGCTTGTAATTGTTTATGAGCTCTATGGTGGGTTGCTGAGAGTGTGTAGTCTTACAAGATGTTACTGGGTTTGCAGCATTCCTTTTCTGAAAGATCTATTTACACAAGCTTTTTATTGTCGGGTTTTATTGCTGTCCAATTGAATATCAATCTTATGTTTCTTGTAAAAAAACATTTATAGTAACAGGTTCAGTGTTTTAAGTTATATCTGGAAAATATGAACAGATCCATTGTATTTAAATGTGAACTTACCGTGGCAATCTGTTTCTATCTCCATTTGCAACCGGCATAAGTCCCCCCAATAGTATAATACTCTCAACCTTATCCCTTTGAAATGACTCCGGATATGCTTCTAGCTACATCCTTATAGCAGTATAAGGTTGTTGTTTCTCAGCTAGCACTTTGAGCTGTGACATCACCAGCACCATTGTTTCTGCCCCCCCTGCCACGCACTGAGCATGCCCAGTTGTTGTCATAACTGCTTAACTGTGTTTAAAAGTGAGTGGTGGATTTTTACACAAGCCACATCATTGACTGTCACACACTCCTTGCTCACCCTAACGGTCTGAGTGTAACTTTACAAGCCTATAACTTAAGAACCAGAGAAGCTAGAGACATCATTATGGCTTGTTGTATAAGAGATCCCTTTTTAAAGTTACCCTTTAATGCACTTCATTACTTTTTCGGTCTTAAAGGCAAGGTGGAACACTAAACTACAAACTCCTAGGATAGCAGCCAGTTTAATTCACAAAATCTGGAGGGGCTGCAGGTTGGACGTCCCGGAGAATAAACATGTCTTTTTCTCTATTTTAACCTATTTAAACTTGAGCTCATTATATCCAACTGCAGGCAGGGGGATCAGACCTTTTCAGGGGCCACAGCAATAACAACTGGCTTGAAAGTTTTCGTGAAGCCCAGATCCTTTACCACTATACTTATCCTTTTATTCAGTCAATGGCGATTGATTTCTCTCTTTGTTTAGTCAATTCCATCTCAAAGTAATTTTATTTCACTTTAACAAGTGACACGTTCAATAAACATTGAATAGGTTTTTTTTCCTCCTTTGTTTAAAGCAGAATTAATAAAAATAAATAATGGCTCAGCGTCCCTTATTGCTGCAGTTCGCTTTATTATTAAAGGTTCCCGACATACGGCGATGGGACGAAATGAACTACGGCACCTGCGCGACGTACGGCGCGGTTTGCAATGATTTTTCTCATCGGTTTACAATAGCTCAGGCTGGAAATCCTAATTAGCACGAGGGCAGTATTCAAATCCGCAGAGCGAAATCCGGGAGAATTATGCTGCGGTAATGCTGAAAATCTTAACTTGGCGTTTTTATGGATTGTTCTGTGACTCCAACGCTGTCGGCTTTTCAAGAGCTTTTTTTTTTTTTTACGAAAAGGTTAGCTATCTATTTCCCCCATCCCTGCGCCCTCGCTAAGACGCCTATTTATAAAAACAACCCTCGTGGGGGGGTATTTACTATAAGAAATATTGGCAGGAACGTCCTTTATATTAATTCCATACCATATATGTACTGCGGATGTAGCAGACAAGAAAAAATAAAATATTCACAGGGGGACAAAGGGAAGGAGAAAATAGCAAAACACTGATGTCAAGGTTGAGTTGACTTATTCTTGCTTTAAACAATGTTAAGGGGAGCGGTGGTTCAACCAGCTGAATGGGTTTGTCGTGGGCTCCCAGAATTTAGCAGACACAGTAATTTGTGTCTTGTGAATTAGACTTATTATTAGTTGTTTGTTATGTACCATATCAACTCCACTGTGTACTTACTTGTACTGGAACAGCAGGATTGTCGACAAGGCACCTAGGCACTTCCTAGAGCCAGTTAACACCAATTTACAGGCCCAGTCAATGTTTCCTTCTAAGCTGTTGCTTGTGCAGACGTACATACTCTGCGTACACAGGTTAAAGTATCGCACACTCAAAATTTGCTGTAATAAGCATTGCTTTATGTAGCCACACATTGCATACAGTGTATACAACAAGGGGCCCCAACTCACAGCCCTACCTAGGGCCCATATTCATTATCATTAGAAATGTGACCTGGTTTCAAAACAAACATGGTTTATTTCGAGAGCTGCCGGGTCGGCAAATCCTCGTATTCCGCTTCAGTTGGGCTCGAATTGACTTTTCAATGGGTTCGGGGAAACCCAACTGTGCTTCTGTAGTGCTGTTTTGGTGCTTTGGCTCCTAATTCTGGAAACCCTTTTAAATGCATCCTGGATAACCATAGAAGAGAGAGCTTCTAAAAAATCTCCAAACCAGAGGTTCCATCCAGAATTGATCCTTTTCATTGTTAATGGACTACAAATTCCCAGCTCCCCTTGACAGCCAGGGAGCATCAATTGTCAAAGACAATGATGGATTTCATTACACAGCGTGTGTTGCTTTAGGAAAACAGCCAATTGGAGGGGGGAATGGGTAGAACATGGATTATTACTATACCTCTTGGGGAACCATAATTGTAATCTCTTTATCTGTACAGCGTAGTTTTCCTTCAGCAAGTGTAACGTACTCTGTATACTAGACAATCTTTCTACATTTGGGAAAATAGAAATACACCTGACTGCATTGCAGATCCTTTCCATTTGCTATTTTCCAGCTGTCTGCCCAAAACCCAGTCTTATTTCATTATTTAGAACAGCAGGATATTAAGAGGTCATTCCACATTATTACATTTATATACTTTAAGGTTAACATTTTGCTTGCAATTATTTAAAGAGACAATTATATGTCTAACTCCACCCATCCCCAGTCTGGGATCTATCCAATGGGAAGAAGCGCTTCAGCATAGTGCAATCTTACATTGTTTAGGCCCTTGGCCAAAAGGGGGTGGAGCAACAATATTTTAGTTGTCTTAGATTCCATTCGGAAACAGTTAAAGATGACATGGGGCCCCAATTTTATAGAGCCACATATTCACTCTACATACAACACTCATCATAAATCTGGGCAGATGTTTTATTTTATTATGGTAGAAAGAGGAGGTGTGGCGTGATGTCATAGCTCTCCATATAAAAGTAAATTCTTGCTCATATTTCAATTCTGGGAATTGGAATCCAGTTGCCACCCCCAAAATCGTTGTATAATGCACCACAGGAAGGGTGTGTGTGCTATTAATATTAGTAAACTACACACTGGTCTCTGGTCACTTAAGCCCTGACTCCATACCTGAGCAATTTGAATTGGCCTTCTCAACAGTACAGTGCCTAAATGTAGCATTAAGAAGCCTGACATTTCTACTTAGCATAGGCTGCTGTACTGAGGAACAAATACAACAGTCCTATGCAATGGGAGAGTAGTTGTCCTCTGATGTTTCCACACATGAAATGTTTGGGAGGCTATCTACCCCTACGTCCAATCCGATCATAATAAAATATAACGAAAGAAACGACATCACCGGTCAGATCAACCAATAGAGATAGAGCTGTTTAGCTCTTATTGTAAATCAAGCAAGTTTAAGAATGAAATCCCATTGCAGTAAATGTCTCCAGGAAGGAAACTAAACAATCAAACAGATTAGTAATTGTGAAAAACTTTACTGTTCATTACATTCTCCATCATCTATATTTTTCTCTCTCACGTGGTGACATTTAATCTGTACAAACTGTACAATAATAAGGAGGCCCGTTTCTCAGCTTGACTCGCATTCAGGGCAATTTTACCATCTCAGGTGTAACACGCAAAACATCGAAATGTAAGAGCCAAGACCTTTCAAGGAGCATAAAGGCGAGTGGGGGCGATGGAGGAGGAGAACGTTGACCTTAAAAATTCCATATGGCACAAGCTAATAAGACGACATACATTTCAATCGGGTAGAGAGGCCTTTTATTATTTGTAGTTGCCATGAAAGGGGAGGGAAAGGTATTTATAACAAAATAGGGGTTTAGCCTGTTGATCTGCAGTGTTTACATCCCCGGGAGTCTTTAGTTGGCCTGTGTACAATAGTACAAGACAAGACTCTTGTTAATGACAAATCAATGTAGCCATGTTCTCTCTCCCGGACCTTTTCCCTGCAAGGGGGGACAGTTTGGAGGTTAAAATGAACCCAATTTCGAGCTGGTCTCCAGTAGCTTCTCTGTAACTACTTTTTCATCCTATGGATTTTGAATGAGCATTTTTCGGGAAAGAAGGCTACGAGCCAAAAGAGTCGAAAATGAGATCAAGGCATGAAAAACCCCCATACATCATCTGGACACACAGAATGGAACAGTTCATTAGCAACATTGGCTATCTTCTTCAAAACCTCATTCATTACAAGCTGTTTGAATAGCACACATGGCTGTTTGCCAATACGTCGAGGGAAACAGAATCTCCTGGCTGTGAACTTCAGTGCAGTTTTACAAAGGGGAGAGCTGGCAATAGCCAATTTATAGGATGGATATTTATGTATCTATGTATAATCTTATTTATAAAGCGCCACTAGGTACGCAGCTCTGTACATTATGAAATACAAGTATAACAAACAAGGGGATAGTAAGTATACAGATACATAAATTCATTTAAGTTTCATATATAGGTTAAGACTTCTATGGATTATAGATATAAGTGTGGTGTGGGGAGTTGGAATCATTTATTCATTTTTGTTAGGATTATTACTAAGTTTACATTCAATTCAAAATTTTGAATTTTCAAACACTTTTTAATCGAATTTTCCTTTTAGAACACAGTTTTTCAATCCAATTTATTTTTTCAATTTTTTTTTCAAAAGGTCTGAAAATTTTGGAAAATTCCATCAGATTTTTCAATTTCTATTAAGTAACTCTCCCCCTGACAACCCTATAGTAACCCTGTTTCTAATCTCATCACATATCATTATCATATTTTAACGTAATGAATCGATTTCTCCTTTTAACAGCCGATGGTTCATTTTAATTGACTTGTTAGTGGACCATTGGATTACAGATGTTGACCCTTTATTTTGGATTTTAAATATTGCTAAATTAGAGATCCCAAGCTTTGTCCACTGTACTGGGAGTTAAAATGTAAAAAGAAATGTTCCAAGCAGTCCTGTTATAAGCGACGAGGGTAATGTACCTATTTCCCCATACTGATTGCAGTAGGCCCCTCTTTCATAAGTGTTCAGGTTTGTTCAGTGAAGGTTAATTACAAGGCCTTGGTCTACAAAAAATAATATTGCTTGTAATCATTGAACACTTGTAAAGTGCTAAACCACTTGTCCTCACTCCTCTTGAATTGTAAATTTCTATATTAATGGGTCAGTTTTACCGTAAGGGCCCTTCCTATAGGAGAGTGATTATAAAACTTCACAGCTCCGACAATTATACTAATTAATCGTGGGTAAAACCTAGCGAATGCAATGCCCTGAGGCAAAGTGCTTAATGCTCAGCAAATCAGCTTTCCCATTTATTGAAATAAAGAAAGTTACAGGTCTTGATATTATTTTAATGCAAACCATTCTCACGATCCACTCTCACTAAGCTTAGCCCTCTAATTAGAATTTTTTTTTATTCGATCCAACGTTACGTAAAAGCTCTAATTCTAATCATTATATCAGTTGGGTACATCAAAGAAGACACTTAATGGATTGGATTTTTTTATATCCCCAATTAAATGGTTATTCCTGTCTAATTGGGCTAATTACGTTATTTTTAACGGCATTGGCAGAGAGAATCTCCGTAGGGGGGGTTGGGGAGGAATTAAAAGTAATGAATATTTAACACTGGTCCAATTTCGGGTTGATGGCTATATAGTTAGTATAAATATTGGGATACAGTGTTCTCTTTAATGAAGGTCAGGATAATGTACAATCTGTCTGCTTCTTGGATGAAGTTATATTTGACAAGGAAATTGGATACTATAGTTAATTCAATTAAGTTTAATGTTTGCTTGTAAATGATAGTTAAAGGGTATCTATTACAGAAAAATCCTTATGTTTGTGTACTTAGTACTGAACATATTTGCAGCTCTTTAGTTGATCCATTCACACCAGTGCCTGCTAGCAAGGAGCTTACAAGTTGTATACCTTATCAACACATTCATAACCCCGATGACCAAGCATTGTTCCAAGAGTGAACGTGTTTTGGGAATTCCTGGTGGGTTGCTTTGGGGATGTGCACATGGCTTATACAAGTCCCACCCACATTAAAATGGAGTAAACAGGCCCCATCCACATCTCAGCTTCCTCCCTCTCAAAGTTGGGGGCAATTCCAAATAGCCTAACCCAAGCGCCAAAATAAGCATCAATCTTATAAATGGCTTATTCAGAATAACCTCTGTATAAATATTAACTTTCGTAGTTCACTGTTTCCTCCATTTGGATTTGTGGGCCCATCAATTAATGCGAATATTCTCGACAAAGACAGAAAAATATGAAGTACAAAGCTTTTTATTTCCCCGAGAGTTGGCAGGAAGGGAGACTTTGCTATGAAAGAGAGAGATTTTGGAAAATGACTTTATAATACATAACAGATGCGTGTTTTCACATGAATGCCGTACTTAAAGGAGTAATGTGGATTTCCTGTAAGTACAGCAAATCCCGTCACCATTATCTGGGAATTGAAGAAAAAACATCGCGCAGGGAAAAATACTCTCTATAACTTCAAGAACCAATCAGAAAACGCAACTCCCGTGGTTCCGAAGCATTAAATAGAGCCGAACACAATGTTTGTTGACTCGATAGCATCTGATGTTGCATGCTTCCCTTCATTAAAACCATGATATTCGTGTTTGCGGTAATACTAAGCGCGATTGTGCAGATGGGCTTTGCCAGAGACCCTGAACTTCATTATTATCATAGCAGAATGTGCTGACATATTGTATGGGTTCATGCCTGTAGAAAAAGAAAACATACTTGATACACAGGCATTTGTTTTTTCCAAATGAGGCTTGTCTGCTGTAATGAGATGATTACAAAACTAATTTCAAATGGAAATTGATCAGAGTTTCTCCTCCCCCCGACTCGGTCAATTCTTCTGTGTTTGTTTAGGTGTTCAGGCCTGTTTCTATGCACCGAGTCCGCGAGCATCAGAAGAAATAACAGGACCTTAAGGCATCACCGTTAATTAATCGGTTATTTTTGTAGGCGCTAATTAATTGTTCTGACACAAAGAAGCACATTTCCTTTAAAGGAATTAAAGGAGTGTAATTCTGACAACCTCATGGGGGCCACCATTTTGTGATTGATATTTAATTCCCTAATGAATGGTTCATCCTGGGGAACATGGGCAGTGAGGTGATTATACCGCCATGATGTGACGTGGGAATTAATCAGTCTAATATTGGACAGTGTATTGCCACATTAGGATCACTGATCTTTTAAATACTCATCTGGCATACATTGATTCTGATTGAAACTGCCAAAATTGGGCTAACGTGATGATCAATAAACAGACTGAAATGAGTTTCAGTCACAAGCCTAATGGGCATTTTGACTCATGATCAGAAGTGTGGGAGTTTCCTATCACAAAGCCTTACAGCTAGCTTCAATCCAATCAGTTACAATAGGTCACTCAGATAAATCAACAAAATGATGTCAGTTTACCAAAACTGAAGAACCATTCCATTAAATGGTCCTGAATTACTGGTAATGTGAAGTAAAATGAAATCCTAAGTACAGTATTATAGGGATAAGACCTAAAAAAGAACCCCTGATACTAGCACTCCTTTCCCTTGAAACCCCAATTGAAAGAATACCATCAGTCACATAGCCCTTGCAATCCAAAATAGTGGGAATAAACCGATCACATAATATAGAAAACTTACATCTTTATTATAACACAAATAAATATATCAATATATCATAAAATCGGGCGTCCCCGATATGGTGCAAAAGTTTCATCCAAGCGCCTGATGCTAACACCGAACCATAAGGCCAATGTCCTATATTATATGTGATTTCCTGTTGCTATATAAAATAGAAATCCTACTTTGTCCTTTGCATAGAGGCTGTAGATGAAATTGGCTTTTTTGGCAAAAACAGAAAACCGTTATCTAAGAACATCGCTAGTCTGTGATATTTACACGGCAGAACATTCAGCAGCAACCCTAGACTGACAGTGCAAATGGCTCTGTGGAGCCCACCTGGCATCATTAGTGCTGCAAAGTGCCACGGGCCTCTCTAATGGAGGCAGCCAGATACTGAAGCCAAAGTGATTTACGGTCTTTAAGGTCTGAGATCCATTTCGCACATTGTTCAGGAATGCTGACGTTTCTGTCTTGTTACAATAAACCACCGTTCGCTCTCTACTGAACTTAGACCGACTGTAACACATTTTTATTTTTGAGTTTATTTTACAGCGAAAAAGGAAATCGTTTGCCCGCGTCTATGTTATCTGCTATTGTCTAAAAAGCTTTATTCATTGATCACTTTTCTATTAGACCACTTATAAAACGGATGAAATATATTCCTGCTAAAGCATCCTGCCCCATTTGTATCCCATCCTTAGATTTCACTATGTTCATTCTCTGTGAGATGTGTCAGCTTGACCCTACCAATCTAATTCACTCAACTGTCACAGGAAACTGCAGCTAAAATAATATGATGTAAAATTGCGCACACGTGGGAAGCGAACATTCCCTATTTGATGACATATGGTACCACTAGTTTGCACAGGTTTTTTAATAGGATAAGTTCATAATAAAGGCTGCGGTCAGTGAAATTGTCTATAATTACAGGGTTCTGTAATAACAATCAGATGCTTCAGGATGTATGCTGTTTTTAACCTGATTGGTTAATGCCAATTAATAGCCCCGCAATGTTCCTGTAAAACAAAAAAAAATCCCATTAATTTTTAAGCCAGTAATATAATTATTATAAATTATACAATTTGTTTTATCTCTGACACAAAGAGCAAAAGCAAAACGTGTATCGGATGAGTAAATTCAATAACTAATGTTTATCAGTGTCATTTTCATTTTCTTTTTTGATGCTTTGCAATGCTGGAACTCAATTAACGTGATGAGGTCATTTGTGTTATATTTTTTTAATAACGTGTCCAAACCATTACCCCTCCACTCTAACTAGTGATATCATCCCGGCAATAATCCCACAGGGCCCTGCCTAAACATACATCTTTTTTTTTATGAAGGCTCGATACACGATTGCTGAGAAGACATTTACCATCATAAATACATTTGTTGTCTTGGATGGCAGGAATTTGCCTACCAGTGAAGCAATTTCGCCTTTTATGAGAATAGAAGCTTGACTTTCTAGCTTTAACTTTCTGCATAAATACAATTTCAGGACAAACAGAAAATCGCATTATTTTTCCAAATGAAGACATAAATAGATTTAAATAATTTCATTTTAAAGCGGTTGCATTTTAAAAGCACATGTATTCTGAGAAATAAGAGGTTTTATTTAATTTGGAATCAGTGTTTTATGCATTACCCTTGATAGAATGTTATGTGTGCACAGTAAGACTTCCTTGCAATAATTCTATTTATATAATAATTGATTTGTTGTGGGCATACTCTTATGGTGTCGTGGAAAAGCTATTATTTTATTAGAATATTGCAGTTTTATTATAAACATATTTATTAATCACATTTAGTGACATCATTCGGTGATATAACTGAGAATCACTGGGCCCCCTCCCTGCTTCTACAGTGGTTTTGGGGGTAGGCTATATCTGTGATAGGAAAGTAAATGATAGGGCCCCCTTCCGGTCTCAAGTCTGCTCCCAAGGTAGTCACAACTCTGATATCATTCATTAGTATTTAGTGATGTCACTATCTAATATGTGTAGAAAAATATATTAGGAGTTGCTTGTGAAGGTTCTAATTCATCCAGGTCATGGTATATCTGTGTATTCAATTAGATCAACTGGACTGGAAGTTTAGTTCTTGAAGACGTTTCGCTAGTCTCCGACTGGCTTTCTCAATTCAGAATGACTTGTACAAGAATCTTTGGCAATTATGTACCCTGGAAAATCCCATTAGCATATCACAGCCAAGTGTTAAGGGCGTGATTGGATGTTATGAACGCCTTTTTTAAAAAAATAAATGGCCTCCTTGACACCTCTCTTGAAACCAGCCACGTTCCTTTGCCAATATGTCAACATTACAATTTCAAAGGTATTTCTTTATCCTTAGATGCAGGTACACGGCTGAGTCCTGACCCGAGGAATTGGCTCTTCTGTGCTGGGCCATACGTTGATGCGTTGCTGTTGGTCTCCCCCACATACAAATCAGAGTATTATTCACTGCACCGCACTGTGTAATGATGTCGCTTTTTCTGTGTTTTCGGTATTGGGTCTTTCGGATTACCAATTGCTGCCTCAGTGTGTTGTTCGGTTTAAAGCAACAGGGATATGGTGTTTATTGAAAATTCTTAATTTGAATTAATTTCTCTCTGAGACCCCTGCTTCATATGGGATGACCATGTTCTTTTCTCCTGTCTTGCTTTTCCCCTTCACTGTTGGTATAGTTGGCAAAGTTTAGTTCTTGAAGACGATTTGCTAATCATCCAACTGGATGATTAGTGAAACGTCTTCAAGAACTAAACTTTAAGTCAAGTTGATGTAACTTAATGCAAGAGATAGACCATGACCTGGTGAATGAATATTACAGATATACCATGACCTGATGATGAAATACAGATATAACCATGACTGGATGAATGAATTATTACAGATATACCATGACCTGGATGAATGAATATTACAGATATACCATGACCTGGATGAATGAATATACAGATATACCATGATCCTGGATGAAATGAATATTACAGATATACATGACCTGGATGAATGATATTACAGATATAACATGACCTGGATGAATGAATATTACAGATAATACCATGACCTGGATGAATGAATATTACAGATATACCATGACCTGGATGAATGAATATACAGATATACCATGACCTGGATGAATGAATATTACACATACCATGACCTGAGAATGAATATTACAGATATACCATGACCTGGATGAATGAATATCAGATATACCATGACTGGATAATGAATATTACAGATAGACCATGACCTGGATGAATGAATATTACAGATAGACCTGACCTGGATGAATGAATTAAGATAACCATGACCTGGATGAATGAATATTACAGATTATACCATGACCTGGATGAATGAATATTCAGATATACCATGACCTGGTAATGAATATTACAGATATACCATGATCTGGATGAATAATATTCAGATATATTACCATGACCGGATGAATGAATATTACAGATATAATACCATGATCTGGATGAATGAATATACAGATATACCATGACTGGATGAATGAATATTACAGATATACCATGACCTGGATGAATGAATATTACAGATATACCATGACCTGGATGAATGAATATTACAGATATACCATGACCGGATGAATAATATTACAGATCTACCATGACCTGGATGAATGAATATTACGATACCATACCGGATATGATATACGACTACCATGACCTGGATGAATGAATATTACAGATATACCATACCTGGATGAATGAATATTACAGAAATACCATGACCTGGATGAATGAATATTACAGATTATACCATGACCTGGATGAATGATATTACAGATATACCATGACCGGATGGATATATTACAGATATACCATGACCGGATGAATGAATATTACAGATAACCATGACCTGGATGAAGAATACAGATTACATGATCTGGATGAATGAATATTACAGATATACCATGACCTGGATGAATGAATATTACAGATATACCATGACCTGGATGAATGAAATTACAGATATCCATGACCTGGATGATGAATATTACAGATATACCATGACCTGGATGAATGAATATTACAGATATACCATGACCTGGATGATGAATATTACAGATATACCATGACCTGGATGAATGAATATACAGATATACATGACCTGGATGAAGGAATATTACAGATTACCATGATCTGGATGATGATATTACAGATATATAACCATGACCTGGATGAATGAATATTACAGATATACCATGACCTGGATGGATGAATATTACAGATATACCATGACCTGGATGAATGAATATTACAGATATACCATGACCTGGATGAATGAATATTACAGATATACCATAACCTGGATGAATGAATATTACAGATATACCATGACCTGGATGAATGAGAACCTTCACAAGCATGGTGCTCTGAGAAATTTTGACAGTATATATATTGGTATTAGAAATCTGGTGTCTGCCTTTTCCGCATTATGACAGCAGAGCCCCTCTCCGCCCACCGCAGCAATAGCTGCAACTCCTCAGGCAAAGCAAAACATTGTAGTTTAATATCCAGTGAATGTGAGAATTGATTCATTTTACTCAACTACGTAAAAAATGTATTTGGAGAAAATAATGGTAGGCCATATACTCTTTCATGGTGAAAATACAGAAAATGACGGGATGACAGATTTATGGCATTAAGCCTTGGTATGGTTCCTATGGAACGGTACATATGATCCCTGTGCAACATGATCGGATATAAAAAGAGATAAGTCAACTTGCCAAACTCTCTGGTTACCATACATATAATTCACACTTCTCTGGTTGCCAGGGCCACAAGAGGGTTTCTGTAAATTGGGGGAATTTTTTCTGTTCTTAACATTATGTGCGAATTAAAAGGAAATGTATTCTAGCAGCTCAGTATGAGCCCAAAATACTGTATATAAAGTCACCTAAGATAGAAGAACAACTGGCTGTGTTATAGAAGTCATGCAAGCACAGATTATAACTGATGGCATAGCTAAGCACAAATATAACTGAGACATAGCTAATACAGATATAACTGATGACATAGCTAACCAGATTATAACTGATACATAGCTAAGTACACATTATACTGATACATAGCTAGCACAATTATAACTTATGACATAGCTAGTACAGATTAAAACTGATGACATAGCTAAGCACTGATTATAATTGATCTCACATCCAGCACAGATTATACTGGTGACATAGCTAAGTCTTATTTTAACTGATGACATTGCTAAGCACTGGTTAAATGATGACATAGCTAAGTACAGTTATAACTGATCACATAGCTAAGCACTGATTAACGTAGGACATAGCTAAGCACTGATTTATAACTGGTGACATAGCTAGTACTTATTTTAACTGATGACATTGCTAAGCAGTGATTATAAATGATACTAGCTAAGTACAGATTATAACTGATCAATACTAAGCACTAATTATAGCTGATTACATATCTAAGCACTGATTATAACTGATGATATAGCTAAGCATTGATTACAACTGATGACATGCTAAGCACTGATTATACCTGATGACTAGCTAAGTACAGATTATAACTGATGACATAGCTAAACACAGATTATAACTGATGACATAGCTAAGTACACATTATAACTGATGACATAGCTAAGCACAAATTATAACTTATGACATAGCTAAGTACAGATTAAAACTGATGACATAGCTAAGCACTGATTATAATTGATCTCACATCCAAGCACAGATTATAACTGGTGACATAGCTAAGTACTTATTTTAACTGATGACATTGCTAAGCACTGGTTATAAATGATGACAATCTAAGTACAGATTATAACTGATCACATAGCTAAGCACTGATTAACGTAGACATAGCTAACACTGATTATAACTGGTGACATAGCTAAGTACTTATTTTAACTGATGACATTGCTAAGCAGTGATTATAAATGATAACATAGCTAAGTACAGATTATAACTGATCACATAGCTAAGCACTAATTATAGCTGATTACATATCTAAGCACTGATTATAACTGTGATATAGCTAAGCAATTGATTACAACTGATACATAGCTAAGCACTGATTTACCTGATGACATAGCTAAGTACATATTATAATTGATGGCATAGCTAAGCACTGATTATACCTGATGACATAGCTAAGCACTGATTATACCTGATGACATAGCTAAGTACATATTATAACTGATGGCATAGCTAAGCAATGATTATACCTGATGACATAGCTAATCACAGATTATACCTGATGACATAGCTAAGTACAGATTATAACTGATGGCATAGCTAAGTACAGATTATAACTGATGACATAGCTAAGTACAGATTATAACTGATGGCATAGCTAAGTACAGATTATAACTGATGGCATAGCTAAGCACAGATTATAACTGATGACATAGCTAAGTACAGATTATAACTGATGGCATAGCTAAGTACAGATTAACTGATGGCATAGTCTAAATACAGTTATAACTGATGCATAGCTAAGTACAGATTAAACTGATGGCATAGCTAAGTACAGGTTATAACTGATGACATAGCTAAGTACAGATTATAACTGATGGCATAGCTAAGTACAGATTATAACTGATGGCATAGCTAAGTACAGATTATAACTGATGACATAGCTAAGTACAGATTATAACTGATGGCATAGCTAAGTACAGATTATAACTGATGGCATAGCTAAGTACAGATTATAACTGATGGCATAGCTAAGTACAGATTATAACTGATGGCAACTACACTAATTATAACGGATGACATGCTAAGTACAGATTATAACTGATGACATAGCTAAGTACAGATTATAACTGATGGCATAGCTAAGTACAGATTAAACTGATGGCATAGCTAAGTACAGATTATACTGATGACATAGCTAAGTACAGATTATAACTGATGGCATAGCTAAGTACAGATTATAACTGATGACATAGCTAAGTACAGATTATAACTGATGGCATAGCTAAGTACAGATTATAACTGATGGCATAACTAAGCACTAATTATAACTGATGACATAGCTATTTAAAGATTATAATTATATAATTTTCAGGTTATTCGTGGTTCTTATGTATTATTATTTTTCAATATCATTCCCCATGTGTAATGTGTAATGACATAACCCTTTACATAACAAGCCCATATCTTGTTTCTCGGCAGATATGACTACGTGGAAGTGATTGATGGAGACAATGCAAACGGTCGGCTCTTAGGAAAATTCTGTGGGAAAATAGCCACTTCCTCCCTCATCTCTACTGGACCTTCCCTATTTATCAGATTTGTCTCCGATTACGAAACGCACGGGCAGGATTTTCAATCCGATATGAAGTTTTCAAAGCAGGTCAGTGCTTCTATGGCATAACTATTACAATGCAGTCAATATAATCTCAAGGATGGATCATAAAAAATAAAAGAAAGAAAATGTCAGTGATGCCATTGAGAATTCAGTAGAGTGTTGTGCAGTAGTATGTTAGCAGTGTGTTGTGCAGTATTGTGTTACAGTGTGTTTGGCAGAAGTAGTGTTAGCAGTGTGTTGTGCAGTAGGTTAGTGTTAGCAGTGTGTTGTGCAGAAGTAGTGTTAGCAGTGTGGTGGTGGCGTAGTTGTGTAGCAGTGAGTTGTGCAGTAGTAGTGTTAGCAGTGTGTTATGCAGTAGAAATGTAAGCAGAGTGTTGTGCAGTAGTAGTGTTAGCAGAGTGTTGTGCAGTAGTAGTGTTAGCAGAGTGTTGTGTACTAGTAGTGTTAGCAGTGTTGTGTAGTAGTAGTGTTAGCATGTGGTTGTGCAGTAATAGTTGTAGCAGAGTGTTGTGTAGTAGTAGTGTTAGCAGTGTTGTGCAGTAGTAGTGTTAGCAGTGTGTTGTGCGTAGTAGTGGTTAGTAGAGTGTTGTCAATAGTAGTAGCAGTGTTGTGCAATAGTAGTTTTAGCAGTAGTGGTGCTAGCAACGTGTTATGCAGTAGTAGTTAGTAGAGTGTTGTGCAGTAGTGGTATTTGCAGCGTGTTGTGCAGTCGTAGTGTTAGCAGAGTGTTATGCAGTAGTCAGTTACCGAGTGTTGTGCAGTAGTGGTATTAGCAGAGTGTTGTGCGGTAGTAGTGTTAGCAGAGTGTTGTGCAGTAGTAGAGTTAGCAGAGTGTTGTGCAGTAGTGGTATTAGCAGAGTGTTGTGCGGTAGTAGTGTTAGCAGAGTGTTGTGCAGTAGTAGTGTTAGCAGAGTGTTATGCAGTAGTACAGTTTGCCGAGTGTTGTGCAGTAGTGGTATTAGCAGAGTGTTGTGCGGTAGTAGTGTTAGCAGAGTGTTGTGCAGTAGTAGTGTTAGCAGAGTGTTGTGCAGTAGTAGAGTTAGCAGAGTGTTGTGCAGAAGTGGTATTAGCAGAGTGTTGTGCGGTAGTAGTGTTAGCAGAGTGTTGTGCAGTAGTAGTGTTAGTCAGAGTGTTAGCTAGTACAGTTGCCGTGTTGTGCAGTAGTGGTATTAGCAGAGTGTTGGCAGTAGTAGTGTTAGCAGAGTGTTTGCAGTAGTACAGTTAGCCGAGTGTTGTGCAGTAGTGGTATTAGCAGAGTGTTGTGCAGTAGTAGTGTTAGCAGAGTGTTATGCAGTAGTACAGTTTTTGCCGAGTGTTGTGCAGTAGTAGTGTTTAGCAGAGTGTTGTGCAGGTAGTAGTGTTAGCAGAGTGTTGTGCAGTATGAAGTTACAAGTGGTAATGGCAGTAGTAACTTTTGCCGAGTGTTCTACTACTGCACAACACTCTGCTAACTCTACTACTGCACAACACTCGGCAAACTGTACTACTGCATAACACTCTGCTAACTCTACTACTGCACAACACTCTGCTAACACTACTACCGCACAACACTCTGCTAATACCACTACTGCACAACACTCGGCAAACTGTACTACTGCATAACACTCTGCTAACACTACTACTGCACAACACTCTGCTAATACCACTACTGCACAACACTCGGCTAACTGTACTACTGCATAACACTCTGCTAACACTACTACTGCACAACACTCGGCTAACACTACTACCGCACAACACTCTGCTAATACCACTTCTGCACAACACTCTGCTAACTCTACTACTGCACAACACTCTGCTAACATCTACTACTGCACAACACTCTGCTAACACTGACTACCCTGCACAACACTCTGCTAATACCACTACTACTAACTCGCCAACACTCGGCAAACTGTACTACTGCATAACACTCTGCTAACACTACTACTGCACAACACTCTGCTAACACTACTACCACACACACTCTGCAATACCACACTGCACAACACTCTGCTAACTACTACTACTGAACAACACTCTGCTAACACTACTACCGCACACACTCTGCTAATACCACTACTGCACAACACTCGGCTAACTGTACTACTGCATAACACTCTGCTAACACTACTACTGCCACAACACGCTGCAAATACCACTCCTGCACAACACTCTACTAACTACTACTGCATAAACACGTGTTAGCACCACTACTGCAAAACTACTATCTGCACAACACTGCTAACTACTATTGCACACACTCTACTAACACTACTACTACTGCACACACCCCTGCTAACACTACTACTGCAACACACTGCTAACACTACTACTACACAACACTCTTCTAACACTATAACTGCCAACACACTGCTAACACTACTACTACCACAACACTGCTAACACTACTAGTACACAACACTCTGCTACACTACTACTGCACAACACTCTGCTAACACTACTACTGCACAACACTCTGCTTACATTTCTACTGCATAACACACTGCTAACACTACTACTGCACAACTCACTGCTAACACAACTACTGCACCACACACTGCTAACACTACTTCTGCACAACACACTGCTAACACTACTACTGCACAACACACTGCTAACACTACTTCTGCAACACAACTGCTAACACTACTACTACGCACAACACACTGCTAACACTACTACTGCACAACACTCTACTGAATTCTCAATGGCATCACTGACATTTTCTTTCTTAATTTTTTATGATCCATCCTTGAGATTATATTGACTGCATTGTAATAGTTATGCCATAGAGCACTGACCTGCTTTAAAAACTTCATATCGTTGAAAATCCTGCCCCGTGCGTTTCGTAATCGGAGACAACTGATAAATAGGGAAGGTCCAGTAGAGATGAGAGGAAGGTGCTATTTTCCCACAGAATTTTCCTAGAGAGCCGACCGTTTGCATTGTCTCCATCAACCACTTCAACGTAGTCATATCTGCCGAGAAACAAGATATGGGCTTGTTATGTAAAGGGTTATGTCATTACACATTACACATGGGAATGTATATTGAATAAATAATACATAAGAACCACGAATAACCTGAAAATTATATAATTATAATCTTTAAATAGCTATGTCATCAGTTATAATTAGTGCTTAGTTATGCCATCAGTAAATCTGTACTTAGCTATGCCATCAGTTATAATCTGTACTTACTATGTCATCAGTTATAATCTGTACTTAGCTATGCCATCAGTTATAATCTGTACTTAGCTATGTCATCAGTTATAATCTGTACTTAGCTATGCCATCAGTTATAATCTGTACTTAGCTATGCCTCAGTTATAATCTGTACTTAGCTATGTCATCAGTTTATCTGTACTTAGCTATGTCTCAGTTATAATTAGTGCTTGTTATGCCATCAGTTATAATCTGTACTTATCTTGCTAGTTATCTTACTTAGCTATGTCATCAGTTATAATCTGTACTTAGCTATGCCATCAGTTATAATCTGTACTTAGCTATTCATCAGTTATATATCTGTACTTAGCTATGCCACAGTTATAATCTGTACTTAGCTATGCCATCAGTTATAATCTGTACTTATGTCTCAGTTATAACCTGTACTTAGCTATGCCATCAGTTATAATCTGTACTTAGCTATGCCATCAGTTATAATCTGTATTTAGCTATGCCATCAGTTATAATCTGTACTTAGCTATGCCATCAGTTTAATCTGTACTTAGCTATGTCATCAGTTATATCTGTGCTTAGCTATGCCATCATTATAATCTGTACTTAGCTATGCCATCAGTTATAATCTGTACTTAGCTAGTCATCAGTTATATCTGTACTAGCTATGCCATCAGTTAATCTGTACTTAGCTATGTCATCAGTATAATCTGTGATTAGCATGTCATCAGGTATAATCATTGCTTAGCTATGCCAAGTTATAATATGTACTTAGCTATGTCATCAGGTTAATCGCTTAGCTATGTCATCAGGTATAATCAGTGCTTAGCTATGCCATCAATTATAATATGTACTTAGCTATGTCATCAGGTATAATCAGTGCTTAGCTATGTCATCAGTTGTAATCAATGCTTAGCTATATCATCAGTTATAATCAGTGCTTAGATATGTAATCAGCTATAATTAGTGCTTAGCTATGTGATCAGTTATAATCTGTACTTAGCTATGTTATCATTTATAATCACTGCTTAGCAATGTCATCAGTTAAAATAAGTACTTAGCTATGTCACCAGTTATAATCAGTGCTTAGCTATGTCCACGTTTAATCAGTGTCTAGCTATGTGATCATTTTAATCTGTACTTAGCTATGTCATCATTTATAACCAGTGCTTAGCAATGTCATCAGTTAAAATAAGTACTTAGCTATGTCACCAGTTTCTAATCTGTGCTTGGATGTGAGATCAATTATAACATGCTTAGCTATGTCATCAGTTTTAATCTGTCTTAGCTGTCATCAGTTATAATTGTGCTTAGCTATTTCATCATTTATAATGTGTACTTAGCTAGTCATCAGTTTTAATCTGTGTTTAGCTATTCATCAGTTATAATCTGTACTTAGCTATGTCATCAGGTATAATCAGTGCTTAGCTATGTCAATCATTTGTAATCAATGCTTAGCTATATCATCAGTTATAATCAGTGCTTAGATATGTAATCAGCTATAATTAGTGCTTAGCTATTTGATCAGTTTAATCTGTACTTAGCTATGTTATCATTTAATCACTGCTTAGCAATGTCATCAGTTAAAAATAAGTACTTAGCTATGTCACCAGTTATAATCAGTGCTTAGCTATGTCCTACGTTAATATCAGTGCTTAGCTATGTGATCAGTTATAAATCTGTACTTAGCTATGTCATCATTATAACCATGGCTTAGCAATGTCTCATTTTAAAATAAGTACTTAGCTATGTCACCAGTATAATCTGTGCTTGATGTGAGATCATTATATCAGTGCTTAGCTATTTCACAGTTTTAATCTGTACTTAGCTATGTCATAAGTTATAATGTGCTTAGCTATGTCATCGTTATAATGTGTACTTAGCTATGTCATCAGTTATAATCTGTGTTTAGCTATGTCATCAGTTATAATCGTACTTACCTATGTCATCAGTTATAATTTGTGCTTAGCTATGCCATCAGTTATAATCTGTGCTGCTGACTTCTAATACACACGCAGTTGTTTCTTCTATCTTAGGTACTTCTAATATACAGTATTTTGGGCTCATACTGAGCTGCTAAAATACATTTCCTTTAATTCTGCACATAATGTTAGAACAGAAAAAATTCCCCCAATTTACAGAAACCCTGTTTGGTCCCTGGCAACCAGAGAAGTGGTGAATTATATGTATGGTAACCAGAGAGTTTTGGCAAGTTGACTTCTATTCCTTTTATATCCGATCATGTTGCACAGGGATCATATGTACCGTTCCATAGGAACCATACCAGGCTTAATGCCATAAATCTGTCATCCCGTCATTTTCTGTATTTTATACACCATGAAGAGTATATGGCCTACCATTATTTTCTCCAATACATTTTTTACGTAGTTGAGTAAAATGAATCAATTTCTTCTACATTCACTGAGATTAAACTACAATGTTTTGCTTTGCCTGAGGATTTGCAGCTATTGCTGCGGTGGGCGAGAGGGGCTTGCTGTCATAATCGGAAAAGGCAGCACCAATGCATTCTAATACCAATATATACTGTCAAATTTTTCAGAGCACCATGCTTGTGAAGGTTCTCATTCATCCAGTGTCATGGTATATCTGTAATATTCATTCATCCAGGTTATGGTTATATCTGTAATATTCATTCATCCAGGTCATGGTATATCTGTATATTCATTCATCCAGGTCATGGTATTCTGTAATATTCATCCATCCAGGTCATGGTATATCTGTAATATTCATTCATGTTTGAACTCTATATTCATATTCTCACAGTTACACATGCCTAAATGTACCATTAAAAGCCTGACATTTCTACTTAGCATGGCTGCTGTACTGATGGACAATACAACAGTCCTATGCAATGGGAGATTGTTGTCCTTGAATGTTTCCACACATGAAATTTTGTAGGCTATCTACCCCTCGTCAATCCGATCATAATAAATAATAACGTAGAAACGGCATCACCTCACACCGGTCATACAAATAGGAGATAGAGTGTTAGCTCTTATTGTAAATCAGCAAAGTTTAAGAATGAATCCCATTGCAGTAAATGTCTCCAGGACGGAACTAAAATCAAAACAGATTAGTAATTGTGAAACTTTACTGTTCATTACATTCTCCTCATCTACTATTTTTCTCTCTCACGTTGGTGACATTTAATCTTACAAACTGTACAATATAAGGGAGCCTGTTTCTGCATTGACTCGCATTCAGGGCAATTTTACATCTCAGTGTGTAACGCGCACACAAAACATACAATGGTAAGAGCCAAGACCTTTCAAGGAGCATAAAGGCGAGTTGGGGCGATGGAGGAGGAGAACGTTAGGACCTTAAAATTCCATATGGCACAAGCTAATAAAGACGAATACATTCAATCGTGTAGAGAGGCCTTTTATTATTTGGTAGGTTGCCATGAAAGGGAGGGAAAGGTTATTTTAAGAACGATACGGGGTTTAGCTGTTGATCTGCAGTGTTTACATCCCAGGGAGTCTTTAGTTGGCCTCGTGTACAATAGTACAAGACAAAGACTCTTGTTAGCAAATCAATGTAGCCATGTTCTTCTCCCGGATCCTTCTTCCTGCAAGGGGGGACAGTTTGGAGGTTAAAGATGAACCCAATTTCGAGTCTGGTCTCCAGTAGCTTCCTTGTAACTTCTTTTTCATGCCTATGGATTTTGATATGAAGCATTTTTCGGGCAAGAAGGCTACGAGCCAAAAGAGTCGAAAATGAGATCAAGGCATGAAAAACCCCCATACATCTCTGACACACAGAATGGAAACAGTTCATTAGACACATTGGCTATCTTCTTCAAAACCTCATTGCATTACAAAGCTTGTTAATAGCACACATGGCTGTTTGCCATACGTCGAGGGAAACAGAATCCTGGCTGTGAACTTCAGTGCAGTTTTACAAAGGGGAGAGCTGGGCAATAGCACCATTTATAGGATGGATATTTATGTACTTGTATAATCTTATTTATAAAGCGCCACTAGTGTACGCAGCTCTGTACATATGAAATACAGAGTATACAAACAAGGGATAAGTAAGTATACAGATACATAAAAAATTCATTAAAGTTTCATATATAGGTTAAGACTTCATATGGATTATTAGATATAGTGTGGTGTGGGGAGGTGGAATCATTTATTCATTTTTGTTAGGTTATTACTAAGTTTACATTCAATTCAAAATTTTTTGAATTTTCAAACACAATTTTTCTCGAATTTTCCATTTTAGAACACAGTTTTTCAATCCAATTTATTTTTTCAATTTTTTTTTTCAAAAGGTCTGAAATTTGAAAATTCCATCAGATTTTCAATTTCTATTAAGTAATCTCTCCCCCTGACAAACCTATAGTAACCCTGTTCTTAATCTCATCAATATCATTATCATATTTTTACGTAATGAATCGATTTCTCCTTTTTAACAGGCCGATGGTTCATTTATTGACTTGTTAGTGGACCAGTGGATTACAGATGGTGACCCTTTATTTTGGATTTTAAATATTGCTAAATTAGAGATCCCAGCTTTGTCCACTGTACTGGGGTTAAAATGTAAAAAGAAATGTTCCAAAAGCAGTCCATGTTATAGCGACGAGGGTAATGTACCTATTTCCCCCATACTGATTGCAGTAGGCCCCTCTTTCATAAGTGTTCAGGTTTGTTCAGTGAAGGTTAATTACAAGGCCTTGCGTCTACAAAAATAATAATTGCTGTAATCATTTGAACACCTTGTAAAGTGCTAAACCCCCTTGTCCTCACTCCTCTTGAATTGTAAATTTATATATAAATGGGTCAGTTTTACCGGGAAGGGCCCTTCCTATAGGAGAGTGATTATAAACTTCACAGCTCCGACAATTATACTAATTAATCAGTGGGTAAAAACCTAGCGAATGCAATGCCCTGAGCAAAGTGCTTAATGGCTCAGCAAATCAGCTTTCCCATTTTATTGAAATAAAGAAGAGTTACAGGATCTTGTATATATTTTAAGCAAACCATTCTCACGGATCCACCATCTCACTAAGCTTTACCTCTATTAGAATTTTTTTTTTTATTCGATCCAACGTTACGTTTTAAAAGCTCTAATTCTAATCATTTATATCAGTGGGTACATCAAAGAAGACACTTAATGGATTTGGATTTTTTTTATATCCACAATTAAATGGTTATTCCTGTCTAATTGGGCTAATTACGTTATTTAACAGGCATTGGCAGAGAGAATCTCCAGTAGGGGGGGTTGGGGAGGAATTAAAAGTAATGAATATTTAACACTGGGTCCAATTTCGGGTTGATGCTATGATAGTTAGTATAAATATTGGGATACAAGTGTCTCTTTAATGAAGGTCAGGATAATGTACTATCTGTCGCTTCTTGGATGAATTTATTTGACATAAAGGAAATTGGATACTATAGTTAATTCAATTAAGTTTAATGTTTGCTTGTAAATTAGTTAAGGGTATCTATTACAGAAAAATCCTTATGTTTTTGTACTTAGTACTGAACATATTTTGCAGCTCTTTAGTTGATCCATTCACACCAGTGCCTGCTAGCAAGAGCTTACAAGTTGTATACCTTATCACACACATTCATAACCCAACGTATGACCAAGCATTGTTCCAGAGTGAACAGTGTTTTGGAATTCCATGTGGGTGCTTTGGGGATGTGCAACATGGCTTTATACAAGTCCCACCCACATTAAAATGGAATTAACAGGCCCCATCCACATCTCAGCTTCCTCCCCTCAAAGTTGGGGGCAATTCCAAATAGCCTAAACCCAAGAGCGCCAAAATAAGCATCAATCTTATAAATGGCTTTAGTCAGAATAACCATCTGTATAAATATTAAGCTTTCGTAGTTCACTTGTTCCTCCAGTTGTGAGTTTGTGGGCCCTCAATTAATGCGAAATATTCTCGACAAAGACAGCGAAAAATATGAAAGTACAAAGCTTTTTATTTCCCCGAGAGTTGGCAGGAAGGGAGACTTTGCTATGAAAGAGAGAGATTTTGGAAAATGACTTTATAATACATAACAGATGGCGTGTTTTCACATGAATGCCGTACTTAAAGGATAATGTGGATTTCCTGTAAGTACAGCAATAATCCGTCACCATTATCTGGAATTGAAGAAAAAACATCGCGCAGCGGGAAAATACTCTCATAACTTCAAGAACCAATCAGAAACAGCAGACTCCCGTGGTTCCGAAGCATTAATAGAGCCGAACACAATGTTTGTTGACTCGATAGCATCTGATGTTGCATGCTTCCCTTCATTAAAACCATGATATCTGTTTGCGGTAATACTAAGCGCGATTGTGCAGATGGGCTTGCCAGAGACCCTTGAACTTCATTATTTATCATAGCAGAATGTGCTGACATATTGTATGGGTTTCATGCCTGGTAGAAAAAGAAAAACATACTTGATACACAGGCATTTGTTTTTTCCAAATGAGCTTGTCTGCATGTGAATGAGATGATTACAAAACATAATTTCAAATGGAATTAGATCAGAGTTTCTCCTCCCCCCGACTCGGTCAATTCTTCTGTGTTTGTTTAGGTGTTCAGGCCTTTTTTCTATGCACCGAGTCCGCGAGCATCAGAAGAAATAACAGGACCTTAAGGCATCACTATACGATGTATGGTACGTTTATTTTGTAGGCGCTAATTAATTGTTTCTGACACAAGAAGCAGCATTTCCTTTAAAGGAATAAAGGAGTGTATTCTGACAACCTCATGGGGGCCACCATTTTGTGATTGATATTAATCCCTAAATGAATGGTTCATCCTGGGGAACATGGGCAGGTGAGGTGATTATTACCGCCATGATGTGACGATGTGAGAAGTTGAACTCAGTCTATATTGGAGCAGTGTATTGCCAGCATTAGGATCCTGATCTTTTAAATACTCATACTGACCTACATTGATTCTGATTGAAAACTGCCAAAATTGGGCTAACGTGATGATCAATAAACAGACTGAATGAGTTTCAGTCACCAAGCTAATGGGGCATTTTGACTTCATGATCAGAAGTGTGGGAGGAGTTTTCCTATCAAAGCCTTACAGCTAGCTTCAATCCATCAGTTACAATATGGTCACTCAGATAAATCAACAAAATGATGTCCATTTAACCAAAACTGAAGAACATTCCATTAAATGGTCCTGAATTACTGGTAATGTGAAGTAAATAGAAATCCTAAGTACAGTATTATAGGGATAGACCTAAAAAAGAACCCCTGATACTAGCACTCCTTTCCCTTGAAACCCCAATTGAAGAATACCATCAGTCACATAGCCCTTGCAATCCAAAAATAGATGGGAATGAAACCGATCAGCATAATGATGAAAACTTACATCTTTATTATAACACAAATAAATATATCAAATATATCATAAAAATCGGGCGTCCCCGATATGTTGCAAAAGTTTCTCATCCAATCGCCTGATGCTAAGCACCGAACCATAAGGCAATGTCCTATATTATATGTTATTCCTGTTGCTATATAAAATAGAAATCCTACTTTGTCCTTTGCATAGAGCTTGTAGATGAAATTGGGCTTTTTTGGCAAAAACAGAACCGTTATCTAAGACATCGCTATCTGTGATATTTACACGGCAGAACTTCAGCAGCAGCAAACCCGAGACTGACAGTGCAATGGCTCTGTGGAGCCCACCTGGCATCATTAGTGCTGCAATGCCACGGGCCTCTCTAATGGAGGCAAGCCAGATACTGAAGCCAAAGTGATTTTACGGTCTTTAAGGTCTGAGATCCATTTCGCCATTGTTCAGGAATGCTGACGTTTCTGTCTGTTCATATAAAACAACCGTCGCTCTCTACTGAACTAACCACGTCTAAGCACATTTTATTTTTGAGTTTATTTTACAAGAGCGCAAAAGGAATCGTTTGCCCGCGTCTATGTTATCTGCTATTGTCTAAAAAAGCTTTATTCATGATCACTTTCTATTAGACCACTTATAAAACGGATGAAATATATTCCTGCTAAAGCATCCTGCCCCATTTGTATCCCATCCATTAGATTTCACTATGTCATTCTCTGTGAGATGGTGTCAGCTTGACCTACCACCCAATCTAATTCACTCAACTGTCACAGGAAACTGCAGCTAAAATAATATGTATGTAAATTGCAGCACACGTGGAAGCGAACATTCCCTATTTTGATGACATATGGTACCACTAGTTTGCACAGGTTTTTTAATAGGATAAGTTCATAATAAGGCTGCGGCGTCAGTGAAATTGTCTATAATTACAGGGTTCTGTAATAACCATCAGATGCTTCAGGATGTATCTGTTTTTACCTGATTGGTTAATGCCAATTAATAGCCCCGCAATGTTCCTGTAAAACAAAAAAAAATCCCAGATAATTTAAAGCCGAGTAATATAATTATTTAAATTATTACAATTGTTTTATCTGACACAAAAGAGCAAACACAACAGTGTATCGGATGAGTAAATTCATAATCTAATGGTTATCAGTGGTCATTTTCATTTTCTTTTTGATGCTTTGCATGCTGGAACTCAAATAACGTGATGAGGTCATTTTGTTATATTTGTTTTATAACGCTGTCCAAACCATTACCCTCCACTCTACTAGTGATATCATCCCGGCAATAATCCCACAGGGCCCTGCTAAACATACTCTTTTTTAATTGAAGGCTCGATACAGCATTGCTGAAAAGACATTACCATCATAATACATTTGTTGTCTTGGATGGCCCGGAAATTTGCCTACCAGTTAGCAATTTCGCCTTTTATGAGAATAGAAGCTTGACTTTCTAGCTTTATAACTTTCTGCATAATACAATTCAGGACAGCAGAAAATCGCTTATTGTTCCAAATGAAGACATAAATAGATTTTAATTTCATTTTAAAGCGTTTTTGCATTTTAAAAGCACATGTATCTGGAGAAAATAAGAGGTTTTATTATAAATTTGGAATCAGTGTTTTATGCCATTACCCTTGATAGAATGTTATCTTGCACAGTTAAGACTTCCTTCAAAATTCTATTTATATATTGATTTGTGTTGGCATACTCTTATGGTGTCGTGGAAAAGCTATTATTTTATTAGATATTGCAGTTTTATTAGTAAAACATATTTATTAATCACATTTAGTGACATCATTCGGTGCATATAACTAGGAATCACTGGGCCCCCTCCCTGCTTTATACAGTGTGTTTTCGGGGGTAGGCTATAATCTGTGATAAGGAAAGTAAAATGTATAGGCCCCCTTCCGGTCTCAAGGTCTGCTCCCATGGTAGTCACAACTCTGATATCATTCATTAGTATTTAGTGATGTCACTATCTAATATGTGTAGAAAAATATATTAGGAGTGCTTGTGAAGGTTCTAATTCTCCAGGTCATGGTATATCTTTGTTTCAATTAGATCAACTGGACTGGAAGTTTAGTTTCTTGAAGACGTTTCGCTATCATCCGACTGGCTTCCAATTCAGAATGACTTGTACATAGATCTTGGCATTATGACCCTGAATCCCATTAGCTATCACACCAATGTGTTAAGGCGTGATTGGAGGTGTATAGAACGCCTTTTTTAAAAAAGAAATGGCCTCCTTTACACCTCTCTTGAACCAGCCACGTTCTTGCCAATAGTCAACATTACAATTTCAAAGGTATGTCTTTTATCTTAGATGCAGGTACTACGGACTGAAGTCTGCCACATCCGAGAATTCATGGCACTGTTCTGTGCTATGTGCGAGCAATTGCTGCGTGGTGGGGGTTTGGACGCCTTGTTTTTATTGCGTCTCCTTGCCCATCTCTTGCCCCCCTGCATTGCATTGGCTGTGTCTCTTTCTCCTTCAGTCAGATATGCTTTTCCTGCCCCTTGCACTGTTGGTAAACGTTTTGCAAATGTTTTAGAGTCTTCTTGAGTACATTATGCTACCTCCACTGGATGATTGTGCGTCTTTTCTTTGTCGTTATGTCTTAATGCAAAGTGACCATGATGGTATGAATTACGATATACATGACACTGATGACTGTTCTTACAATATACATGATGGATAATGTTTATACGTTACCATGACTGGATGAATGTTTCCGTTCCTGCCCCTGGTATAGAATCTTACAAGATTACATGATCTATTGAATATTACGATTAACATGACCTGATGACATGAATTTAAGTCAGATATACAGCTGATGAATGAATATACAGATAACCATGACCTGGATGAATAATATTACAGATATACCATGACCTGGATGAGAATATAACAGATATACCATGACCGATGAATGAATATTACAATATACCAGGACCTGGATGATGAATATTACAGATATACCTGACTGGAGATGATATTACGATAGACCATTGGATGAATGAATATTACGATAACATGACTGGGATGATGAATATTACGATAACATGACCTGGATGAAGTAATATTACAGATATACCATGACTGATGAATTGAATATTCCGATATAACATGACCTGGATGAATGAATATTACAGATATACCATGACCTGGAGAATGAATATTACAGATTACCATGACTGGACTAATGAATATTACATTATACACCATGACCTGGATGAATGAATATTACACGATATACCATGACCTGGATGAATGAATATTACGATTCCATGACCTGGATGAATGAATATACAGATATACCATGACCTGGATGAGTGAATATTACAGACTATAGACCATGACCTTGATGAATGAATATTACAGATAGACCATGACCTGGATGAATGAATATTACAGATATACCATGACCTGGATGAATGAATATTACAGAATCTAACCATGACCTGGTGAATGAATATTACAGACACCATGACCTGGATGAAGAATATTACAGATTCCATGACCGGATGATGAATATTACAGAGATACATGACCTGGATGAATGAATATACAGAATACCATTACTGGATGAAGAATATTACAGTACCATGACTGGATGAGAGAATATTACAGTATACCATGACCTGGATGAATGAATATTACAGATATACCATACCTGGATGAATGAATATTACAGATATACCATGACCTGGATGAATGAATATTACAGATATACCATGCCTGGATGAATGAATAGTACAGATATACCATGACTGGGTTAATGATATTACAGATATACCCATGACCTGGATGAATAATGATACAGATATACCATGACCGGATGAATGAATATTAAGATATACCATGACCTGATGAATGAATATTACAGATAACCATGGACCTGATGAATGAATATTACAGATATCCATGACCTGGATTGAATGAATATTACAGATATACCATGGACTGGATGAATAATATTTACAGATAACATGACCTGGATGAATGAATATTACAGATATACCATGACCTGGATGAATGAATATTACAGATATACATGACCGGGAAATGAATCTACAGATTACCATACCTGGATGACTGAATATTACAGATATACCTGACCTGGATGAATGAATATTACAGATTACCATGCCTGGATGAATGAGAAACCTCACAACTGTGCTCTGAGAACGGTTTATCATGGGTCTCTTCGCATTATACACAGCTTCGACCAGCATGGCACTCTCAGGAAGCAATATTTAAATTGATTAGTTATTCATTACACTGTAAATGTATTGAAAATGTCAATCTTTATGGATAAAACAGAAATCGAGACATTTAGCATATAAGCCTGGCTGATGAATATTACAGTCCATGGAACTGACCGATAATGATCGCTGTCCAGACTATGAATGATTAAGATAAGACCTGGAGATGAAGTACTTAGCATATACCATCTGGTTACCATGACATATATATTCAATTTCGAGACCGAACGAAGGTCGTAAATGGGGAATATTACTATACTACTGGTTTAATCATTATGTCAGATTACCATACTGGATAATGGCGTACTTCACAGCAATTTAGCTCTAGAAATTCTACATGTAATTTAGAGTTACTGTAGAATGAACTGGGTGTTAAAAAAAGCAAAACACGCCCGCCCCCCCCCTCTACCCCGTCCCCCCCCCACCCTCCCCCCCCCCCCCCCCCCCCCCCCCCCAACCCACCCCGCATATATCGCGCACCCCCTCCCCCCAGAACCTAGCTGCAACTCCCGGCAAACAAACTGTTTTTTTAGTTTATTCCTTTTGAATGATTTTCTTTTTACTCCCACCACCCCCCCACCCCCCCTTGCCCTTCCTTTTTAAAATGTATTTGAGATATGTTAGGCCACCACCCCCCCCCTTTTTTTTTACTCTTTCATGTGTATGAAATACAATACGATTGATTCAGTTTTTATGGTTTTTTTACCACCCTCCCCCCACCTTTTGGTTCCTATGAACGGTAAGTTCCCTGTACAAAATCCCCCCCCCATCGCCCCCCTATAGATCCCCACTTCCAAACTCTTTGTTCCATCTTCACTGCCCTACCTTCACCCCCCACTCTTTTTCTTCAACATTTTTTAGGTTTTGTAATTGGTAAGTTTTTCTTTTTTTTTTTTGTTCTATTTTTTTTTTTTTTTTTTTAAACATTTATGTGTTTCCCCCCTCCTCCCCCCCCCCCCCCAGCCAAGTTTACAGGCCACCCCACATGCCTCCCCCACTCCCCCAGCCATGCCACCCCTTCAAGTCCTGGCCCCCCAACGCCTATTTAGTCTTTTTTTTTTTTTTCTAAGTTAAACCCAACAACGCTGTCCCGGCCCCCATAGAGTCATGCTAAGCAGATTATAACTGATGGCATAGTCTAAGCCAAATTATAACTGAGGACATAGCTAAGTACAGATTATAACTGATGACATAGCTAAACACAGATTATAACTGATGACATAGCTAAGTACACATTATAACTGATGACATAGCTAAGCACAATTATACTTGACATAGCTAGTACAGATTAAAACTGATGACATAGCTAAGCACTATTATAATTGATCTCACATCCAGCACAGATTATAACTGGTGACATAGCTAAGTACTTATTTTAACTGATGACATTGCTAAGCACTGGTTATAATGATGACATAGCTAAGTACAGATTATAACTGATCACATAGCTAAGCACTGATTATAACGTAGGACATAGCTAAGCACTGATTATAACTGGTGACATAGCTAAGTACTTATTTTAACTGATGACATTGCTAAGCAGTGATTAAATGATAACATAGCTAAGTACAGATTATAACTGATCACATAGCTAAGCACTTTATAGCTGATTACATATCTAAGCACTGATTATAACTGATGATATAGCTAAGCATTGATTACAACTGATGACATAGCTAAGCACTGATTATACCTGATGACATAGCTAAGTACAGATTATAACTGATGACATAGCTAAACACAGATTATAACTGATGACATAGCTAAGTACACATTATAACTGATGACATAGCTAAGCACAAATTATAACTGATGACATGCTAAGTACAGATTAAAACTGATGACATAGCTAAGCACTGATTATAATTGATCTCACATCCAAGCACAGATTATAACTGGTGACATAGCTAAGTACTTATTTTAACTGATGACATTGCTAAGCACTGGTTATAAATGATGACATAGCTAAGTACAGATTATAACTGATCACATAGCTAAGCACTGATTATAACGTAGGACATAGCTAAGCACTGATTATAACTGGTGACATAGCTAAGTACTTATTTTAACTGATGACATTGCTAAGCAGTGATTATAAATGATAACATAGCTAAGTACAGATTATAACTGATCACAGCTAAGCACTAATTATGCTGATTACATATCTAAGCACTGATTATAACTGATGATTAGTAGCATTGATTACACTGATGACATAGCTAAGCACTGATTATACCTGATGACATAGCTAAGTACATATTATATTGATGGCATAGCTAAGCACTGATTATACCTATGACATGCTAAGCACTGATTATACCTGATGACATAGCTAAGTACATATTAACTGATGCATAGCTAAGCAATGATTATACCTGATGACATAGCTAATCACAGATTATACCTGATGACATAGCTAAGTACGATTATATAACTGATGGCATAGCTAAGTAGATTATAACTGATGACATAGCTAAGTACAGATTATAACTGATGGCAGACTAAGTACAATTATAACTGATGACATAGCTAAAGACAGATTAAATACTGATGACATAGCTAAGTACAGATTATAACTGATGGCATAGCTAAGTACAGATTATAACTGATGGCATAGCTAAATACAGATTATAACTGATGGCATAGCTAAGTACAGATTATAAACTGATGGCATAGCTAGTACAGGTTATAACTGATGGACATGCTAAGTACAGATTACTAACTGATGGCATAGCTAAGTACAGATTAAACTGATGGCATAGCTAAGTACAGATTATAACTGATGACATAGCTAAGTACAGATATATAACTGGCATAGCTAAGTACAGATTATAACTGATGACATAGCTAAGTACAGATTATAACTGATGGCATAGTAAGTACAGATTATACTGATGGCATAACTAAGCACTAATTATAACTGATGACATAGCTAAGTACAGATTATACTGATGACATAGCTAAGTACAGATTATAACTGATGGCATAGCTAAGTACAGTTATAACTGATGGCATAGCTGTACAGATTATAACTGATGACTAGCTAAGTACAGATTATAACTGATGGCATAGCTAAGTACAGATTATAACTGATGACATAGCTAAGTACAGATTATAACTGTGGAGTAGAGTCGATTAAACTGATGGCATAACTAAGCACTAATTATAACTGATGACATAGCTATTTAAAGATTATAATTATATAATTTTCAGGTTATTCGTGGTTCTTATGTATTATTTATCAATATAATTCCCCATGTGTAATGTGTAATGACATAACCCTTTACATAACAGCCCATATCTTGTTTCTCGGCAGATATGACTACGTGGAAGTGATTGATGGAGACAATGCAAACGGTCGGCTCTTAGGAAAATTCTGTGGGAAAATAGCACCTTCCTCCCTCATCTCTACTGGACCTTCCCTATTTATCAGATTTGTCTCCGATTACGAAACGCACGGGGCAGGATTTTCAATCCGATATGAAGTTTTCAAAGCAGGTCAGTGCTTCTATGGCATAAATATACAATGCAGTCAATATAATCTCAAGGATGGATCATAAAAAATTAAAAGAAAAATGTCAGTGATGCCATTGAGAATTCAGTAGAGTGTTGTGCAGTAGTAGTGTTAGCAGTGTGTTGTGCAGTAGTAGTGTTAGCAGTGTGTTGGCAGAAGTAGTGTTAGCAGTGTGTTGTGCAGTAGTAGTGTTAGCAGTGTGTTGTGCAGAAGTAGTGTTAGCAGTGTGTGGTGCAGTAGTTGTGTTAGCAGTGAGTTGTGCAGTAGTAGTGTTAGCAGTGTGTTATGCAGTAGAAATGTAAGCAGAGTGTTGTGCAGTAGTAGTGTTAGCAGAGTGTTGTGCAGTAGTAGTGTTAGCAGAGTGTTGTGTACTAGTAGTGTTAGCAGTGTTGTGTAGTAGTAGTGTTAGCAGTGTGTTGTGCAGTAATAGTGTTAGCAGAGTGTTGTGTAGTAGTAGTGTTAGCAGTGTTGTGCAGTAGTAGTGTTAGCAGTGTGTTGTGCAGTAGTAGTGTTAGTAGAGTGTTGTGCAATAGTAGTTAGCAGTGTGTGCAATAGTAGTTTTAGCAGTAGTGGTGCTAGCAACGTGTTTATGCAGTAGTAGTTAGTAGAGTGTTGTGCAGTAGTGGTATTTGCAGCGTGTTGTGGCAGTCGTAGTGTTAGCAGAGTGTTATGCAGTAGTACAGTTAGCCGAGTGTGTGCAGTAGTGGTATTAGCAGAGTGTTTGCGGTAGTAGTGTTAGCAGAGTGTTGTGCAGTAGTAGAGTTAGCAGAGTGTTGTGCAGTAGTGGTATTAGCAGAGTGTTGTGCGGTAGTAGTGTTAGCAGAGTGTTGTGCAGTAGTAGTGTTAGCAGAGTGTTATGCAGTAGTACAGTTTGCCGAGTGTTGTGCAGTAGTGGTATTAGCAGAGTGTGTGTCGTAGTAGTGTTAGCAGAGTGTTGTGCAGTAGTAGTGTTAGCAGAGTGTTGTGCAGTAGTAGAGTTAGCAGAGTGTTGTGCAGAGTGGTATTAGCAGAGTGTTGTGCGGTAGTAGTTGTTAGCAGAGTGTTGTGCAGTGAGTAGTGTTAGCAGAGTGTTATGCAGTAGTACAGTTTGCCGAGTGTTGTGCAGTAGTGGTATTAGCAGAGTGTTGTGCAGTAGTAGTGTTAGCAGAGTGTTATGCAGTAGTACAGTTAGCGAGTGTTGTGCAGTAGTGGTATTAGCAGAGTGTTGTGCAGTAGTAGTGTTAGCAGATGTTATGCAGTAGTACAGTTTCCGAGTGTTGTGCAGTAGTGGTATTAGCAGAGTGTTGTGCGGTAGTAGTGTAGCAGAGTGTTAATCATGTATATACTTTATAAGTCTATAATCATGTATATACTTTATAAGTCTATAATCATGTATATACTTTATAAGTCTCCAGAAAATTTACAATAAACATGCTAGTATTCCAGAAAAAAAAGTGCCTGGGGTCATTTCAGTCGCTTGAACCGTTACTCCTTAGCAGAGGTATATTCTAAACAGAGTCTATAAAGAAGAGTACAAGTCACCTTTTTACAACGGCTTTGAAACTGGAGAAGAGTTTTAAGGATTTAAAGGAGGCACGGTATCTGGACATTGGTGATTTTACTGGTAGCAGACATCCGCTAAGACGAGCTACGTCGTTCTACTTCATTTTTTCCTTGGTTATGCGGATTACAGTAATGAGAACTATTTTGGGAAATTCGTCATTTTGTGGAATTTAAAATTTCCTGCCATAGACGCTTCGTAAGAAGGAAAAACCAGTAGAAGGCCTGTGCTTGTCTAGTGCTCAACTTAGGCTTTCCGCCGTAGTAAAGGGGGGACATTCTTCACCATTCGGAATTAATTACACCAGTTTTATAACGGTCACTCACTGCAATTTAACAAGTTAAGTTACACCATTTAAATAATTAAGAAGGTAATCTTTGGTTGAATCAATCCGTTATCACTGTGGCTGCCGACACAAACATTGTTTTTGACCAATTTTAGGGCATTCGGTAGGTTAGAAGATAAAACATGTCAGTAAATCAATAAAGATCAGGACAAACTACTAGTCTTTTAATCCTGACCAACAGGCTACCAAGTATATTGATAGATAGATCTCTCAGCAGGAATATAAGGTCGAAGTGCACTAGCTGAGTACAACCCATGTAAAGAATAACAACAGTACCTCTAGTGGCAAAAATAAATGGGGACGGTGACATTTAAAGATAGGTACATATTGTCAGCACTGCTGTTCAATGCAGCTTAACTGTGTAGCAAGAACTTGGCAAGTCCTTTTTATAGTCACAATACAAATATGGAAATAGATCTGCAAAGCCAAGTCCACGTATTATGACTTAACATTGTTTTGGGGGGCAGAGCCTAATATTAATGCACAATAAAACAAATTTGGGGGTGTTTTTATTACACCACATAAGTCCTTTGATTTCACTAGGGATCCATACTATCTCGACTTTGATGGATAGCTGTCAGTTTTCTTTTTCTTGTTGGAGATCATTAAGCCCTGTTCAAAGACTAGTGATATTAATGACGGCACTAAGGTTACTCTCCTGGTGGTTAGCTGCTATTTAGTTAATTAGAACAACAATCCACAGAGAAATTTCAGCTATGACCTAAAGGCCAATTTGCTTAGTACTGGCAGGAGGCTTAAACATCTCTGTTTGTTCACTGAATGATTATTTTATTTACAAATCACAGGGAAATGTTAGTAGCTGTTTTACATGATCTACACAGATGGCCTAGAGATGCCATATAAAGTTATTATAGAAAGGATACATTTGCACTCCGTCATGTGTTAAAGGTTGTATAGACTATTTGTAGATGTTCTTTATTTAAATTAAATCTATTGAATTAAAGACGGCAAATTCCCAATGCAGGAGTGAGGATCACAAAATATAACTGCGCAAAGAATGTATCTGTACGTGTATATTATAACTACCAAGTCTCCAGTCTTGATTGGTAATGTGACAGGCCACTATAATTATATCAAATAACCAGACATTTCACTGTTAGGCAATCAATCTTCATTAGACAAATTAAACATAATAGTGAGACTGGTTCCAGAATCGTAAAGTATAACTATACTGTAAAATTAAATTTTAAAAATGAAAAGCACCTGGGTTAAGGAGATAGGATTGATTATTCCCACCTCCAATATGTTTTATTGAGACATACATTTCATTGCCAGGTTATGGCCTTGGGCCATTCTATATTAAAGATAGTGCTGAAGCATACAGGAAGATGACAGAAGCAGTTTTCTTTGTCCTGCTGCCCCTCATATATAAGGATATTGGGAGGTAAAAGCACCTATCTTACCTCCCTGCTTCAGGTACTTTTTGTTTTAATTGTTTTTAAAAAAAAATTTTAACGCACTATAGTTTCCCTTTAAAACTTTTGTTCTATATTAATAGTTGTAGCATTTACAATATATTTGTTTCTAAACATATCAAGCAATAAAACCAAGGTATATAAAAATAAAAGTTGTCAACCATTAAACTCTACATTGTCATTAATAGCATTTTTTTAATAAAAAAAAGATAAATCTCCAGTTTAACTTAGGTTCAACACATTTTTGAAAAAAGATACCATCTCCCGTACAACACCCCCCCTACCTGCTTCCTCTCACCTTAAAACTTTCTCTCTTGTGTTCTATCTATCCCTCTCTCATATCATACACGTGTCCTAAGCGGTTTCCTTATGCACCGTATAAACAAAGCATATCGAGAACGTTAGGGACTGTGTAATTTTTGTCTTCCTAACAACCGTGAGGCCGGAGGGAACGTTGGTCAGCCATGCGTTTGAAAAGACCAAAAATTTGTATGCTTTTTTGTATTTTGTTATTGTACAGTGCGCGTCCCCTAGTGGTGTTTTATAAATAAACTATACATACATCATACATACAATTTGTGAGTTTTGGAACATTTTAATGCTTTGATAATAAAGAAAGAAAAATCTCTTACTGCAGGTATGTGCCATTATTAGAAAAAAAATGTCATGATGCATCCTTCCAACGACTTTTTTTTTTTTTTATGCCCAGATCAACCATGACCATTCCTGATCTAGGATTTAGTTTGTGACAATTAAGAAAAAGTATGTGACACTTAACATTTATTACAACATCTTTTATTACACCAACCATTATTACAGGAGCTTTAGGCTGGGTACACACAAAGGGCCTATTTGGCCGACCGTGTGCTCGGTAACGAGTGGAGTGGCGCTCAGCCTAAAAAATGCGTCAGTCTTGCAATAGTGGCCGCCCCACACCAGCAGATATTTTCAGCCGACTGACTGAAGTGCCGTGGACAGGTAGGCCGAAAATATTGCTGGGTGTACCAGCAGATTCATACTTTGCCTTTTATTAAGGAGATACTAAATGCAAGTTTAGTTTTAGTACTGCTTTTATAGATATTACGCCAAGCAGTTGGAGTTTCACCCCACTTTGCAATCCAAGTACTTATCATTGTTGTGATTGATCCCACTCCTTCAAGTACAGAAAGGTCCCAGGAGGTTAATTAACCCAGACAATGGATAAGCAGTGCAATCACTGTGACACTTTTACTGGGGGCTTTTAGGCTATAAATTCACCGGTGTATATGAGGTAAATGAGTAGATGCTAGATGATTACTGTGTATATTTCCAATAGGAATTTATTGCCTTAAGATCAAAGAAACGCCATCCAATGGATTTCTTATTGCGGATGCAAAAAAGGTGCAAAAGTTTACTTAAAGGATTGTAGTGGGGAGAATTTGTGGTGTAGTATTGAGTGTGTAGCAGCCATAAAGCAAGTTGTATTTATCAGTGAAACATCTAATGCCTCTTTGTATTAATCAGATGAATACCTCTCATTGTTCTATTTAGTGATGGTAGATAAGAAGAGGAAATTAGCTGTACCAAAATCGATCCAATTTTGCTTTTAATAAAACATAAACTCTAGGTCGACTAATGTAAGAAGAAAGTTTATACAGTTTATTATATTCTATGGCTTGTTTGAGTTTGAGTTGCAAAGGATGCGGGAGAAACAAAAATTATAGGATTAAAGAATATCTGAAACTGTTATATATTGGTTCGAAAGAGTCCATATTACTCAGAAATAGTTTGACTGTTTCAAAAGTCCATGTAATGGGATTCTGCACACAGAAATGAACAATATTGCCATAAATAAAACATTAACAATATATAAAAGATAATGTTGCAAAATATGAGGTTATTAGAGACCAAGCGCAAGGCTGCGTCATGAAACTCACAGGGACAAGTAACAATTATGACATAGTTACAGGGTTGCCCCACCATGAAGCAAACTAAAACATTGCTCAGGGCACGCCCTTGTGGAAAATTTAAAAGGCGTCAGTAAAAAAAAAACTCCTTCCTGCAATACTGCATTTTAGCACCAGTTTGGATAGGCGCATTTAAAAGTGTGTTTTAGGTGTCAAAACCCAAGGAACACCGTACGTAGTAGCACTGGTGCCTGCAGCACTAAAGTCCTGAGTTCAAATAATTTATAAGGTTATAATATACCAGGCACTGATGTTGTTGAAAAAAAAATATTGGGGATAAGTGCTTATGCATGCTTAATATCATGAATTACTCACAAATAGGTTGATAGAATACACAAGTTACAGTTTCATTCAATCTGGTTTTATTTTACTGGCATATTATGTTTTAAAGGCAATATCTCTGCAGAACTCTCCGATTATCTAGCCTATGCAGTACCAATATGTGCTAGACATGTGTTTGCCTTAAAGAAACAATATCCAGTGGATTCCATCAGGTACTATAAGACTAGGTGATGGTAGATGCAGAGAATAAAAAAAAATAGCTGGAAAGATGAGGGGAAAACTTTCAAGGTTATTTTCATCACTGATCCCAACACTTTCAAAAAATGTCCCATGCTGCTCACAGTAAGGTTTCTTTACCAAAGCGAAAGTAGGAAAACAGCGTGAGGCAGCCATAAAAATGAAGAGATCATAGCAATTCATCACAAGTAGAAGTCAGATCTGCCGGAAGTTATTAAAAGAACACCATCTCACTGACCCAGAAAGTGAACATTCTTTAGAACATTCCAACAGAGGGGTGCAGATTCATGGACCATCAAAAGGTGACTTTATTTCTTCTTGTACCTTGGACTCTTTATAAAATGTCTTAGATGGTATATTGTAAGGTCCAACCTATGTTTGTTGTAGTCCCAGAACATATTTCTTGAAATGCCTTTGCAAAGTGGTTTTTAAGAGAGGGGGTCTCGATTTCTACAAAGATGTTTCAACTAGTCAATGCACAGCAAATAAATCAGATCAGATGTGCTAACAATCACCATTACTTACCGTTAATATTCAGAGGGAAAGCCATTGTGATCATTAACAGAGTATTCTGTCTTCATCTGGCGTCTTGATGTAGAGGAACATATTGAATAATAAAAAAACAGGATGATTTCAACTCTCTGTTAAATTGAGTCTGAATGAACCTGGATTGTGAACTATTCCCATAATGCCGTTCTTGTCATCTGGCTCCGATACCTTCCAAATGCTGCATTTTTTTCTTTTAAGGACAAAAAAAAAAAAAAAAAAAAGAAAGAAATTCCCATCTGAGCCAACAGCTTGTTTAATGACGGCTGCCAAAACAGCTTAAAGCAGCTAATTCACAAGTTAGCAAAATTAGTTTCAAATGAAACAAGTCCTTATATTCCTTAGGGAACAGGGAGGGAATTAGCCAATTTGCCAGCCATTGTTAAACTTGTGTTCCCAGAATCCTCAGGCTTGTGAAATTGTGTAGGAGTTTAAGTTTCAGCCTGCACCTTACTGCTATGAAAACTTTCAAGTAGCCTACAGCAGGTGCTTGATGAAAAACTATGACATTATGAAGGCATGTCCACCGAGTAAAAAACTACCCACATTTTCATTAAGCCCCTTGCTGCTTTAAATCCTCCTGGTTAGTGTACACCAATACACATGATTGGTTATGATTGGCATGATGCGACCAGATAGCCAATGAATAGCTGAGGTTCCCCAAGCATGCTGTAAGGTGCATACTTGAGTTTGAGCATGGTGCAGTGTACATGCTTGAGCTCATAACAAGCTGTAGAGCAGAGGTAAGCGGCAGAAACCTTTCAGCAGTAGGTGAAAAGAATTTAATCAAAACACGGTGGAGCAGTTCTGGGTACACACTAAGAGATGGATAGTTTTTGGTCTATTATAAGCAAACATGCATTTTTTAATGCTTTTAAATATGCAAGTGTTTGGATGATTGTTGTCATTTTTTCAGGGTTTCGAATAGTCACTGTATGACACGGTAGAATGACTTGACTAAGAATATAATTCATTATTAATCTGTTCTAGATGCCTACGTGCATATTTCAGGTATTAAATGTGGTGCATGGATGGGGTGGTATGATGGCCTGAGGACTTTCATAGAATGTTGATGAGTTGCGAGCACCTGTTGACAGTTGAGATGTGAATTCCCAAATAGAAAAATGCAACTGTTTAATGTTTATAGAAATATAAGAATAAAATGAAGGATTTCCAAGCAAGTTGCAACATATTCTGTAAAGCCCAAAATGGATTCAAAATATTTAGTATTTCCCAATCAGCAACAATCAACAGTGAAAACTACTGTGTCTTTTTGATTAATTAAAGGGATTTGTAATGTGCACTTGGCGTTAAGTGCTGTGATTGGTGAGTCACCAATAGCCAATAATAACTGGTCTGTGGGACATTCTGATTTACAGTATAGTGTTTATCTCTTGTTGGGGCTTCACATTAGTTTAAAATGTACAGCTGGTGCTGTGATATTCTTTAATTGATTGATTCATGTGCATTGTGCTTATCAGTTAGAGGGGCATTTAGCACGGCTTTGTGCTCTTTATATCACCTGTAGGAGACCATCTGAGGATTAGAACATGTACATATTATAATGGGTTTTTGTGCACTGCCTGACAGCTGGGCTTCTAATCACACAACCTTCTCTGGAAGTGACAATGAGTTTTTCATATGTAACCTCTAGATCAATAGAAAGATTGTAGATTGATTTTCCAAATGTTACCACATATAATGCTTACATGTTTGGGGTTGGTAAACGTTTCTGTTAAAGTGACAGGGCAGTACCATTCTATGGGGAGTGTTAGATAGCAGGGGCTCACTAACAGGAATGGGGATTCAGGAGGTGCTTTATTTCTAGCATGAGAGTGCCATATAGCCAGTTTAATCTTTAATAATGCTCTGTTTGGGTTGGCTTAAATGATGTCAAAACGCAGCATTATCTTCATTATTTATCCTCATGGCACATGGTGTATTAACTTAAGATTAGTTGTTCACCTAAACATAAGTTAACAATCCTTGGCTCTGATTGTGGGTTGTCTTAAATGTTGGGTTGCAGGGATTGCAAACTGGTTCCATTTAATTTGCATTTTTTTTTTTTTACCTTGCTGCCCTTGTTTGTATACTGGTATTTATATTGTACCGGCTGTATACCCAAGTGGCACTTTATAAATAAAATTATACATACATACATACATGTGGTTTTAATAGGCGTTCGGCATATCCAACCTGAAATCTAACAAGGCTGTCAGGTTACAGGGTTGCTAATCCTACATTTGCGATTTACCTGATAATTCACCTGATTACTGGAAATATGAGAATATACAAGATTACATTGACGTGTGAGCCAGTAAAGCCTGAGGTTGTAGACACATTGGTTAATTAATGTACGAATATGTAGAGAATGAGCTGGACTTTAGTAAATTAAGATCTCATGAACAGTTTGTGATTTATAGCTGTCCAGGGTGAGATCACTATTCTGTGCAGAGTAGTCAGTCGTTTGAATGGATGCGTGGTGGGAGCTGTCTGTTGTTCTCTATACATGGGGAGATAGCTATCTGGAGGAGGTCGGATTATTTTCCCTTGCAAAATTGTAAGATCTATATTTCCCAGATGTTAATAATAAAATTCTCTGCCAATGTAACGAAATTATAAAGTACAAGGGTCATTTGGTACTTTATTATTTTATTTTGCAGTTCTTTTTCCCTCCAACATACACCTTTATAGTTGCACTTACAGAAACAGTGGTGCAGAGCTGCAGGGGGAGGATAATGAAGTGTGCTTGATCTTAGCACAGCTCTGTGCAATGCATTTCTTATCTGTTCCAGTGCTGTTAATTGTTTATGAGCTCTATGGTGGGTTGCTGAGAGTTGTAGTCTTACAAGAGTTACTGGGTTGCAGCATTCCTTTCTGAAAGATCTGATTTACACAAGCATTTTTATGGTCGGGTTTTATTGGTGTCCAATTGAAATAGCAATCTTTATGTTTCTTGTAAAAAAAACATTTATAGTAACAGGTTACAGTGTTTATGTTATCTGGAAAATATGAACAGATCCATTGTATTTAAAATGTGAACTGTACCGTGGCAATCGTTTCTTATCTCCATTGCAACGGCATTAAGGCCCCCCAATAGTAGTCAACTCTCCAACCTTATCCTTTGAAAGACTCAGGATCATGCTTCTAGCTACAATCCTATAGCAGTATGAAGGTTGTGTTTCCAGCTAGCACTTTGAGCTGTGACATCACCAGCACCATTGTTCTGCCCCCCTGCCACAGCACTGAGCATGCCCAGTTGTTGTCATACTGCGTAACTGTGTTAAAAGTGAGTGGGGATTTTACACAGCACATATGTGACTGTCACACACTCTGCTCACCCTAACGGTCTGAGTGTAACTTTACAAGCCTATAACTTAAGAACCAGAGAAGCTAGAGACATCATTATTGGCTTGTTGTATAAGAGATCCCTTTTAAAGTTAACCCTTAATGCACTTCATTACTTTTTCGGGTCTTAAAGGCAAAGGTGGAACACAAACTACAACTCCTAGGATTAGCAGCCAGTTGTATTACAAAATCTGGAGGGCTGCAGGGTTGGACGTCCCTGAAGAATAAACATGTCTGTATTTCTCTATTTTAACCTATTTAAACTTGAGCTCATTATATCCAACTGCAGGCAGGGGGGATCAGACCTTTTCAGGGGCCACAGCACTAACAACTGGTTGAAAGTTTCGTGAAGCCCAGATCCTTTACACTATACTTAATCCTTTTTATTCAGTCAATGGCGATTGATTTCTCTCTTTGTTTTAGTCAATTCCATCTCAAAGTAATTTAATTTCACTCTAACAAGTGACACGTTCATAAAACATTGACATAGGTTTTTTTCCTCCTTTGTTTAAAAGCGAATAATAAAAATAAATAATGGCTCAGCGTCACCTTATTGTGCAGTTCGCTTATTTATTAAAGGTTCCCGACATACGGATGGGCGAAATGAACTACGGGGCACCTGCGCGACGTACGGCGGTTTGCAAATGATTTTTCTCATCGGGTACAATAGCTCAGGCTGGAATCCTAATTAGCACGAGGGCAGGATGTCAAATCCGCAGAGCGAAATCCGGGAGAATTATTGCTGCGGTAATAGCTGAAAAATCTAACTTGGAGTTTTATGGATTGTTCTGTGACTCCAACGCTGTCGGCTTTTCAAAGAGCTTTTTTTTTTTTTACGAAAAGGTTAGCTATCTATTTCCCCCATCCCTGCGCCCTCGCAAGCGCCTATTTATAAAAAAACCATCGTGGGGGGGTAGTTACTATAAGAAATATTGGCAAGGAACGTCCTTTATATTAATTCCATAACCATATATGTACTGCGGGTGAGCAGACAAGAAAAAATAAAATAATGTCACAGGGGGGACAAAGGGAAGGAGAAAATAGCAAAACACTGAATGTCAAGGTTGAGTTGACTTATTCTGCTTTAAACAATGTTAAGGGGGAGCGGTGGTTCAACCAAGCTGAAGGGTTTGTCGTGGGCTCCCAGAATTTAGCGACACATAATTGTGTCTTGTGAATTAGACTTATATTAGTTGTTTGTTATGTACCATATCAACTCCAGCTGTGTACTTACGTACTGGACACAGCAGGATTGTCGACAAGGCCACCTAGGCCTTGCCTAGAGCCCAGTTAACACCAAGTTACAGGCCCAGTCAATGTTCCTTCTAAGCTGTGGTGCTGTGCAGACGTACATAACTCTGCGTACACAGGTTAAAGTATCGCACACTCAAAATTTGCTGTAATATAAGCATTGCTTTATGTAGCACACATTGCATACAGTGTAACAAAAAGGGGCCCCAACTCACAGCCCTACCTAGGCCCATATTCAATTATCATTGAAATGTGACCTGGTTTCAAAACAAACATGGTTTTATTTCAGAGCTGCCGGTTCGGCAAATCCTCGTATTCGCTTCAGTTGGGCTCGAATTTGACTTTTCAATGGGTTCGGGGAAACCCAACTGTGCTTCTGTAGTGCTGTTTGGTGCTTTGGCTCTAATTCTGGAACCCTTTTAAATGCATCCGGAAACCATAGAAGAGAGAGCTTCTAAAAAATCTCCAAACAAACAGAGGTTCCATCCAGAATTGATCCTTTTCATTGTAATGGACTACAATTCCAGCTCCCCTTGACAGCCAGGAGCATCAATGTGCAAAGACAATGATGGATTTCATATACACAGCTGTGTTGCTTAGGAAAACAGCCAATTGAGGGGGGGATGGGTAGAAACATGGATTATTAATATAACCTTTGGGGAACCATAATTGTAACTCTTTTATCGGTACAGCGTAGTTTCCTTCAGCAGATGTAACGTACTCTGTATACTAGGACATACTTTCTACATTTTGGAAAATAGAAATACACCTGACTGCATATGCAGATCCTTCCATTTGCTATTTTCCAGCTGATCTGCCCAAAACCCAGTCTTATTTCATTATTTAGGAACAGCAGGATATTAAGAAGGTCATTTCCCATTATTACATTTTATATACTTTAATGTTACAATTTTGCTTGCAATTATTTAAGGACAATTATAATGTCTAAGCTCCACCCATCCCCAGTCTGGGATCTATCCAATGGGAAGAAGGCTTCAGCATAGTGCAATCTACAATTGGTTAGGCCCTTGGCCAAAAGGGGGTGGAGAAACATATTTTAGTTGTCTTTTAAGATTCCATTCGGAAACAAGTTAAGTGACATGGGGCCCCAAGTTTATAGAGCCACATATTCACTCTACATAACAACACTCATCAATAAATCTGGGCAGATTTTTATTTTATTATGGTAGAAAGAGGAGGTGTGGCAGTGATGTCATAGCTCTCCAATAAGAAAAGTAAATTCTTGCTCATATTTCAAGTCTGGAATTGGAATCCAGTTGCCACCCCCAAAATCGTTGTATAATGCACCACAGGAAGGGTGTGTGTGCTATTAATAATTAGTAAACTAACAACACTGGGATCTTGGTCACCTTAAGCCCTAGACTCCATACCTGAGCAATTTGATTGGCCTTCTCAACAGTACAGTGCTAAATGTAGCATTAAGAAGCCTGACATTTCCTTAGCATAGGCTGCTGTACTGGAACAAATACAACAGTCCTATGCAATGGGAGGTTAGTTGTCCTCTGAATGTTTCCACACATGAAATGTTTGTGAGGCTATCTACCCTACGTCCAATCCGATCATAATAAAATATAACGAGAAACGACATCACCGGGTCAGATCAACCAATAGGAGATAGAGCTGTTTAGCTCTTATTGTAAATCAAGCAAGTTTAAGAATGAAATCCCATTGCAGTAAATGTCTCCAGGAAGGAAACTAAACAATCAAACAGATTAGTAATTGTGAAAACTTTACTGTTCATTACATTCTCCATCATCTATATTTTTCTCTCTCACGTGGTGGACATTTAATCTGTACCAACTGTACAATAATAAGGAGGCTCGTTTCTCAGCTTGACTCGCATTCAGGGCAATTTTACCATCTCAGTGGTGTAACACGCAAAAACATCGAAATGGTAAGAGCCAAGACCTTTTCAAGGAGCATAAAGGCGAGTGGGGGCGATGGAGGAGGAGAACGTTGACCTTAAAATTCCATATGGCACAAGCTAATAAAGACGACATACATTTCAATCGTGTAGAGAGGCCTTTTATTATTTGTAGTTGCCATGAAAGGGGAGGGAAAGGTTATTTATAACGAATAGGGGTTTAGCCTGTTGATCTGCAGTGTTTACATCCAGGGAGTCTTTAGTTGGCTGTGTACAATAGTACAAGACAAGACTCTTGTAATGACAAATCAATGTGCCATGTTCTCTCTCCGGATCCTTCTTCCCTGCAAGGGGGGACAGTTTGGAGGTTAAAATGAAACCAATTTCGAGCTGGTCTCCAGTAGCTTCCTTGTAACTACTTTTCATGCCTATGGATTTGAATGAGCATTTTTCGGGGAAAGAAGGCTACGAGCCAAAGAGTCGAAAATGAGATCAAGGACTGAAAAACCCCCATACATCATCTGGACACACAGTGGAACAGTTCATTAGACAACATTGGCTATCTTCTTCAAAACCTCATTGCATTACAAGTTGTTTGAATAGCACACATGGTGTTTGCCAATAACGTCGAGGGAAACAGAATCCTGGCTGTGAACTTCAGTGCAGTTTTACAAAGGGGGAGAGCTGGGCAATAGCACAATTTTAGGATGGATATTTATGTATCTATGATAATTTATTTTAAAGCGCCTAGGGTACGCAGCTCTGTACATTATGAAATACAGAGTATAAACAAGGGGATAAGTAAGTATAGATACATAAAAATTCATTAAAGTTTCATATATAGGTTAAGACTCATATGGATTATTAGATTAAGTGTGGTGTGGGGAGTTGGAATCATTTATTCATTTTGTTAGGATTTACTAAGTTTACATTCAATTCAAAAATTTTTGAATTTTCAAACACATTTTTAATCGAATTTTCCATTTAGAACCAGTTTTTCAATCAATTTATTTTTCAATTTTTTTTTCAAAAGGTCTGAAAATTTGGAAAATTCCATCAGATTTTCAATTTCTATTAAGTAATCTCTCCCCCTGACAACCTATAGTAACCCTGTTTAAATCATCACATATCATTATCATATTTTTACGTAATGAATCGATTTCTCCTTTTAACAGGCCGATGGTTCATTTTAATTGACTTGTTAGTGGACCAGTTGGATTACAGATGTTGACCCTTTATTTTTGGATTTTAAATATTGCTAAATTAGAGATCCCAAGCTTGTCCACTGTACTGGGAGTTAAAATGTAAAAAGAAATGTTCCAAGCAGTCCGTTATAGCGACGAGGGTAATGTACCTATTTCCCCATACTGATTGCCGTAGGCCCCTTTTCATAAGTGTTCAGGTGTTGTTCAGTGAAGGTTAATTACAAGGCCTTGGTCTACAAAAAATAATAATTGCTGTAATCATTTGAACACCTTGTAAAGTGGCTAAACCCACTTGTCCTCACTCTCTTGAATTGTAAATTCTATATTAATGGGTCAGTTTTACCGGTAAGGGCCCTTCCTATAGGAGAGTGATTATAAAACTTCACAGCTCCGACAATTATTACTAATTAATCAGTGGGTAAAAACCTAGCGAATGCAATGCCCTGAGGCAAAGTGCTTAATGCTCAGCAAATCAGCTTTCCCATTTATGAAATAAAGAAGAGTACAGGATCTTGATATTATTTTAATGCAAACCTCTCACGGATCCACATCTCACTAAGCTTAGCCCTCTAATTAGAATTTTTTTTTTATTCGATCCAACGTTACGTTTTAAAAGCTCTAATTCTAATCATTATATCGTTGGGTACATCAAAGAAGACACTAATGGATTGGATTTTTTTTATATCCACAATTAAATGGTATTCCTGTCTAATTGGGCTAATTACGTTATTTTAACGGCATTGGCAGAGAGAATCTCCAGTAGGGGGGGTTGGGGAGGAATTAAAAGTAATGAATATTTAACACTGGGTCCAATTTCGGGTTGATGGCTATATAGTTAGTATAAATATTGGGATACAAGGTCTCTTTAATGAAGGTCAGGATAATGTACTATCTGTTGCTTCTTGGATGAAGTTATATTTGACATAAAGGAAATTGGATACTATAGTTAATTCAATTAAGTTTAATGTTTGCTTGTAAATGATAGTTAAAGGGTATCTATTACAGAAAAATCCTTATGTTTTGTACTTAGTACTGAACATATTTTGCAGCTCTTTAGTGATCCATTCACACCAGTGCCTGCTAGCAAGGAGCTTACAAGTTGTATACCTTATCACACACATTCATAACCCAACGATGACCAAGCATTGTCCAGAGTGAACAGTGTTTTGGAATTCCATGGTGGGTGCTTTGGGGATGTGCACATGGCTTATACAAGTCCACCCACATTAAAATGGGTAAACAGGCCCCATCACATCTCAGCTTCCTCCCTCTCAAAGTTGGGGGCAATTCCAAATAGCCTAAACCCAAGAGCGCAAAATAAGCATCAATCTTATAAATGGCTTTGTCAGAATAACCATCTGTATAAATATAAGCTTTCGGTAGTTCACTTGTTCCTCCAGTTGTGAGTTGTGGGCCATCAATTAATGCGAAAATTCTCGACAAAGACAGAAAAATATGAAAGTACAAAGTCTTTTATTTCCCCGAGAGTTGGCAGGAAGGGAGACTTTGCTATGAAAGAGAGGGATTTTGGAAAATGACTTTATAATACATAACAGATGGCGTGTTTTCACATGAATGCCGTACTTAAAGGAGTAATGTGGATTTCCTGTAAGTACAGCAAATCCCGTCACCATTTCTGGGAATTGAAGAAAAAACATCGCGCAGGGAAAAATATCCTATAACTTCAAGAACCAATCAGAAAACAGCAGACTCCCGTGGTTCCGAAGCATTAAATAGAGCCGAACACAATGTTTGTTGACTCGATAGCATCTGAGTTGCATGCTTCCCTTCATTAAAACCATGATATCTCGTGTTTGCGGTAATACTAAGCGCGATTGTGCAGATGGGCTTGCCAGAGACCCTGAACTTCATTATTATCATAGCAGAATGTGCTGACATATTGTATGGGTTTCATGCCTGGTAGAAAAGAAAAACATAATTGATACACAGGCATTTGTTTTTTCCAAATGAGGCTTTGTCTGCATGTGAATGAGATGATTACAAAACATAATTTCAAATGGAAATTAGATCAGAGTTTTCCTCCCCCCGACTCGGTCAATTCTTCTGTGTTGTTTAGGTGTTCAGGCCTGTTTTCTATGCACCGAGTCCGCGAGCATCAGAAGAAATAACAGGACTTAAGGCATCACCGTTAATTAATCGGTTATTTTGTAGGCGCTAATTAATTGTTCTGACACAAAGAAGCAGCATTTCCTTTAAAGGAATTAAAGGAGTGTAATTCTGACAACCTCATGGGGGCCACCATTTTGTGATTGATATTTAATCCCTAAATGAATGGTTCATCCTGGGGAACATGGGCAGGTGAGGTGATTATACCGCCATGATGTGACGTGGAAGTTGAATCAGTCTAATATTGGAGCAGTGTATTGCCAGCATTAGGATCACTGATCTTTTAAATACTCATCGGCCATACATGATTCTGATTGAAACTGCCAAAATTGGGCTAACGTGATGATCAATAAACAGACTGAATGAGTTTCAGTCACAAGCCTATGGGGGCATTTTGACTTCATGTCAGAAGTGTGGGAGTTTCCTATCACAAGCCTTACAGCTAGCTTCAATCCAATCAGTTAAATATGGTCACTCAGATAAATCAACAAAATGATGTCAAGTTACCAAAACTGAAGAACCAATCCATTAAATGGTCTGAATTACTGGTAATGTGAAGTAAATAGAAATCCTAAGTACAGTATTATAGGATAGACCTAAAAAAGAACCCTGATACTAGCACTCCTTTCCCTTGAAACCCCAATTGAAAGAATACCATCAGTACATAGCCCTTGCAATCCAAAATAGTGGGAATAAAACCGATCGCATAATATAGAAAACTTACATCTTTATTATAACACAAATAAATATATCAAATATATCATAAAAATCGGGCGTCCCCGATATGTGCAAAAGTTTCATCCAAGCGCTGATGCTAAGCACCGAACCATAAGGCCAATGTCCTATATATATGTGATTTCGTTGCTATATAAAAAAGAAAATCCTACTTTGTCCTTTGCATAGAGGCTGTAGATGAAATTGGTTTTTTGGCAAAAACAGAACCGTTATCTAAGAACATCGCTAGTCTGTGAATATTTACACGGCAGAACATTCAGCAGCAAAACCTAGACTGACAGTGCAAATGGCTCTGTGGAGCCCACCTGGCATCATTAGTGCTGCAAGTGCCACGGGCCCTCTAATGGAGGCAGCCAGATACTGAAGCCAAAGTGATTTACGGTCTTTAAGGTCTGAGATCCATTTCGCACATTGTTCAGGAATGCTGACGTTTCTGTCTTGTTACAATAAAACACCGTCGCTCTCTACTGAACTTAGACCGACTGTAAGCACATTTTTATTTGAGTTATTTTACAGCGAAAAAGGAAATCGTTTGCCCGCGTCTATGTTATCTGCTATTGTCTAAAAAGCTTTATTCATTGATCACTTTCTTATTAGACCACTATAAACGATGAAATATATTCCTGCTAAAGCATCTGCCCCATTTGTATCCCATCCATTAGATTTCACTATGTTCATTCTCTGTGAGATGTGTCAGCTTGAACCCTACATCTAATTCACTCAACTGTCACAGGAAACTGCAGCTAAAATAATATGATGTAAAATTGCAGCACACGTGGGAAGCGAACATTCCCTATTTTGATGGCATATGGTACCAATAGTTTGCACAGGTTTTTTTATAGGATAAGTTCATAATAAAGGCTGCGGTCAGTGAAATTGTCTATAATTACAGGGTTCTGTAATAACCAATCAGATGCTTCAGGATGTTGCTGTTTTAACTGATTGGTTAATGCCAATTAATAGCCCCGCAATGTTCCTGTAAAACAAAAAAAAATCCCAGTAATTAAAGCCAGTAATATAATTATTATAAATTATACAATTTGTTTTATCTGACACAAAGAGCAAAAGCAAACAGTGTATCGGATGAGTAAATTCAAATCTAATGTTTATCAGTGTCATTTTCATTTTCTTTTTTGATGCTTTGCAATGCTGGAACTCAAATTAACGTGATGAGGTCATTTGTGTATATTTTTTAATAACGTGTCCAAACCATTACCCCTCCACTCTAACTAGTGATATCATCCCGGCAATAATCCCACAGGGGCCCTGCTAAACATACACTTTTTTTATTGAAGGCTCGATACAGGATTGCTGAAGAAGACATTTACCATCAAAATACATTTGTTGTCTTGGATGGCAGGAAATTTGCCTACCAGTGAAGCAATTTCGCCTTTTATGAGAATAGAAGCTTGACTTTCTAGCTTTAACTTTCTGCATAAATACAATTTCAGGACAAACAGAAAATCGCATTATTGTTCCAAATGAAGACATAAATAGTTAATAATTTCATTTTAAAGCGGTTGCATTTTAAAAAGCACATGTATTCTGGAGAAAATAAGAGGTTTTATTAATTTGGAATCAGGTTTTATGCCTTACCCTTGATAGAATGTTAGTGTGCACAGTAAGACTTCCTTGCAATAATTTATTTATATATAATGATTTTGTGTTGGCAATACTCTTATTGGTGTCGTGGAAAAAGCTATTATTTTATTAGAATATTGCAGTTTATTAGTAAAACATATTTTATTAATCACATTTAGTGACATCATTCGGTGATATAACTAGGAATCACTGGGCCCCCCTCCTGCTTCTACAGTGGTTTTCTGGGGGTAGGCTATATCTGTGATAAGGAAAGTAAAATGATAGGGCCCCCTTCCGGTCTCAAGGTTGCTCCCAAGGTAGTCACAACTCTGATATCATTCATTAGTATTTAGTGATGTCACTATTAATAGTGTAGAAAAATATATTAGGAGTTGCTTGTGAAGGTTCTAATTCATCCAGGTCATGGTATATCTGTTGTATTCAATTAGATCAACTGGACTGGAAGTTTAGTTCTTGAAGACGTTTCGCTAGTCATCCGACTGGCTTTCTCAATTCAGAATGACTTGTACAAGAATCTTTGGCAATTATGTACCCTGAAAATCCCAATTAGCATATCACAGCCAAGTGTTAAGGGCGTGATTGGAGGTGTTATAGGAACGCCTTTTTTAAAAAAATAAATGGCCTCCTTGACACCTCTCTTGAACCAGCCACGTTCTTTGCCCATATGTCAACATTACAATTTCAAAGGTATGTCTTTATCCTAAGATGCAGGTACACGGCTGAGTCCGACCGAGGAATTGGCTCTCTGTGCTGGGCATACGTTGATGCAGTTGCTGTTTGGTCTCCCCCAATACAAATCAGAGTATATTTCACTGCACCGCACTGTGTATATGATGTCGCTTTCTGTGTTTCGGTATTGGGTCTTTCGGATGTACCAATGCTGCCTCAGTGTGTTGTTCGGTTAAAGCAGACAGGGATATGGTGTTTATTGAAAATTCTTAATTTGAATTAATTTCTCTGAGACCCCTGCTTCATATGGGATGACCATGTTCTTTCTCCTGTCTTGCTTTTCCCCTTCACTGTTGGTATACGTTGGCAAAGTTTAGTTCTTGAAGACGATTTGCTAATCATCCAACTGGATGATTAGTGAAACGTCTTCAAGAACTAAACTTTAAGTCAAGTTGATGTAACTTAATGCAAGAGATAGACCATGACCTGGATGAATGAATATTAAGATATACCATGACCTGGATGAATGAATATTACAGATATACCATGACCTGGATGAATGAATATTACAGATATACCATGACCTGGATGAATGAATATTACAGATATACCATGACCTGGATGAATGAATATTACAGATATACCATGATCTGGATGAATGAATATTACAGATACATGACCTGGTGAATGAATATTACAGATATACCATGACCTGGATGAATGAATATTACAGATATACACATGACCTGGATGAATGAATATTACAGATATACCATGACCTGGATGAATGAATATTACAGATATACCATGACGATGAATGAATATACAATATACCATGACCTGGATGAATGAATATTACAGATATACCCTGACCTGGATGAATGAATATTACAGATATCCATGACCTGATGAATGAATATTACAGATAGACCATGACCTGGATGAATGAATATTACAGTCGACCATGACCTGGATGAATGAATATTACAGATAGACCATGACCTGGATGAATGAATATTACAGATATACCATGACCTGGATGAATGAATATTACAGATATACCATGACCTGGATGAATGAATATTACAGATATACCATGATTGGATGAATGAATATTCAGATATACACATGACCTGGATGAATGAATATTAAAGATATACCATGATCTGGATGAATGAATATTACAGATATACCATGACCTGGATGAATGAATATTACAGATATACCATGACCTGGATGAATGAATATACAGATATACCATGACCTGGATGAATGAATATACAGATATACCATGACCTGGATGAATGAATATTACGATATACCATGACTGGAGAATGAATATTACAGATATACATGACCTGGATGAAGAATATTACAGACAATACCATGACCTGATGAATGAATATTACAGATTACCATGACTGGATGAATGAATTTACAGAAATACCATGACCTGGATGAATGAAATTACGATATACATGACTGGATGAATGAATATTACAGATATACCATGACCCTGGATGGATGAATATTACAGATATACCATGACCTGGATGAATGAATATTCAGAATACCATGACCTGGATTGAATGAATATTACAGATTTACCATGATCTGGATGAATGATATTACAGAATACCATGACCTGGATGAATGAATATTACAGATAACCATGACCTGGATGAATGAATATTACAGATATACCATGACCTGGATGAATGAATATACAGATATACCATGACCTGGATGAATGAATATTACAGATATACCATGACTGGATGGATGAATATTACAGATATACCATGACCTGGATGATGAATATACAGATATACCATGACCTGGATGAATGAATATACAGATATACCATGATCTGGATGAATGATATTACAGATATACCATGACCTGGATGAATGAATATAGATATACATGACTGATGGATGAAATTACAGATATACCATGACCTGGATGAATGAATATTACAGATATACCATGACCTGGATGAATGAATATTACAGAGATTACCATAACCTGGATGAATGAATATTACAGAATATACATGACTGGATGAGAATCAAAGCATGGTGCTCTGAGAAATTTTGACAGTATATAATTGGTATTAGAATGCATGGTGTTGCCTTTTCCGCATTATGACAGCAGAGCCCTCTCCGCCACCGCAGCAATAGCTGCAACTCCTCAGGCAAAGCAAAAATGTAGTTTAATATCCAGTGAATTGTAGAAATTGATTCATTTTACTCAACTACGTAAAAAATGTATTTGGAGAAAATAATGGTAGGCCATTACTCTTTCATGTGTATAAAATACAGAAAATGCGGGATGACAGATTTATGGCATTAAGCCTTGGTATGGTTCCTATGGAACGGTACATATGATCCCTGTGAAAATGATCGGATATAAAAGGAATAGAAGTCAACTTGCCAAACTCTCTGGTTACCATAAATAAATTCACACTTCTCTGGTTGCCAGGGACCAAACAGGGTTTCTGTAAATTGGGGGAATTTTTTTGTTTTAAATTATGTGCAGAATTAAAAGGAAATGTATTCTAGCAGCTCAAGTATGAGCCCAAAATACTGTATATTAGAAGTCACCTAAGATAGAAGAACAACTGGTGTGTTATAGAAGTCATGCTAAGCACAGATTTAACTGATGGCATAGCTAAGCACAAATTATAACTGATGACATAGCTAAGTACAGATTAACTGATGACATAGCTAAACACAGATATAACTGTGACATAGCAGTACACAATAAATGATACATAGCTAAGACAAAATTATAACTTATGACATAGTAAGTACAGATTAAAACTGATGACATAGCAAGCACTGATTATAATTGATCTACATCCAAGCACAGTTATAACTGGTGACATAGCTAAGTACTTATTTTAACTGATGACATTGCTAAGCACTGGTATAAATGATGACATAGCTAAGTACAGATTATAACTGATCACATAGCTAAGCACTGATTATAACGTAGGACATAGCTAAGCACTGATTTAAACTGGTGACATAGCTAAGTACTTATTTTAACTGATGACATTGCTAAGCAGTGATTATAAATGATAACATAGCTAAGTACAGATTATAACTGATCACATAGCTAGCACTAATTATAGTGTACATATCTAAGCAATGATTATAACTGATGATATAGCTAAGCATTGATAATACAATGATGACATAGCTAAGCACTGATTATACCTGATGACATAGCTAAGTAAGTTATAACTGATGACATAGCTAAACACAGATTATAACTGATGACATAGCTAAGTACAACATTATAACTGATGACATAGCTAAGCACAAATATAAGATGACATAGCTAGTACAGATTAAAATGATGACATAGCTAAGCACTGATATAATTGATCTCACATCAAGCACAGATTATAACTGGTGACAATCTAGTACTTATTAACTGATGACATTGTAAGCAATGGTTATAAATGATGACATAGCTAAGTACAGATATAACTGATCACATAGCTAAGCACTGATTATAACGTAGGACATAGCTAAGCACTGATTATAACTGGTGACATAGCTAAGTACTTTATTTTAACTGATGACATTGCTAAGCAGTGATTAAATGATAACATAGCTAAGTACAGATTTAAAATGATCACATAGCTAAGCACTAATTATAGTGATTACATATAAGCACTGATTATAACTGATGATATAGCTAAGCATTGATTAAAACGATGACATAGCTAAGCCACTGATTATACCTGATGACATAGCTAAGTACATATTATAATTGATGGCATAGCTAAGCACTGATTATACCTGATGACATAGCTAAGCACTGATTATACCTGATGACATAGCTAAGTACATATTATAACTGATGGCATAGCTAAGCAATGATTATACCTGATGACATAGCTAAATCACAGATTATACCTGATGGACATAGCTAAGTACAGATTTAACTGATGGCATAGCTAAGTACAGATTATAACTGATGACATAGCTAAGTACAGATTATAACTGATGGCATAGCTAAGTACAGATTATAACATGATGGCATAGCTAAGCACAGATTATAACTGAGACATAGCTAAGTAACAGATTATAACTGATTGGCTAGACTAATGTATAAGCAGTTATAACTGATGGCATAGCTAAATACAGATTATAACATGATGCATAGCTAAGTACAGATTATAACTGATGGCATAGCTAAGTACAGTTATAACTGATGACATAGCTAAGTACACGATTATAACTGAGGCATAGCTAAGTACAGATTATAACTGATGGCATAGCTAAGTACAGATTATAACTGATGACATAGCTAAGTACAGATATAACTGATGGCATAGCTAAGTACAGATTATAACTGATGACATAGCTAAGTAAGATTAAACTGAGGCATAGCTAAGTACAGATAAACTGATGGCATAACTAATAAATTATAACTGAGGACCATAGCTAAGCACTGATTATACCTGATGACATAGCTAAGTACATATTATAACTGATGGCATAGCTAAGCAATGATTATACCTGATGACATAGCTAATCACAGATTATACCTGATGACATAGCTAAGTACAGATTATAACTGATGGCATAGCTAAGTACAGATTATAACTGATGGCATAACTAAGCACTAATTATAACTGATGACATAGCTATTTAAAGATTATAATTATATAATTTTCAGGTTATTCGTGGTTCTTATGTATTATTTATTCAATATACATTCCCCATGTGTAATGTGTAATGACATAACCCTTTACATAACAAGCCCATATCTTGTTTCTCGGCAGATATGACTACGTGGAAGTGATTGATGGAGACAATGCAAACGGTCGGCTCTTAGGAAAATTCTGTGGGAAAATAGCACCTTCCTCCCTCATCTCTACTGGACCTTCCCTATTTATCAGATTTGTCTCCGATTACGAAACGCACGGGGCAGGATTTTCAATCCGATATGAAGTTTTCAAAGCAGGTCAGTGCTTCTATGGCATAACTATTACAATGCAGTCAATATAATCTCAAGGATGGATCATAAAAAATTAAAGAAAGAAAATGTCAGTGATGCCATTGAGAATTCAGTAGAGTGTTGTGCAGTAGTAGTGTTAGCAGTGTGTTGTGCAGTAGTGTTAGCAGTGTTGGGGGGTGCAGTAGTTGTGTTAGCAGTGAGTTGTGCAGTAGTAGTGTTAGCAGTGTGTATGCAGTAGAAATGTAAGCAGAGTGTTGTGAGCTAGTAGTTGTTTAGCAGAGTGTTGTGCAGTAGTAGTAGTGTTAGCAGGTGTTGTGTTAATAGTAGTTTAGCAGTGTTGTGTAGTAGTAGTGTTAGCAGTGTGTTGTGCAGTAATAGTGTTAGCAGAGTGTTGTGTAGTAGTAGTGTTAGCAGTGTTGTGCAGTAGTAGTGTTAGCAGTGTGTTGTGCAGTAGTAGTGTTAGTAGAGTGTTGTGCAATAGTAGTTAGCAGTGTTGTGCAATAGTAGTTTTAGCAGTAGTGGTGCTAGCAACGTGTTATGCAGTAGTAGTTAGTAGAGTGTTGTGCAGTAGTGGTATTTGCAGCGTGTTGTGCAGTCGTAGTGTTAGCAGAGTGTTATGCAGTAGTACAGTTAGCCGAGTGTTGTGCAGTAGTGGTATTAGCAGAGTGTTGTGCGGTAGTAGTGTTAGCAGAGTGTTGTGCAGTAGTAGAGTTAGCAGAGTGTTGTGCAGTAGTGGTATTAGCAGAGTGTTGTGCGGTAGTAGTGTTAGCAGAGTGTTGTGCAGTAGTAGTGTTAGCAGAGTGTTATGCAGTAGTACAGTTTGCCGAGTGTTGTGCAGTAGTGGTATTAGCAGAGTGTTGTGCGGTAGTAGTGTTAGCAGAGTGTTGTGCAGTAGTAGTGTTAGCAAGTGTTGTGCAGTAGTAGAGTAGCAGAGTGTTGTGCAGAAGGGGTTTAGCAGAGTGTTTGTGCGTAGTAGTGTTAGCAGAGTGTTGTGCAGTAGTAGTGTTAGCAGAGTGTTATGCAGTAGTACAGTTTGCCGAGTGTTGTGCAGTAGTGGTATTAGCAGAGTGTTGTGCAGTAGTAGTGTTAGCAGAGTGTTATGCAGTAGTACAGTTAGCCGAGTGTTGTGCAGTAGTGGTATTAGCAGAGTGTTGTGCAGTAGTAGTGTTAGCAGAGTGTTATGCAGTAGTACAGTTTGCCGAGTGTTGTGCATAGTGGTATTAGCAGAGTGTTTGGCGGTAGTAGTGTTAGCGAGTGTTGTGCAGTAGTAGAGTTAGCAGAGTGTTGTGCAGTAGTAGAGTTAGCAGAGTGTTGTGCAGTAGTAGAGTTAGCAGAGTGTTGTGCAGTAGTAGAGTTAGCAGAGTAGAACCTAGTAGAGGTTAAATATTTTTATTCAATGGACAGAAAGTTGTTATGGGAATAAATCTCTTGCTGGAACACTTGCTCCCTAATTAGCCTGTTATTATTTTAACCACTGTGAGAAAACCCTAAGTAACTATGAAATGTTCCAGTAGATTGCTATTGTCTAGTGCCTCGGACAGGGGTCGATGCCAGTGTCTTGGCCCTGTTATACAAGGCCACATTCTGAATGGTTGGTGATTAACAATTAACGTTACTCTTATTCTGATGTCATACGGGTCACGGGCAATTGCTGAACATCAACCAGGAAAATTAGAAGAAACTATAATCCTCTGTATGTCCTTGAAGTTCAATGTTTTTTTTATCCACTTTAATAGCTTAAGCAAATTTCAGAGATAACAGCACACAATGTGAGTTTTCATGGGAGGCCATTAAATACAGATGTTTCAAAAACTACAACCTCCAGTATTCCTTGGTTGTAGTATTTAAACACACAGAGAGCTGTTTGCAATGACAAACAGGACCAAACGAAGTTTGAAGTTCTATTTGCTCTTGCGGAAGCACATTTCTCTTTTTACTTGCTCTTTGGCAGATGAAAGTAATTCTGGACTCCTGTTGTTTGGCTATTGTAAAAACCCAGCAGGCAGCCACTCTGGAAGATAATCAGTTCACGGAATGTTCCAGTACAGTATCCCTTTGCGTATAACACGACATGCAGTGTTGCAGTTTGAACTTTGCTGGATTAATTAAGTTTTACTAAATAATCAAGAGGGTTTCTGTGCACCTGGATTTGCAGGAAAGTTTAGCCAAGCAGAATGTGAACTTGCTTGCACAGCCATATTGTCACATTGATACTACGTCTAGTCATTGTATCGGGGATGCTGCTTGAGATATATATATATATATATATATATATATATATATATATATATATATAGAAATGTAGGTTCTGTAAGCATCATTTTAAGTGTCTTGGCTTTAACGAGTCTTTTGTGTTGTTATTGGGATCCTCTGTGTTCTTGAGATAATCTGTTTTATCAGGATACTCTGTGTTATTGGGATCCTCTGTGTTCTTGAGATAATCTGTGTTATTGGGATCCTCTGTGTTATTGAGATAATCTGTCTTATCAGGATTCTCTGTGTTATTGGGATACTTATTGGGCTCCTGTGTTATTGGGATACTCTGTTATCGAGATACTCTGTCTAATCAGGATACTATGTGTTATTGGGATACTCTGTGTTATCAGGATACTATGTGTTATCGGGATACCCTGTGTTTTCGGGATACTCTGTGTTATTGGGATACTCTGTGTTATTGGGATACCCTGTGTTTTTGGGATACTCTGTGTTATTGGGATACTCTGTGTTATTGGGAGACTCTGGGGGAGATGCAATATATTTCGCTATCACAACCTACGTGCACTCGTTTCCTCAATGTATTAACCACTTTGCGATCGTTAATACAGTGTGAAAATGCTAGCAGTAAGTTGCGACCTTTTGCACATATTTTAAAAACACCATTGAAGAGGCATTAATTGTCCTGCAAAAAACTAGCGCAAAAACCGGTGCAAAATTTATTGCATCGCTTTGAAAAATGCAACATGGTGCAGGCAGTGCAAAACCTTTGCTAACACGTTAGTACATAGGTTAGCGTGATTTTAGCGCTTATTTTTCGTTAGCGCTTGATATTGCATCTCCCTGTCTGTGTTATTGGGATATTCTGTGTTATCAGGATCATCTGTGTTATCGGGATACTCTGTGTTTTCGGGATACTGGGTGTTATCGGGATACTGGGTGTTATCGGGATCATCTGTGTTATCGGGATCATCTGTGTTATCGGGATACTCTGTGTTATCGGGATACTCTGTGTTATCGGGATACTCTGTGTTATCGGGATACTCTGTGTTATCGGGATACTCTGTGTTATCGGGATACTATGTGTTATCGGGATACTATGTGTTATTGGGATACTGGAGGTTTATCAAGACATTAAATAACATTTTGATCCCGTCTGATTAGGATCTTAAGAAGAACCTGACAAGACAATCTTATAAAGTCATTCATCAAACATAACTGCATTGGGTGGTTTCATGTGGTATTATACCAGGAATCCATTTGTAAAGCACTAAGCTCATGGCTCAGATTCAACACTGGGTGACAATTAGGAAATAGATAAAAACACAGACAGCAAATAATAAAAAAGATATTACTTCTCCCAATGATATTTGGAATATGTGGGCTGTATAAAATGTTACATATTATAATAATCCTAACACAGTTGGTGATTGTGTCCATAGGACTTTATAGACTCCCTAGTCTGGGCTTCTATTTCATTAACTGTGCATTTGGATAGGAAACATTAAAATAGGGTTTGCAATTTATCTGCTTGTTTACAGTTGAAGGGGACATTCAAGAAATATTAATTGTCTCTAGACCCTCGCCTTCCCTCTTCCCTCAAATGTAACAATACTACTGCCCTTCCATTAGCAATGATACACTGGGTGCTAAGCGACAGGTGTGAGGTGACTGAGCAAACCCACATATATAACAACTCCATGTAACACATCAATAATAAAGTTACTTCAAATCTGCTTGTGCAGTGGTACTTCTATTTTTGCACACCTCTGAACGATTGCAGCCTAATGGAACAAGCAAGTTCTACACTACTGTGTAAAAGCAATTGTGTTATGTTGTAATATTGGCGTGGATATGTTGTAGGGCAGTTGGGTTAAATGTGTGTTTATTATTTACTTATGTTAAAAGTCATATATTAAAAAAATAATAAATATACAACTCAAATTCACCAGAATTCCATGACCTCTGAGGTTCAAGTCAAGTGGATTCAAGGGAGGAAAATGTTATTCTCCCTCTTTACAAAGCATTGGTAAGGCCTCATTTGGAATATGCAGTGCAATTTTGGAATCCTGTGTACAAAAAGGACATCTTTGAAATGGAAAGGGTTCAGAGAAACGCAAGGGATTGGGGGAGCTTGAATATGAAGAGAGATTGGATAAGTTACAATTATGTACAGTAGAGAAAAGGTGCTTGATCAATATGCATTTATACATTAACAGGCCATACATTAAACTATCTGGGGCATTGTTCACAAATAGAACATGTCAGAGGACACGAGGACATCCATTAAGACTGGATTAAAAGAAGTTTAGGCTTCAAGTTCAGAAAGGGTTTTTCACTGTGAGAACGGTAAAGCTATGGAACTGTCTTCCAGTGGACGTTGTTATGGCAGGTTCATTGGTCAGTTCAAAAAGAAGCTGGATGAGTTTCTGCAAACAAGGAATGTTACAAGTTACTCTTATTTATACATAAAGTAGGGTTGAACCAGGGAAATTTCCAAATGCCAGGAAGGAATTTTTTCCTCCTTTATAATTCTGGTGGGGGGTTTTCACCTACCTCTGGATCAACAGTTAGGCAGGAAATGTGGGTATTGCTGAGTAGGCTGGACGTATGTCTTTATTCAACCTCACATACTATACTATACTAAAGTCCTATAGCCTGTTTTGCATTTGCATGGTTAAATAGTTCCACTGTGAGTTCCGACTTACAGAGAGATTCCAGTAGAGGTTCCTCTGTCCACTAAATGATGTTTGGTGCCTGTGGATCAGGTTATGATGGACACTTAAGATGAGTCCTACACACAGGTGTGTTCCATATATATATCTCCATACTGGCTGCAAATTCCATAACAAGGTCTTGGGGTTAAATGTATTCTTTCCACAAATTCCAAGTTAAACCTCTTAACAAGAGCCGAAATACTCAGAGATTTCGCTTATTTTCCTATTACAAGCTTTGTTTTCTGAAAGTCTTACTTTTTAAATGCTCTGCTGGCTTGTAATTCACTACCAAGTAAAGCCGTATGGTGGGAGTCCCTATGCCAGTCAATCTGTAATCACGCCGTTTATCATGTCATTACCACCACAATGCTTTACTGCAGCACCTGTGTCAACACCAACGACCCCCCCTTCCCCTACAAAATAGCCTTATTCTGGAACCCACTAAGTATTGACTTTCACGTTAACTTTTGACAACGAGGCATAGGTCACATCTGGCAGTGTTTGGTTACTGCAGAAAGAACATAAAAACCTGTTCAGCTCTCTATGGACTTGGAATCTACCAGTCAGCTTTACCTAAAGATATTTCTTTAATTCGGCAGTAAAATGTTGTCAGCCTGAAGATTTAATAACAATAAGGTGGGGGGGAGGTATAAACTTTTCCTGGTCAAGATGTTTCTAGCTTCTCCAATTGCTCCCATATGACTTCATATTTGTCACAAGTTTTCAATTTAAACTCCTGTGATGTTCAAATTGAAAGTGACATTATATCTGACATTGATTAGCAAAGTGCTTAAGGCCTATTAATAAAAGTCATTTTAAAAGAAAATATTTGTAAGAACCAGAGATTTATAGGTTGACTTGCGAACTGGGATATCGTGGGGATTTTTGGGGATTACGAGATCATTCTGGTGATGACCAGTTAGAGACATTTTAAGGCTTTTTTCTTTCTCTGTATTGTCAGGTCCGGAATGTTCCAGAAACTTCACGTCGTACAACGGGGTAATAAAATCGCCAGGATATCCGGAGAAGTATCAGAACACTTTGGAATGCACGTATATCATCTTTGCACCAAAGATGTTGGAAATCATCCTGGAATTTGAGAGCTTTGAACTAGAACCTGATTTCAATGCTCCAGCAGGACAGATGTGCAGATATGACTGGCTGGGGATCTGGGATGGATTTCCAGGTGGTAAGTGAAACCTTTGATTGGTTTGATTGTAAAGCTTCATCAAGGCCACCCCAGTCAACCAATAGAATTCAATTTTAAATGATTACCCATTGGGTGTTGGTCAGAAATATCTGCGGGGTGGCTTTATTTTTCTACCGACGAACTACCATTTGTCAATAGAAAATAAATCCCTTAGTGAAAAAACCCTTTGCTGATCTAGCGGGATAGATATATATTGCTCTGTAGATCTGGAGGTAGAAAAAAATCAGATGTTCAGGTGCCTGTACACCTTGCGGATACCAAGTGTGGGGGTTGAAAGACGGACGTCTTGCCTTCAGTATCGGCCAGGCGTGTGTATGCAATTACCATTGAATGTGTACCGACAGATACTAAATAGGATCTGTCGGTTCACATGCAATCGCTATCACCTGGGCATGGGCACCTTAAGTCGCCAGTGTCTGTCTAGTCTAAGTGAAAAAAGGCTTTGTCAATCACCAAAGGGAACCAATTAAACATTCCATCGATGCTGACATCATCGGCCATCAGAAGACTTTACATTGTACTAAACATTTCTATGATCTCTGGGTGGCCTTTTTTTCTCTCTCCGTTTTATTGCAGTTGAAATATAATTAGTAAGTCAGTATAAGCACCAAAGAACCAGTTTGTTATTCCTTTGAGTACATTTGTAAATGGAGATTTGGCAGATGTTGCAAAACAAGTAGTCCTCTAGTCTAATGTTCCTACTCAAACAAGCAACACATTCTGACAAGTACTTGTACTGGAAACATTTATGTAAATTTCATGTGTGCCAGACAAGTGCTGCTCATCCACCCAGAACATCTGGGTAACGTGCTCTGTAGCTTGTACTTGCTGTCCGAATGCATAAAGCCTTGTGCAATTCCCTACCAGACTGAACACAACCACCCTCTTTCAATTCAATCGTATATCAGGCCCATTGATCCCTTACAGGAAATTTACCCAGTAAAGTGCATTTCAACATTTCAACCCATCATTGCCTTACTGAAAGAAAATATCATTCAGTTTTACTAATCTACTGTTCATCTTACCCTTTCATTGGTCGTGTGAAGGTCATGTGAGTGAGGCTTCCCTCTACTGGGATTGGCCCTTTTCAGAAAAATACCTGTATCAATACCGGTGTCAATAGTTAATGCATGAAAATGACAAGAAACTTGGATATCAGTACATAAGAAAATATTTAATGTAAAATTTCTATATATAAATGTCAATGGAAGTTATTTCATTCCTATTCAATTATTGTATTGGGATGTTGCAACCTTCTGTAATGATCATTTATCTGTGACTTTTATTGATATGATTATCTGCAAGGGAACATAATTAAAACCAATGGCACTGTCACAATCCCCACTTCTCCACCAGTCTGATCTATGCAGCAGATTCATCAATCAGAGAGCAGAGGAGCTAGAATGGCATTTACCGTGGGCTCCCAGGATGAATCAGAATGAATTTCGTGGTACCAATAAATGGCACAGTAATGCTGGACTGGGAAGTTGCTCTCAGTAAAATTAGTTCCTGAATCGCCAATGTCAAACTTTGTAACAATTCACAGAAAGTTAACACACTAACACAAAAGGCCTGGACATTTTAGTCTAATCCGTTAATGTCCAGTCTGAGATCCTTTCAAAGTTTCAAAACTCCCAGCATTCCCTGGTTGCATGTTGGCCACTATTTAATGCTCTGGCTTCTCCCTCCACTTATTCACCTGCAACTAAATCAAACACCCATTAGGAATTCTATAGCGGCAGATAATTTTTCTATTTACAATGTTGCTGTACTCGTCTGTTCCCCCACCTGCTATACATGGTAAATGTACAGACAGTAGGTTGTTTTGTCTGGGAGTTAATCTGTTCACTCCGTCTGCCTATAGATGTTCTATCACATTTATCTCCGGTAATTAAAATTACCTTCCTCGTCGCAGTCTGGAAGATGGATTCGCATTATAAACAGGGTCCAATTTATTTCGTACTGATGTGGGTTTTGTCTGTGTAAAGTCCCAGCGATACGTTCAATCCATGGGTCTACAGAAACTTAAATGACTTATCATCTCTGCACAGAGTTTAATAGATTCAGGAACATTCTTGTCTGGTGATCACAGAATCGGAGATCTCGGTGCTAATTAGAGTAACGGAACAACAGCCACTTCTGGAACTTGAACTGGCGATGGAACAACAGTGTGAAATTAGCTTCTACTTTACAATTCCAGTTCTACAGGGGGAACAGTGAATGTGACTCAGCTCCGAGATCTTTCAGAAAATGCAAAACCAAACTCCATCTGAAAAGGTCTATCCTAATAGGACAGATAATAGTGTCACATGGCATAATAAAGCAATAGACATATAATCGTATAGCTATTAGCAATAGGCATGTCCGACGTGTTTCGTTGTTGACACCGGTGAATTGACAGCAAATGTACGAATATCTCTGTTAATAAATAGATGATAGACAAGTAGATAAGTTGCTGCTCTGGCCTTACCCAACTCCCATTTAATGTACAGGACCTAGTGGTGCTTCAAGGGAGAATGGCACCTAATGCGAAAATACCTCTGTATGGGAAAGGGGGGCACATAATCATAGACTTCCATTGTGCCCTGAGCTATTTATGGATGGGCACCCCCGAGAGGAACACAGATCTGGGTGTGCACAAGATGCCATCGATCTCTACTCCCAGTCTTTGTAGACAGTCAAGTAACGGTCTCCAGCAGCCGGTCCATATAGATAAACAAGGATGATTGGATGTACTGATATGGTTTTTTCAATCCAGAGTTAAAGCTTTTGGGGGGAGATGCAATGCTGACCTCCACGCTCCTCTTCCTGGCGAGTTCTCAGGATGCCGTACTCACTTAGCGTGAGTTACTGCATTGCGGGAACAAAGCAGGTAAGCAGCGCAGAGGTAACAGCACCATTAAAATCACATTCGTTTTCACGCTACAAAGTAGCGCGAAAGGGCGCCTGTGCAGTTAAGAGGAAATGGGGCAGGCCCCGGGAAAATGGATAACATCAGGAGTAGGGATGGCATAGAACTCGCACTCGAACCCGAGTTCGAGCCAAACTTTTGAGATCCGGACAGACCCAGACTTCTCGAACTATCCCGGACGCGGACTTTCGATATTTCCCGGACTTTCGATGATTATCGAACGTTCGAACGACCGAACATTCGAAAATAATCGAATTTTTAAAAAAAAAGTGCCCACATGTCCAAAATCACCAAATGGCAGCTAATTTGAGCATTGCCAGCCCCCTGGGTATAAAAGGCAATACGACAAGTGCCATTTAGTCAGTGTGTTGGAGTGTATTTAGTGGAGACCTGACAGTGTAGGAGTTGGAGAGAGATTTTTGCGCTTTTTGAGCTTTCTGTGTGTGGATTTCAGCGTGGTGGTTTAGCTCTTGTAGTTACCCACCCCTGTATTCACACATCTTGAGACCCAACAGTCCTATCTCCTTCCCAGCTTTCCCTTTGGAGGGGCCAAGCCTGCCTGGCTCTGCAATAATGTTATCAAACTGAAGTGAATCTACTGCTACTCAATGGTGCTGTTCCTACAAACCCTATCTCCTTCCCCACTTTCCCTTGCACGAAGCATACTCTGAGGGAGAGAAGCCAATGGGGTATGGGGTCTGTCGGTGGGCCATGCCTGCCTAGCTCCAATAATGGTATCAAAACTGAAGTGAATCTACTGCTACTCAATGGTGCTGTTCCTACAAACCCTATCTCCTTCCCCACTTTCCCTTGCACGAAGCATACTCTGAGGGAGAGAAGCCAATGGGGTATGGGGTCTGTCCGGTTGGGCCATGCCTGCCTAGCTCCGCAATAATGTTATCAAACTGAAGTGAATCTACTGCTACTCAATGGTGCTGTTCCTACAAACCCTATCCCCTTCCCCACTTTCCCTTGCACTAAGCATACTCTGAGGGAGAGAAGCCAATGGGGTGTGGGGTCTGTCCGGAGGGGCCAAGCCTGCCTGGCTCCTCAATAATGTTGTCAAACTGAAGTGAATCTACTGCTACTCAATGGTGCTGTTCCTACAAACCCTATCTCCTTCCCCACTTTCCCTTGCACTAAGCATACTCTGAGGGAGAGAAGCCAATGGGGTATGGGGTCTGTCCAGAGGGGCCAAGCCTGCCTGGCTCCACAATAATGTTGTCAAACTGCATGTGGCCATGCTTTCTGGTGGGTAAAGTAATGGTGGAATGACTACACCCACTTTCCAGGCTCGATTTTAGATCCTGGATTGCATATAGAAGTCAATGGGAAGAGGGGATTATAATCGAATGTCGAAATCGAATCGGCGAGTAAAATGTACATGGTATATAGGCGCGAACATCAAATCCGCGAGTAAAGAGTCCATTAAAACCTATACACGAGTATCGAATCTGCAAGTAAAATGTCCATGGTATCTAGACGCGAACATCGAATCCGCGAGTAAAATGTCCATTAAAGCCTATACGCGAACATCGAATCCGGGAGTAAAATGTCCATGTTACCTCGAACGTTCGAACACGAGAGTGCGAAAGTAGCGCGCGTGAGAGTAAAATCGATTTTACGAAAGTCCTGGATTTTGGAACATGCTCCCCAGACCATTTCCCAGGTCCCACAGCCATTAACATTAAGTTACCATTAATATTTTAGTTGTATTTGACAACTCCTATAGACTTTAATGGGTCCGTTTTCCAACGGCAGGCTTGGCCCCTCCAGACAGACCCCATACCCCTTTGGCTTCTCTCCCTCAGTGTATGCTTTGTGCAAGGGAAAGCTGGGAAGGAGATAGGACTGTTGGGTCTCAAGATGTGTGAATACAGGGGTGGGTAACTACAAGAGCTAAACCACCACGCTGAAATCCATACACAGAAAGCTCAGAAAACTCTCTCCAACTCCTACACTGTCAGGTCTCCACTAAATACACTCCAACACACTGACTAAATGGCACTTGTCGCATTGCCTTTTATACCCAGGGGGCTGGCAATGCTCAAATTAGCTGCCATTTGGTGATTTTGGACATGTATGCGGTCGTGGCCAAAACCAGAGTCTTCAGCCTGAACGACCGATACACGGAAGTTTCGGTCGATTGGGCCGAAAAATATGCCCGTGTGTACCCAGCCTTAGAGAGACAGAGAAGGTATTTTTTTATTATTTGTTTTCTATACCAAATCATCTGCTAATTGGAGGATACTCTTATTAGATATTATTAACAGGGCTACACTGATTTCATACATTGCATTAAACTGCATTTATTCGTAATGTGCTTTAAATAGGTGTCCATTGACCTGGCAACCATAAATAAATAGATAGACATAAACCAGGACAGGTATCCAAAACACACTTGATATTGGTGCATATTTCACCTACAAGTTACCTTTTGAAGTTAAAGACCGAGAACATTATTACTACAATCCTTGCAGGTTTCATCCTGTTTAGCTTTCTTAGCAATTGTAATGCCCGGGGCCTTTTGGTCAAACAGAACTACATGTAAAGTACATTTTCCTATTTAATTGAGAAGCTGCCATATAGATTACAAGGTTTAGCTAATGCCTGAAAACAAATTGTAAAAACGTTTGGCATGTTACTAATTCCATTTTGACTTGACATAATAATTTATGACTAGGATACTATATAGAAGCTCAGAATAGTCCATAGTCATACACATATACACGCCTCATCCATTTAGCTGATTTGTCAGTGTGCTCACGTCAACCATGACACTTTTGGGATGGAACAATTCTTAAAAGATCACATGAAATGGTATTAAAGGGTAACTATTATAGAATTTAAATTTTTTTTTAAAGATAATCTTATATTTATAAGGGAGGTAGGAATGGATATTCCTACCTCACATTCCGTGGAGCGATCCTGTTTATGTGAGCGCCTGAACCAAATCTAACTTTCCAATTTACCGTGCACAGAAAGGAATCCAGTAAGGGGTGTCCATCTATAAAGGAACAGAAAGCAGAACAGCAAGCAGAAATACTTAAAGGATATCTATACTCTAAAAATTAACTGTTTAAAAATGGTAAGTACCTGGTGCAGGGAGGTTGGATTGATTATTCCTACCTCACAATATCATTTCCTTACGGAGCTACAGCACTAAAAGTTTTCATTTGCCAGGTTAGTCCTGGACTATTCCTGTATTAGAAATAGTGCTGAAGCCAGGAGGAAGACTGGCAGAATCAGTTTTCTTTAGGCTGGTGCTCCTCACAAAAACAATATTGGGAGGTAGGAATTACCGGTCCTATATCTCTTTCCCAAGTACTTTTCATTTTAACTGTTTTTTTTTTAATAAACTTTATACACGATAGTTATCCTTTAAGTAAAAATGAAGAGTCAAAATGAAATGTAAAATAAGAGCTAAAATAATAAAAAATCTAAATAGTTGTCTATTCTAATCTAAACCTGCCCCTACAGTCTTACAAGTACCTGTAAAAAGGGGATCCAGCTCTGTGGAACTTCCCCTTTCCTGATATTATTTTTAATTCCACAGTGGCTAAAACATACACCTCAGATATTGCCATGTTTTCCATCACTTGATTAACTCCCTTTTTCTGCAGACGTCTGAGCTCCCACCCATTAATCAGCTGTCCGCAGTTCCCTGGTATCTGCAGAAGATCACAGACCCAAGGGGAGAAGCAATAGTGAAAGGGGTTTATTCAACTGCCCTGTTTGTTTTGAGTTGAAAATGGATTGTCTGTGTAAAGCTGCAAAGATGAAGAATAGATCAGGCTTAAAAACGGAGACTGTCATTTCTCACAGCTAAAATTTATATCCCAGGACACCGAATGAATATTCTCATTTCCTTCCCCAGCGCTGCATAGAAAATAGTTTACCAAGATGTCTCTGGTGGTTTGATTTTAACATGGCGTGTAATAGAATCAGAGTACATTGGCTTAAAGGGCAAGTCCAGCCCTCAAATGAAAACTTACATACAGGTAAATCACCCCCCAAAACCCTAAACGGTAATAGTTTGAAATGTGAAATATATTAGTCTAACCTGAAATCCTGCACAATGTCCTGTTTCCCCTGTTTCTGCTTCCTGGTTCTTCCAGTTAGTAACTGTCAGTTATGGATTTGACAGTTGTCATCACAGCCAATGACTGAATGCTATTCCCCTGTCTGCCTCTTCTGAGCATGCCCAGGCTCAGTAAATTTCTCCATGATGCATCCAGTAATGAATTCAAATAATGATATATCAATGTATTTTAAAGAGGCCATTCTTTCTATAAGATGTTATTATGAGGGTGGATTTGTCCTTTAAAGTGAAAGGATTTATGGGTAAAAAATTGGACAGGGGAAGTATCCTAATAATATTCACTATACAAACATCTCTATTTTTGATATAAGTTCTTTAATTTGTTTATGATGTGACACAGGACAAAATGTTGTAATGTAAATGCATTTTACATAGATTTCAACATTTTACACAAAAACTTTCAATATCAAATGTTATTTATTTCCAAAATCACATTTTAATTTAGTATCATGTCTTCGGATGGTCTACGCTTGTTATCCTGTGTTTGTTTAACTTGATATGATTTCCGATTATTAGTAAAGCTTTCAAAATAAATATATAAATTAGCTTACCTTTAAACCGGGGACTATATCTGACTGCTCTCTGGCTCCTCCCACAGACAGTGTCCCTGACATGCCTCCTATCTCTAACAAACGCAACCATATGTTAATGAAGGGGATGGCAGACAGAAAGAGGAGCCAGTATGCTGCCAGCTACTACACGTGTATAATGTCCCTTTAAATTGGTGCCATAATATACATTTATATACACTTTGTGTGGATTTTCTATAGTCAAACTAAATAACAAAATATTACATTTATTATAATAAACAGATATCTGTGTAGTCTGATTCAGGTTATTTCTAAGCACAGACAAGAATGCATTTAAAGTGACAGACCCTGTTAAAATAGTCATTTTAAGAAATCAGCACAGAAACCTATTTCTTACCAATAAATACGAATGTTAATATCCTGGTGGATTTGTATAAACCTTACAATGATCCTTTTAACAGCCTGAAGAAGTAATCATTTTATTTTAATTCAAACAAATCACTTTTAAATTAGGCAAATTAAAGATATTTTGTAAAATGGCAGCAGGAAATGAGTAATGCGAAAACGTTCCCCACCCTTAGAGCAAACTGAACACAACAAACCCTCACGCCTGTCATTACATGGGGAATAGTAAGTATGTACTTGTAAATGCTACCGCGCGCTCTTTCCGCACAACCTCTAGTAAAGCCCTCCCTATAATTATCCACTTCATAGATTTCTGGGTCAGGGACAAAACAGATGTTCACAGGTGTCTGGCTACCTCATGGACAAATAACGAAAATATAAAATCTTCTCTGAGACAGAGCTCATGTTATTTCACACTCCCAGCTGTAGGTCCTGAGCAAAAGTCTGTATGCAGCAGGCGTGCTGATTAAAGTTTCACACCTTCCTATGGCGCAGGAATATATCAATAGTTTGTCACTCTCGGATCTCGTCTATGTGAAACAAGCAACCGATGCCGAGCCCATAAAATGTGTTATTTTTCTTTTTTAATTTTAAGTGGAAAGAAGATGAATTTCTCTGATTTTCCCGTTTTCTTTAGGTGTAATGTGTGCTTTGTAAAAATGGCCCCTCTGTGAATAGGGTCCCTATGTTTGAGGACTGGTTGCTGACCTTTTCAATAAGATGCTGGTTGGAAAGGAAGATAAATAAAATGCTCCATGTTTATAAAAGATTTTCTTTCTATCTTTTTTGCTGTTAAATTGAAAGGAGAGCATTTACAGCGCTAACTATTAATAATCTATATAAAGATGTGCAACTATATAATCCTTAAAGGGGAAGTTCAGTGAAACATAACATTTTTATTATCCTTTAAATTATTTATCTACATTACACACCTAAGTATTCTATGTCTTGTTTTGATTTTATATACTTTGCTTTGAATTGCTGAGGTTAGTAATGAGCTGCCATTTCAGTTCCTTCTTCCCATAATGCACCCTACCTTGGAAGTAATATCTACTAATTGGCTGTTGGGTAGGTCACACACACACATATATATATATATATATATATATGTTTTTGTGTGTGCGCTGTTTTAACCCATGTGTGCAAGAGTGCAGATTTGTGTGCACACAGCTTAGAGGTTACAGTAAGTGCTAGCTGATTTATCTCCATCTCCCTTTATAAATCTCTAAATCTCTGCTCTATGGCTCACTGACATTACAGAGAGACTGCAGTTCACAGAGAAAGGAATCATTCATCAGACATTCCATACTGCAGGGAATCGCTTCCCTACCACTGTCTTAGCCACAATCTTTCCTGCCCCCAGGGTTTGGGTGACTTATACGTAAAGGGAGGAGTGTGCGTACAATCTGTGTCCTGTTGCCTTAACATTAATAAATAATAAAATAAACCCTTATCCTACAGAAGGAACGAAAATCCCCCATTTTGTGATATAAGATAATGTCGTAGGTAATTAATCACTCCATTAGTCTCTAATACCTCAGTTCCTTCTCAAGTTGGCTGAACTTCTGCTGCCATTAAAAGGAAATGATCTCCAGAGTTTAATTTTTAGGATTTCATTATAAGTGGCACATTTTTAGTTACACCTTATTTAGTTTAATAAAATGAATTTCAACACTGACTATTTAGGCAGTTCCATTATTTCAAACTTTCTTAATAACTTCAAAACTTAAGGTGTTCCCAGATCTACCACTAGGTGTCCAGGTTTTCTGTACACCTTATCCAAATACTCTCGATATTAAAGGGGTTTTTACTAATCAGATACTGATGTAGAAAATCGCACTATTCTGGTATATTCCAAAGTCTTGTCAATTCCCCATTCTAAAGTTGCAAGTCATTTTCAAAATAACCTAGGCCATCTATATTTCCACATTTTTTATCATTAGAAAACTAATATACATAACAATAGACGATAAGTTTTTGCTGTTATTGTATATGGCAGGCCATTGTCTTTGTTTTTGGGCAAACAGAGAATTAATTCAGTTCCTACTGGTTTTTGACCAGAAAACATCATTTCCAGGCCTCTGTTCCAAATGGACTTCCATGATAGTTGTGTAAATCCTCTTGTATATTTCAAGATGCAGGAACCCCTCTGACTTTTTTCTGGTGACAGCATTTAACCTGTTCAAGGCTTTAAAAAAAATGATCAGGGGTTGTTTTAAAATGTCCTAATTCCAAAATGGATAGAGTACTAAGGCATTACAAAGTCCAAAATAGCAGATGTCATTAAATATAAATGTCTAGTTTAGTTCATGTTAGTCAACAAGGATATTATGGCAAAGAAGAATTGCTTCTCTGGACTGAAAGGAAAAACTATATATAGTTCACAATAAAATATCCTGTGCTTGACTCTCTCATAAAAATAACCGAAAATTGATATTTCAGAAAGATTTCCTGTACGTAAATAGGCATATTCTCCATTTCTCCTCTCTTTATCGATCTGAAATGAACACAACCCCACATGGTATTTATCTCTAAGCTTGGCCTCTTATTGGACTCAAAAAAGTAAAGTTCGCATAAATATATGTATATGATTAGCTATGGGGAGATAAGCTTAGCTTAATTACTTCCTTTCCTCTGTCGTTGACTAGACATTTGGGCTGCATTTGTTAATTATAATCGTTAATAATACATATATAAGCAATTTAAAAAGGATGATGCGCTTTGCTTTCTAAGTGGAATATTCCAGGGAACGTTAGAAAATGGTTCCTTCCGGTAAAAGTGTAAAACCAGAGAACCGTTACCTATAGCGTTAAAGGACATTTCCACTGTTAAAGTGTATTAATAAACAGTAACGTTGAGGAACATGTTGAAAAGTCACACTTAGATCACTGTTGTTCTTTATATGTGAAACACTGATTAATGATGTCTGCTTCATCCGAGTCCTTTTAAGATCAATATTGCATTAGCCAGTCTGGATATGCTGTGTAAAGAAATTCAATACCCCATTGTAAGATACTGGGACTCCTGAAAGCACAGCACAGATTCCAAAGCTTGACATATCCAGGGGCAAAATATAGACAAACTTAATGCAGGCGTGCCGAATAATTCCTTTTAAAAAAATGATAAGACTGTGAGTCATAGAGAGAGGCTTCGTATTTTACTGCAAATCCTATATAGTGTTTGCTGTGTTTGTAGACTCAATGACTGAATTGTTTGGGTTTGAAAAGTCACCTGAGTTCAAAGGGGAAAATTTATTGTTAGTCTTTAAACACCATTTTATGTGAGTGTCAGAGAGATAGATCATACGTAGCTAAGTACAAACATCTTCGAGCAGACACAGGACGGAATTTATTGCGTCGTATGGCGATGGACAAAACGCTCTTCACAAATATTCACATTCAAGGCAGGTTTAATGAGAAGTTATAAATATATTTCCATGCTTAGTCATTCCCATGGAAGTTTGCCTAAAAATAACATTTAGACCATAGGCTTGGACAGGTTTAATATGGCCATACATAGTCTGGTAGAGACATGCAAGGTGAAGGGTAACTGTTGTCTCCATACAAATGCCATATTTTAAAAAGTGCACATGCTTCTAGCTGCTATCTATCCAAACCTATAGAAGTAGAAAGGGTGGTGTTTTCAGCTAGCACTGTGAGCTGTGATATCACCAGCACCATTGCTCTGACCCCCTTGCCACAGGCGCGGAGCATGCCCAGTTGTATCCTACATGATCACTGCTATTAGAATAAATGTATTTATGTATCTAAAGATGTCTGGGAATGTAACGTTTATAGGGCTTAGGGGGTATTCCCCATTGACATTATTCAGAAGCTTAGTTAAGTAGAGTTTTGTGCTAGATTCTTTTTCTGGTCTTCTGGGGATCTTCATATATATCAAAGAAACTCTTCCCATAATATATTCCACCTGTTACTTTACCAGGTACCGGCAAGGGCCAGTATCTGAAAATATCCAAGCTTTGTAATAGGACCTGGCGGAGTGTAACAGCAGTGTAGCATAGTGGATCAGGTCATTTTTACCCTTGAGGGGGATCCAAAGGATAATTGAACTTACCATATAAAAAACTTGCTACGAGTAAAGTCCCCCATTGCCTTAGATGATAATAAACACCATTTTGCCTCACTGTAGGATGAAATGTGTTATTATACAAAATTGCGCCATGAAGGCCAGAACGATGCAGTTTGTGAATGTTCCCTAGTAACCGATAAACGTTAATGGCCATATAGTATTTTCTGTTACATTTACAAATAATGGCTCAGCACTGCTATTCATTCTATAGTTTTCTAGTTATACCAGCCCTCTAAAAACTTGTTCTTTGAAAGAAACTAATGCGTGAGTCCTTGACTTCACAGTTGTGTCCCTGCGGTTTATTTATATTCCAACGTTTTTTTGCTTCTCAGCCTTTGCTAGTATTACAGAAGATTCAAAACCTCGACTTATAAATAAGCCCAATTACTCTGTAAATTGTTTGATTTCCATAGCTACCAAAAGCCCACTGAGCTACTTACTTTCAACATATTTTTTAAAAGAGTAATTTGTCTAATTTACATGCCCGCTTTCCCTTTTTTTGTCTGTAATCTTCCCTGTAGATAATATATGACAAAATGCTTCTAAAACAAGACATTTTCTCCTGATGTGAAGTCTTCATTAGTAGAAAGAAAAAAATGAGAGCGAAAGATAACAGGGCGAATCTTGGAAAGTCTTTCATAAGGCTTTCACTTCAGAAGTAGGTCACTGGAATATTGAACAAGTCATTCTGTACCTGCCAAGTTTAGTACAAAATAAAGCTCTGTAACTAAGTGGCAGCTATAGGGGAAAGGAATATGTTCAACTGTACAAATGTAAAGTTATATTTATGTTTTACACTAAACCTTATTAATTATGGTTAACACATCATTTTAAGAATAGCCTACATTTTTTTTTAAATTAGAAGGCGTGTCTTCTTTTCTGTTCTGCAGGAAAACTTCCTTCTTCTAGCTTCCTGCAATAATGATATTGTGAAGATTATGCAAATAACTCTTCCACTGCTTTATTTATTGAAAGAAAACTTTTATTTTGTAGTTGGTCCTCATATTGGTCGTTACTGTGGACAAAACACCCCGGGACGTATTCATTCTTCCACTGGTATCCTGTCCATGATCTTTCACACTGACAGTGCAATAGCAAAGGAAGGATTTTCGGCCAACTTCACTGTAGTGCAGAGCAATGAGGAAGAAGGTCAGTAATGTCTTTGTATGTAAGTTCTAGTGCTCATGTCAAGAAACGCTTAAAAATATTTACTGCAAGAAGTGGTAAGAGGGATTTTACGTAAGTGGGGTAAGAGTCCTGTGGGGTATAATATGTGTTCCCTCGTACAACAAGGTTTAGGGGCACATGACTATATCACTGCTAACACTTTCCTATAAGAGGTATTGTCATGCTAATTCTAGCTTCTTGCCATCCATTTTGAGTGGTAGCAGTGTTACTGCACATCTATACATGGCCATGACCTTTAAGCTATTACGTTACCAAAAGGTCATTACATCGTCATTTCGTTATACATCGTTAGTATCGTTAGTATAAATACTACCAGTTTTCTTATTGTTTTCCACTGTAGCAAGAAAAGTGAAATCACACAATGTTTTCTTTCAGATTTTCAGTGCAAAGAACCTCTTGGTATGGAGTCAGGGGAAATTCACTTTGACCAAATTACGGTTTCCTCCCAGTACAGCATGAACTGGTCTGCAGAGAGATCTCGCTTGAATTACATAGAGAATGGTTGGACACCAGGAGAGGATTCCATTAGAGAATGGATTCAGGTAATAAGTTATCTATGCTTATTTAGAAATATGACAGAAATAAAAATGTATTGAATTTATGGGCAGAAACTACATTTGAGAATTAGGACTACTAGTTCATAGCACTACTAACAGACACATTGACACCAAATTACAATCATTCAAGGTGTGAATAGTGTTGCTAAGACCTGGGGGCAATGCTGGAGTTGCTAGCACTGGGGAAACAGAAAGTGCACTACAAGCAATAGTGGCACAATAACTTATTGCACTACTACCTGTTCAGTGCCTACCGTTGTGAAATTCAGGGATTAGATATTGCTTTACTGAACACTCTTATGTGATATTTCTTTACTGAACACTCTTTATCTAGCCTCTAATAGGTTCCTTACCAGTAAACACACCAAGGGGGAGATTCAATATGGGTCAAATCTGTAATATTGTTATAACGTGTGCTTTACGTGGATTTTAGGGCACAGCACCATTTCCAAAGGTTTTTAGAAATAGTGCTGAGCAACCGATACAAGCACAATCAGATCAGATATTATTTACCATTTGAAAGCTAACATCTGATTGGTAGGGGCAAATTTAGCATAATTTTTAACGGTTAGAACTTTTATTGAATCTCCCTGTTCGTTTCTTTTCTAGCCCCCTGCCAGTTGCCTATTACACTCATCACAAACTTTGTCATTCAAATGAAAGAAAAACCTTGAACTCAACCAGTTGCCCATTAATGTTAAAAACCTGCCTTTCCATAAAATGTAGCTAATATTCTGCACTGCCATGGGATGTCTGACTCTGAGTGCTGCTTACAGTCTGTTAGCTGCAGGGAACATTTGAAACTGGAAACATCCTAGGATTTTTAAACTAAGCGACTGTCCGGGATTCTTTTAAAAATTCAATGGTCAGGAAACAATTCTCAATGTCTTCTTTCATTCTTCTTTCATTCAGGAATTAAAAGCGGCCTTTAAAGCCCAGTACAATTGTAATAATTAGGGCCATTTGTCATGTCAAGTATGTTGGGACCAAATCATTATGGTCCCATTTAGAGCAAATTTCATGTGATAATCTTGGAAAACAGAAAAGTGTGCCTGGAAATGACTTTCAAATGTGGACAACTAAGAGCTTCAAAGAGTCCGGTCCTAGCAGAATAGAGTGTTTGGGGTTTGTTGTAGAGCACAATCCGCTTGTAATGTCTGCGGAGGAGATAACGGGACTTGTTGCTGATAGAAGAATACACAAAGCTCTGCATTAAGAAAAACACACTTTTCACGAAATATTATACCAGTGTCTTTGTGTCCGATTCCATTTGAAATGAAAATGTCCATTTAAACAAAAGAGATTGAATATTAAGTATTCCGTATGGGGTGGGGGTTCATTTCTTTTTTATGAACATTCATTACTTAGGAACACACACATCAAAATGTTCTATTTTTGTAACAAGAAAATTATGTAGTACTAATGAGGCTTTTGTAGCAGGAGAATTACTTTCCGCATAATGCAGCTCCAAATGTCAGTTTGTGCTGACGGGGGTAGATTTAGGCAATTTTAGCACAGATATTTGCATATGAAATAATATTTCCAAAACAGACAATGCAGCAATTAAGAACACAGGCTAGCATGCTATTATTATTGCAGCAGTTGGTTGAAATAAAATGATTAAAAGTGACCAATCAGGGCTCAACACAGAGATGGAATCTTTGTTTGATGTTGACAAAAACTATGATGTCATAAATTATTTTTATAATGTTATTGTTGGGTATTTGTGAATATTTCATCTGTGCTGACCAAAAACTGCAGGAGAATATTTATTGACATTAATAAAATCCACACATATCTTGCCTAAACCAACATTGTTTCCTTATTAATAGGCAGAGAACAGTAAAGGATTAGGAGAGGGCAACCTTCCCAAATGAGAATGAGAGTTTTATATATATATATATATATATATATATATATATATATAATAGGAGATTTTCTTTGGTTGAGGTGATTGATTTAGAAAGGAGCTCAGGTTTGTGTTTTATATTTTCTGGCCTTTTCACTTTTTAAATGCCATCCTATGATGGACATTCAGGAGTTTACTTCTTTGACACATCTAATGGCTGAACACTTTGACCTTTGAACTGCTGCAGTCCCACTAAAAGGAAATGTCACTTTACAGAAACATGTAACAGCTCCCTGAAACAGACATCTCCATAAAGGAACCCAAGGCATCTACGGAATGTTTGTATGTAAAACATCATCCGTATTCTTATTAAAGATCTGGACAATAAAGAGCCAACTGCGACTTCTGATCAGAGAGCCGTCACAGAATTTAATTCAGCGATTCAAGGTGTTTAAGCTCCAGCTAACATGATCGTTTTTGTAGCTCTGTAGGGTTGAATTACACTGTAACTTGCTTAACACTGGTAACCTTACAACAAGCTAAATGTGAAAGAACTGGGACCCAAAAACATAAGATGAGGCTTGGAGGTTTTATCTAGAGGGCTGCAAGTTTGATATCCCTAGTTTACAGGAAGCTTACGGTAATGTGCTTTTCATATAAACAATATTAGTTGGAATCTTATTGTTCTGAGGGAGGGAAGTGTTATTTTTTCCTTGCCATCCCTGATATCTCACTGAAAGTGCATTTCCTAAGCTGCATCCTAACATGCCACCATTAATAATGCGAATGCATAAAAATTTAATGCGCGTGCCCTAGTTGGCCCATATTGGAGATGACAGCTGAGTAAGTGGTTAGGAAGATGGTTCCTGATGTCTCTCACGTGAAAGATTTCATACAATGAAACCCCCAATACTCCCTGTGTTGGGCGTCTGCTTAAAATAATGGATCAACAGTCAGTGGAAATCCCAGATGCTTTTTTGGAAATTCCCAGTTTGGAATAACCGATGCAGAATGACATTTGTTGACGGCAGCTAATAAGAATTATTCATTAGGAAAAGTCTAAAAGATAAACATGAAAAGCTGAAGGGTAAGGTTTGCTGCAATCTCACTGTTAGTTATTTATGACACGATTCTTCACTGTCAAGATGGAGCAGGCAAACATGACACCTATTCACAGCCCGACTGCCTCTATCCGTGAATTTCAAAAGGCTCATGGAAACTCATCGGATGAGCTTCTTAAGCTTCTCATTATAATGCTGATTTAGGGTTTGGCTGCATAATAGCTTGTAGGATCATCCAATTAATTTCATAAGCTTGGATTTGCATTGTGGGAAATCTTCCTAAGTGCTTGTTGGCTCAAAAATAGCTGGAAGGTTCGACTTAGGCTGATTGACACATAAAGGATGTTTGATCATTAGAATAAAATGGACCTCTTGGTCAGAAAATGTCTATAGTAAAAGCTCCAAATATTTATCATTAATATGATGTGCTGTAATATCTTTATTTACTCCAGAGATCTGTGTTTGCATTACAATTGTCTATCTGCTAATGTGCTATTGTTATTCTTGCATTGGAAAATCTTCTTGCCACATACAATCCTACATAAAAAAGGACAACATTTTGCAAAAGGCATTTTTCCCTATCTCTATACAGTCTGCAAGAAAGCAGCATGTGTATGTCATTGACCTAATTGCTATCTGCCATCAATAGTTTCTTTATTTGTGCCTTCCAATCAATAACAAAGAACACACCCATTATCTGGGATATTGTGTAGGTTAAAGGTAGGTACACACTGTACCAATCCTTCAAAGATGACAGAATCTGCAAGGAACGTTCGTTGGTGTCAGAAGCGATTGTTTCGGCCATACCAATAAAGTACCGATACTGACGGGATTGGCCCTTTATCGGAAATGTGTGTGCGAAGCTTAACAGTTTTAAGCTGGGTACACACAAAGGAATTTTTTAGTCCCAACCGAGCATTCGCTATTAGCGAGCACTTGGCCAGAACAAAAAACTATCTGTCATAGCAATGATTGCTGTGGCTGACAGTTTGCGCAAATGATCGACCGTGATTACCAGCATGTCCGATCGCCCAATCCGGATGAACAGAAGACCGGTCATGGCCTGTAGCCGAAACCAACACAGATACACAGAAGTATCTGTCAATTGGGCTGAAAAATCTGCACGTGTGTACCTAACCTTAAGCTTCGTATATATGATTTTGGCCATGACCCGCACTCCCGAGTACCCCCACACATACACACGATTATAGACCAAAACGGACGTTCGTCACGGGTATCCATCGTGGTCAGGAGTCGCAGGTCGTGGCCAAAATCATATGTCTATACTAAACTTTAGAGTCAGTAAAAAGAATTTCCTTAATAAAGGAGAACAATGACTACCGTAACATAGAAACTACAAGCTGTAGCAGTCCTTGTAGTCTACACCCAAACTTTCAGGCAACTTTGCCAACGTAAAGGTTACTCTTTCATCAAGAACATAATCACTCTATATAATAGGCCTGTTGTACATTTATAGAAATAAAAAGAAGGAATAGTGTGGTTTTAAGACTGGATTTGAAATGTCAGCCTCATTATTAATATCCCCCCATATTAATTTCCTCTTATAAAAACACAAACATCCATTATAAATGTCTGCAGACAGAATTAATCTAATTATTATGGTGATATGATCAGTTAAAGAATTTTGAAAACGTGCCCAAATCTAAAAAGAAAATCTATAACGGGATATAGTTTATTAAACAAAGCATACAATAAGCAGTTGGATGAAACAATGTACAATATACATTTAACTTATTGAATATATTCCTGTTTTCTGCCCAAGTTATTAGAGCTTTAAATGAATTAAAACTAATTTCTAAGCGGATGTGTTTGTGATCTCTTTCAATCCTGACCACCCTGTTAATTTCTGGGAAGACACTCAGAACATTATTAACCTGCAAGGCATGCTGGGTCTCGGATTTCCGTAGTGAAATGGCCCTTGCAGCATAGCTGTATGCAAACAAAATGGTGTGGTTTGTTGGGGGGTGGCTTCTTTTGTAGATGCATATGGCCGACATGTGTTGTTAAAATTATTTTTATAATTAAAAGGGGGGGGGGGGGGGGGGATCCAGGAAAAAAAAAATCTTTGGCAGCTTGTATCAACATAGCTTTTATAAAAATGTAAAACATATGCAGGGAGATTCAATAAAAGTTCTTATCGTTAAAAATGGTGCTAATTTTGCCCCAACCAATCAGATTGTATTTATCATTAGAAAGCTAATATCTGATTGGTTGGGGCAAAATTAGCACCATTTTTAATGATTAGAACTTTTATTGAATCTCCCTGATGGAATATAAATATTGCAAAATACTAATGTAAAGTATTACCTACTATTGTCCTTAGCATTCTACATAGACATGGGTTAGAGCCAGCCTTGTGAATCTCATGTTAGTATTTACTGTTCTAGTGCAGGTCAAACAGTGACAGCAAACTCTCAATTGGTAGCTATGGGTTACTAGTGCAAACTTTGCCAATGTTTGTGCATTAGCACATGTGCAGGTGGCCAGTGTTTTAAGGCAAACATATGTTTGTCCTACAAACACTTCTCTCCCCATGATGAGTAATGAGTCTGCAATGGGAAGCATCTATATAATGGCGGAGAAAAGAAAATAAAGCAAGATCTTTGTTTTTGTGCTGTGTATTCTTGACTTTTACCCAGCATTACATTTAATACATTTTCTAAATCTATAATCAAAATCAGTTTGACTGGAACAAAAACAAAGTTCAACTATTCCACAGCGATGGGTTACAAGTTTGACCCATAATAAGAACTCACTGAAATCCATTCCGCTTGCAGATTGGCAGATTTTCGTAAAAATCCGAAAATCCGAAAATCCGAAATAATCTGACCCACTGAGGTCCATGGGAGTTTAAAAATCCTAAAATTCCCACCTAAAATAAAGGTGTAAATTGTAATGGTAACTGACTGTAAATGGCTTAGGAACCTATGAAATGGTCTGGGGAGCACGGATCAATGGCCAAAATCTTTAAAAGACACTGTGCAGTCCCGGAAACTTCCTGTGCTTCCTATTTTGCATTCTGTGTAGTTTTTTTCTACAAATTTCAAAAATAGTTCCGCGGTTCAGAAACTTAGTCACAACCTTGAAATCCGTAAGCGGGGAAAAACAATTTATAAACTGTAGATTCAAAGAAGTGCTTGTAATCATTTAGTAAAGGTATTCGCCCATGTAATGCTACAATCATACAGTATAAATTATCTATAACTCTGTCATTAGTGGTGACCAAATCTGCCCAAGAAAATGGGGTCCTTTGGTCTTTCGGTAATGCTGGAAAATCCTTATTATGGGAAAAATCTAAACCATCTATAATATTGTAACGTGTATGGCCACCTTGACTCAAATCATTTTATATCTATTTATTATTTTACTAGAAATGTGTTTATTATTTCTAGTAAAGTATTTAGGCCCCTCTTGAATGTAAAGTGGTTTAAAAGAAAAAATAAATGAGTCTCCAATACCGAAACTGCACGTTGCTGGTTCATTAAGATTGAGCACATGTATATAGAATTATTTATCCAAACCACATATGTTAAAAAAGGGAATGTTATGTTATTAAATTTAAAATAGACTTGCGGTTTATTAAAAAAACAAAAAACAAATAAACCTGAATGATAGAATAAACATACTTAAAAATATGTTGGCTCCGTTTAACGGGAAAGGCTTATTTAAATGGCATGCCTAATTCAAACCAGACTAGCTGAAGGTGTTCACCTGTACAATATAAATTCATGCCTACAGTCAAGACGTGTGCGGTTTGAAACAAGTTCGTAGAGGGCCTTGTAAAGAATTCAGTGGGGAATTCTGTAGGATTGTGTGGCGGAATTGCTGACAGCATGTGTTTATCCTTTTTATAGAAATTAAACATTCTAAAAAGCATTATAGCCTAAGGTTAAAAATAAGTGTATTAAATAAGGTGCTTGACAACAGTATAGTTTTTAATTGGAACATATTCTGTCAGTCAATTTAAGGATGGAATGACTTGTTGGTTAATAAGTTAATAGACGTCTATTAGCACATTATATAGGGCTTACACTAAAAGGCTTTCTGCTTATTTTTCTGTTTATAAAAATGAACCAGTTAAACATTGTACATTAATCATGGTTGTTGGATCGCCCCCGGCATTGAAGCCAGGGCACAATAGAATTCACTCCCGGCATTAAAGCCAGTGTAAAATAGACAGAGACCGTGATCTGGGAAATCAGATCCTGCCTTACTATCATGTCTGTGCCTTGGGCAAAAGCTCATTAGAGGATTAGGGGGAGAGTCCCCCACATGCAGTATCTAGATGTTTTTCTAGACTATAGCTTCTGTATAATAAAACACAAACTAGAGATTGCAGAAATGGCATAGTAACTTTTCCTAAAAATACACACAATGGAATTTGGACCAGCAGACTACAATAAACCAATCAGCAGTCTGATGGTCCAAAAGAAGTTCCACTGCCAATATTTTGTTACGACCTATTGCATGGGCCATTGAAGATCACATGATTGGCCGAATTTAAAGAGATGACCAATCAGTCGTGATGAAAATGTACATCAATATTTCAACTCGGTTGACCTAAAAATAGCACCGGGTGGTTGATCTGGCCAAAATATAGCCCACGTGACTGTTCAGTTCTTTATTACCTTGGGCAAGATACCTGCCATCCATTCTCAAATCTCTTTCTACGATACACCCTTCTTTTGACCTTGAGCTAACAGTAAACAAGTGCACCTTGTTGGTAAAGATCCAATGAGATAAATAGAACCTTACTGGCTATTGGCTAGAACTGCATAACTGAGTAGCCAATCGTGTGTGTATATAATATATAAAAACTGAAAGATGTAAAGTAAAGAGCATATAATGTAAACGATTACAATAATCATGTAATTTAAACCTGCCAAATACATCCCTTCTAGGGCTTAATGGGAAATATCGAATGCAATTAAGAAAATATTGTTCATTCCATCACTTTTCTTCATAGCAAAGGGCCATAAATCTGAATGAAGTTGCTTTAATCACAGCAATACAGAGTCTTGACATAAACTATGACCAGCAACTCATCGATTGGGTTGTTTCTTGCAGTCTGTTCCTTTAAACTTCAAGTTTTCCCTTTGATGGAGAGTGGTCTATTGCAATGTCACAGTGGATAGTACCGATCTGTCCAGTCATTTATCTCCACTGTGAATAGAAGGTTAAGGGGGAAGGAGCATAATGCTGACTTCTGGAGCTCCCATCAGTCTTCATGCTTTCAGCCAAGATAAATGGGGAGTTATAAAAGGAAACTATAGCTATATAGGATAAAGCCATGAATTTCCCCCAGATTTAAACTGCCACTTGTCTGTGGATTACAAACAAGGTCAAGCCATGCAAATAAATCTGTACAATCGTAAAAGTAATTCATGTCTCTACAATGGGGGAATGGTTGCAATAAGGGTCCTTATATAGGAGAATAACCAGATTGGACCCATTCACTATAAACATAGGAGAGACTTCCCATTGTGTTAACCGATTTAGTAAGTGTTGTTATAGATCTGTTTGGTTCATAACTGGACATAGGAGATCAGCTCTTTTCTGATTGCTCAGAAAAGAGCCATATGTGTCCATATGTAGCCAATCACAAATAGCTCATGTTGCTATTCCTGAGACATAGAATTATAGTCCATCCCGTGGCAGTAATCTGCCTAACCTACTCCATTCTGCCTCCTGACCATAATTCACTGTGGACTAAACACAAGTCTCTCTTTTTAAAGACACTTTCTAAAGTTAAAACAGAAATGTCAAATGTCAGAGCAAAACATCTGCATCAAAAACCTGACAGCCAATTAGCCAAGGCTGTCTCCCCCCCCCCCCTTTTTTTTTTAAAGCCAATTTCCCTGATTTATCTGAATTAAAACAATATATTTTTTTAACCAAGAGGAAATGCAGAATAGAATAAATAGTATATTAATGGCCTTTAGATTTCATTTTCTTTCCACCATGGGAAAAAAGAGGCAAGAATATCTCCAATCTCAACAACAAGCATGTTAATAGCCATCAATTAAAGAGCAGTTCCAGGCCCGGATCACCAAACAAGGCTTCACATCTGTTTCTATGCAGATTCTTTCTGCCTGTGGTATTTAAATATCTGAGAACTTCTGTTATTGTAGGGTAAAGGACCCTAAGGGAGTGAAACGTTAATGGAATCCATAACATTCCGAGATTTTATGATTGCAATTTTGGGACATGTATTGAAAAGTGAGTGCTGATTTCTCCACTGGAAGCCATAATTGTCCTGTCCTCTTGGGAGCGCTGGGGCTGATATTTAGTGTTTGTGGTTTTGTTCATATAAGGAATCATTCGACTGGAGTAAACTTTGGATTTGGGTTTGGAATCCCAAGTGAAATATATTTGTGTTTTTGAAACCTTAAAAGGTTTTTAACACTTCATAGGATCCAGCAAACCACAGGTAAAGTTCTGTAGAAAGGTTTGTAGTTTGCAATTCTACGTGAGGTTTTATTAATGTGGGGTTTTAGGGGAGGACAGAAAAGAGGATCCCCTTTACTTTTATAACATCCTTGGCCAATGTTTATATAAATGGGTTGGAAATGTAGCCCAGGGTAGATTTGAACCCAGGACTCGTATAACCTATATTTGTCTATTCTGTCGTGTTCTTGTCATTTGTTGTAATCCTTGCATCCCCTACAATGTTGTATACTTAAATCCTTGCTCTGTGTACTGTGCTTTGAAGCCATACAGCTCAGCCTACCACATCCGACTGCCCCCTTCAGTCACAGGAGGGTGAATGGGGAGACATTAAGCTGCTTCAGTCAGCTGCTGCACACGTTTCTCAACTCCCTACTGGTTTCCAAAGTAAAAGCGAGAGGTAGGAGTACTCTGTCCTACCTCCAACCAAACAGTAAAATTTTGTACAAAAAAAGGCTCTCTTCCTTTAAAGTTGTGATTTAGATCCCTTAATATATGAGAAATCATAAATTATTATTATTGTTGAAATCAATTGTATTTTTCAACAGTTAGGGCTAGGTCATACTGCTGTGTTTTTTATGCATTTTCGTTTGCACATGCGTTTTTTTCAGATCATTGAAAACGCGGCAACTCACCGAAAACGCGTGTTTTCGGGTGCGTTGTGATTTGCGCTCCGCATTTTTAATCGCAATCTTCATTAGGTATAGGAAAACGCATACGCAAACGCAAGGAAATCGCACATGAAATTGCATGCGATTCCGTGTGCGTTTGCGTTTGCGGCACAGTGTGGCCGTGCCCTTACAGTATTTAAAATGCAGCGTGTCCAAAAGTATCAAAATCTGTGTGACACATCTCTGTGTGTACATCATGTGACACAACTCTTGTGTGTACATCGTGTGACAACTCTGTGTGTACATTGTGTGAAACAACTTTGTACATTGTGTGACACAACTCTGTGTGTACATAGTGACACAACTCTGTGTGTTCACACAACTCTGTACATTGTGACACAACTCTGTGTGTACATCCTGTGACACAACTCTGTGTGTACATTGTGTGACACAACTTTGTGTGTACATTGTGTGACACGACTCTGTATGTACATCATGTGACTCAACTCTGTGTGTACATTGTGACACAACTCTGTATGTATATCATGTGACTCAACTCTGTGTGTACATTGTGACACAACTCTGTGTGTACACTGTGACACAACTCTGTGTGTACATTGTGTGCATTCAAATACTTATTTTGGAATATCTACAGGACATGGACATGATGCACTAAAGGTTAGTCCTCCCAGAAAAAAATTAAATTAAGTGAAAAATAATCTAGCCAGGCTAAATTGTGCTAGAGATGTTTAATAAGTGGTAGAGATAACATGTTTCTCCCCGTCTGGCAATTAATTAAATTTAATACTGGCATTAGAAGGCTCGGTTTATAAGGACTTTAAAAATATTGGAATGTAAATTTGTTGTCGGTGTTATATTTCTATTGGAAACAGGTGCTTGAAAAATAGTCCCAGCTTAAGAGATAAGATGTGCGAGAAGGTTATTATTGTGGCTTAAAACCAGTGGTGAGGAATACAAACCAGTCGGATTAGGTTCAAGGAGAGAACATAGAATTCTCCGTGGAGGAATCATATTATTAGTTTGTTTTCATAGTGAAATAGTCATCTAATTATCATGGACATGCAATTCCTAACTTGTCCTGTAGGTTTCAGGGGTCAGATTTTTTTATGGAAATCTGGAAATACGTTTACATGGCCAGCTACAAAAAGTAGTCCAAGTCCACACTACCCACATGGGTGCAGACGTCCAAAAACTTCCAAGGAAGAGAAGTTACCACTGGAAACAGAACACGGAGTCACACTCCAAAGTGAATGTTGATTTATTCAAAAAAACAGTCATCAACAAACAACAAACGTAGTTCCATACGTGGCCAACTATCTTTGCTATTATCTGGTAAACTATTTTTACAATTTTGCTGCTAATATAAACAAAATGAAATGCTAAATTCCCATTTATCTTTTATTATCTCCCTACCCGAAGGAATTGTTCTTCATCAGGCCCCAACATTTTATTTCATTGAATGAATGTCTAGCTCAGCTTCAGACTTCGGTGCTCCGCACACAGTGAAAGCTTCTCTTTTCCTATGAAGAAATAGCTAATCTGAATCCCAGAACAATAACTCAACAAAAAAAGAGGCAAATGAATTCACCCTTGTGACTTAGCAACGCAACATTTCTCCGTTCTACTCATAAAGTCTTTTCATTATCTTCCGTGGGTTCCAAATGTTCTCCGTGATCTGTAGTGACAGAGCAGTTACCATTGGCACTGTATTGCTATTGTCTCCATTTCATTGCAGTCAATTCTTTCCAGTATATTTAGAACCAAAACACATTTTTATTATTCAGAACCAGATGAAACGAAGTTCAAAGGACCCATCTGAATGAATTTTTATTTTTTTATTTTTTTTTTTGGTCTCGGCTGATTTATGCAGAGACAAAATCCTCTAAGGAATAAAAAGAGTTGGGTGTGGGGGAACACATATGCATGGCAGACAGTCTCTGGGAGCATTGTGCGTTTTAATCTGTTATAATCACGTTCGGTTTTTAATATTTCGGTCTTTGGATAGTTCCTGATCTGCTTGTAGTTAAACTGTACAGCCGAATCCTCTAAAATGCATTTGCTTTTGGCCACTTTTTTACAGATTGTACATTCTGATGGGTCAGTTTAAAAAAAATCAACTTTCCCAATTTCTTACGGTCGATCGCTCATACACAACCAGACAAACAATCATACAATACCCGGATCATAGTGTGTATGATCAACATTAGACCTGGTACGCATGGACAGATTTCTGCCCAATATAATGGTAGATCAATCGCTAGGTAATCTATTGAAGGGAAACGTGTTCTTGACGACATTTCTGCGTGACGATATCCCTTTAACGGATACTTTGTTTGGATCTCTAGACAACTGTGCATGTTCCAAGATCTTGACTCAAATCCTGTTTTATAATGAAAACCCAGTCACACCACTTACAAGTAAATCAATAGGGAAAAAATGTTTTATTATGGGATGTTTCAATTGCTGGAATGATTCATTCATAAGAGCTTCACTTTTATGGCACAATTAAAATGGAAAGCAGCATATTATATCTTTGTTCCAAGACATTATATCTCAGAGGGTTTTTTTTCCTTTGACTTAAGCCATTTCAGCCTCCAGTTGTCTCAAGTTAATTGTTATGGGTGTTTATATGCAATTTCTTTATCTTTAGCGTACATAGCATAGCATTGTATGATCATAGTATTGGTGTTTGTATAGCCAATCAGGGCCCAACACATTACAGGAATACAGTGCGGATTACATTCGATATACACTATTTAGATGAACTATTAGACGAACAAACATCTTACATAACTGATTTACAACACTCCCTATGTATTTATTTATTTTTATATATATAAATCAAAATGGATCCTGTGCCCTTGCATTTAATGTGTTACCAGGGTGTGTATGTGTATATATATTTTCCTATGTTTATATATCTCCTTGGAGGTAACACCCGGACAGTTGCTGAGCTTAAAGTGTGTGCCTGCATTCTACATTGCTGTGTGTGTATATATATATATAATAAACTTTTCTCATAAGACCCTGGAGTGCATCTTCATCTATTCTATATGGTTACCCCTTAGGATGCTTGACTGCGACCCAGCGTATACCTGTCTATATATATATATATGAGGAAAGAGGTTCCTGCCCCATAGAACTTACAATCTAAAAACATACAGACACATAGGAAAGGGTGGAAGTGTCATAGTAATAACTGGTGCTGTGTCAGCAGTCCTATGCTGTGCTGTGCTCAGGGAGATAGGATGTGATTTAAACTTGTATATTGAGGTTTCTTGACGTAGAGAGAGGGGAATAGAATTCCAGAAAACGAGAGACACAAGAGAAAAAGGTTTGAGGCGAGAGGAGGCAGTGTGACAGGAGGGTCTATATAAGAGATGGTTCTGTGAAGTGTGGAGGGTACGGGCAGGGACATATGGGGACACAAGAGGAAAAGGAGCAGCAGAGTGAAGGGATTTAAATGTTAAGAGAAGGATTTCATAGATAATGTGTTTTTTAATAGGGAGCCAGATAGATGTGGGCACAGAGGAGATTTAATTTCCCGATTGTTAGAGAGCGAGACAATGCGTGTGGCAGAGTTAAGTATCGACTGAAGGGAAGAAAGATGTATGCAAAGAACAGGTGTGGAGATAACCCGAGGAACAGGAAATAGGATCTATACTCATCCCAGGTGGGAGATTAACCTAAATCCTCCAATAATTATTTTAACCCCTTACTTTTCCATCAATGGACATTTAATGCAATATGCTTGTACTGTCCATCCAGGATATCCTTGACTTGACTATGAAAGAGGTTGGAAACATGGAGAGCTGATAAGGATTGTCTATACAATAAGCTCAGAATTCAATTTGAAAATAAACCCTTGAATTAAATAAAACAGACCTGGTTATTATGACGTACATTATGTTAATAGCTGCTGGTCCTTAATCTGGCGCAACAAATCATAAGTGATGTTTTAACTTCCTCTGGCTTGTAGCCATTTTGCAACATTGATCTACCTATTCATGTAGCAGCAACGCTCATTAAATCTGACCACATCTAAGAAGCATTGCTTGTGTAGCTGTCTGCGTGATCAACCACTTCCTGATACATAATGGATGCATTTTGACTTTATGGGCTTAATTGAATGCAACGGGTGGAATTTCACTAAAATTACTGCCATTTTACAGCTAGAGATAATGAATTGCTTGGGCTTTAACAAGTGGTCAGCGATTAAAGGTTACATAAAAGCTTTTACCTGGTCAGTTCGACAACACAAAGAGAGCAGCAAAGCAAACATTTACCGGCGCACTTGTAAAATGACTTTTATTGTTAAGGTTAAAACTGAAAAAAAATGTGTTATTAAAGGAAAGCACAAAAAAAGCAAAAGTTAAGCAAGCTGGAACAATGAAAGAGTATATTGTATTGTATATTGTTATATTGGGTCCACCTGGGTGCAGATAATTACAAGCCATGGTTCCTATTCAAAGGATTTGAAAATAATCTTATTTTTGGTCATTGGGGGTGGCCTTTAACAGTAGGTGTGATCTTTTGAATGACGGTATGGTCAGAGTTGGGCACTCGTATCCATAGATAGTGTTGGGCAAATATGTTTGACTGTTAGACAATAGGCATGCCTTCTTGCAGCCTATTTAGTAAACTGCCTACATTCCCAGACAAAGAAAGGTCAGGGGGTCTCTCTCTTGCTATGTCACCTCACATACACATTTGTAACACACATACCTACATAGATATATATATAAGGTGGCCATACATATATTCAATTTTACTTACCCGACCGAGCGCTCCCGCGACATTCGACCGATCCTGCTGGAACCGCCTTTCGCTTTCTTCTATGCGACCGACATGTGATCACAAATACCATTCATTTTGCGATCGCATGTCAGTCACATAGATGAACGGGAGAGGCAGTTCCGGCAGGATCCGGCCGAATGTTGCGGGAGCGCTCGGTCGGGTAGTAATCGAATATATGTATGGCCACCATTATACCCTATATCTTACACAACATGTGAATGTAGACACGTGTATATTTTCTACACCAAGTCATTTTTATTCTTTTTAAACTTTCTCCTATTGGGGATGTTATGGATTTGATCCAAAATACTAACTAAAATATATAAATTAAAATTCTGGAGGAAAATGTTTTTTCTGTTGGAACCCATAACACATTAAAGGAAACTTAAAGGCTATGTCCACCCGAAAATTTTTTTTTAATATTATGCTCCCCCATGTCCCCCAGCCACACCGCATATTTTTTTTTTCAGAAAGCCCCCCAAACTCTTACTTACCTCCCCTCGATCCTCCCGCACTGCCGGCCCTCTGCTTGCGAGAATGCAAGCAGAGGGCGGGACCGGCAGTCGCGTCTGTGATTGGCTGAGCGGCAGCCAATCACGGACCACGCTGCCGGTCATTCAGTGCAGCGGAGGAAAGCGGAGAGGTAATAAGAGTTTGGGGAGCTTTTTTAAAAAAAAAACATGCGGTTGGGGCTGGGGGACATGGGGGAGCAAATATTAAGGGGTTTTTCGCTAGCGGAGGATAGTAGAACGGGAGGGAGAGGGAAGGGAGAGGGAGGAGGGAGGGGGAGGAGGGGGGGGTAGAAGGGCTGCAGCACGCATGGCAGGAATCTCCGGGAGGCCAGGTAGCAGGCAGTGTCCTATATGGACCTGCTAGCCTCCTGGTGGGCAGTTTTTGGAACTTTGGGGGGGGACTACAGGAGAACCAGATGGAGTTGGGATGTGAGGTAAGGATTAAACTACACTACATGGTGGGGCCAGTAGTTGGGGGGATTATAGTTTTGGGGGTGGACATGCCCTTTAAGGTCTTTTATTTTCAAAAGAAAATTCACTAGGGATCTGCTAATATGATTGGTTTCTGCTGGTAAAAGCGTGATACAAATAAAGATGCAAAGCTGCATTATACATGAGTCCTATTATTCTGGGTAGCATGGGACACTTTCTGGTTTTAATGTATGAATACCATGTTGATATAAATCAGATTAAATCCAGCATGATAAGATAATAAATAAACAAGGTTGGATTAATAAACGTGCTTTTTGTGGGTTATTTTTCCAACCCTCCATAGGAGCCAGAGGTTTCAATTATATCTAAAGTGCGTCAGGAGCTGCTCTTTTAAAGGGAACATCAGAGTACAGGAGATTTTTGAAGAGCACTTCAGTGTGACAAGAGCGTAGGATTGGATACAAGCTTTACAGAACATTTCCAAATCACTTGAGTGATAAGAGCTTGCAGAACATTCACTTTTTATGGTGCAATTATCCAAGCCAAGTTCTGAGTAGAGTGAGGGGTGGGGGGGAAACACTTTCCGTTACACATTAGAATAGACACGTCTAACTAGAATCCATCAATGATCTACAAACACTAGAAGGCTGTAAAGGGGGTTCTGGGTTTCGTAGTTTGATAACGTTTAGGGCTGCAGCAGTTCGGCCATCTGTTATTTGGAACAGCGTGGAACTAATGTTACTCCGACAGCTTTTCTTCCTTTAGGAGCATCTAAAATAAAGAACAGTGATACCAATTACCCTATAACAAATGAGCACTGCACACGGGCAGGGAAAATAACAATATTCCCATTTTTCTCTTTGGGGCCCTTGGTGAACTCCACCCTGGAGCCAAATCAGTTGGAGTAAACACAAGCTGCCATTGTGACGGTCACTTTACAGGGTCACAGTGAGTGGGTTATAAATGCTGCTTGTGGCTAAAAATAAATCCCCCTTATGGAATGGAATGTATGGAATGGATGTTTCAGTGTGTGTGTGCGTGTGTGGTGTGTAGTGTGTGTGGTGTGTGTAGTGTGTGTGCATGTGTGTGTGTGTGCATGTGTGTGTGCACTATATTTACCCATCTATAGGGTTTACAAAATGGAAATCGGAAGTCTGTTGATTAAAAGGGTTAACAAGAATCTTTTTTTGACCGATGTGAATCAATCCGTGCATGGGCAGCTTACTTTGTAACAATTTTCTTTTTGATGGTGAATGGGTGCCCTGAGATACCACCAGAGCTTGTACCCTAGTAAGATGGTCCAACCACATGCCTGGGTGCTGGGAGGGGGGTAATTTAGAGACTCGCTTGATGGATCTCCCTGATTTATTTCATTTTGAATGTAATATATTCCTTGTTGCCTTATTTAAACCTTGTCCTTGCCCTTTAGAATGACATTTCCTGTTTCGCCCTCTACAGGTGGACCTCAAAATACTTCGCTTTGTCTCCGGGATAGGAACCCAGGGAGCCATCTCTAAGGAAACGAAGAAAAAATACTATGTGAAGTCATATAAAGTCGATATCAGCTCCAACGGGGAGGACTGGATCACATTGAGGGATGGAAATAAACATGTGGTACGTGTCAAAGCCTCACTCCTTTTTTCTTTACTCCCTAGGATCTGAAAGCACCATAACGCAGAATATAAAAATGTCAGGAAAAGCAGCGAGTAGGTTTATTTTCCTTTGCTGTTAAGTTCTCCTCAGAGTACAGGCAACACGCCAGAGCCATGGTTATCCCAAGTGGTCCTGTGTAATTTAAAAGGGCTTAGGAGACTCGTATATTGAGTGCAAGGGAAAAGAACAATAAAATACAGAAAGCCCCTCAGCAGGAAAAAAAATGATCCAATCTTTATAGAACAATATATAAATATTAAGTCTATATAAAGTCCCCTTCACACACATTCCTAAAGTCCTATATTTATACAGCGAGATCAGTTAAAATGGATATAAATTCTGTGACTGGGTTCATATTTTTCAGGCTGTTGTTCAGCTAATGGGAACTCATTATAATTCAGTTTTCCGTTACAAACCTGCAAGGCATCTGATTTTATTTTTACGCCTCGTTGGCAGAAACATAAGGAAACATGTCACCACGAATATGATTGGCCAAATTTGATAAGTGGAATATGAATTGATTTAACATGAGATCAATCCCTTTAGGGCCTATACAGACGGGCATTTTGCCCAAGGTCCAGGTAGTGGTGCAGGCTGGGACATTTTAATGTGCATCTTCAATCTGGAGATTAAAGCGATGTCTGATCATTTAAGTTCAGTGGAGCTGATTGGTCCATTCCAAATGATCCGTACAGTTACCACTCCACTTTTAAGGTCACAAAACAACTGATTTAGTCAAACTTCATGGTCCATTTTATGCAGGGTTATAGGTCAATTTCAAAAGTGGTAAGGGTCACATTTCCTACTTCCTAAATTGTCTGGTTATTTGTATATGTGTAAAGTATATCCCTGTATAGTTAACATTCTGTATCATTAATATTTAAGCCATTTCTGGAAGGGCTTTCTATATAAGTCAGTGATATCTAAGTAAACACCCTCATATCTTTAAACTATATCTAATCCTATATTTCATAGACAATAACAAGACATTTCCTTACATAAAACAAAGACCCTGCAAGACTGAAATGAATTAAATTGTTTAACCAACCAAATCACAGACGGCAGTATCTACTGAAACAATGTTTAACCGGATGGTAACACACGTGAAAAGCTGTTTACAAAGCGATCAGCCCAATAGTCCGAAATCGGAGCGTATGTAATTCACAAAAAAGATCGTAGGCCTAGCCCTAAATGTCAAATTCAACATTCAATAGGACGTTGCTATTTAGATCTACAGCAAATAGACCAGGGGCACATACATGAATCCTGCTCAGTACAAGGTCAAAGTTAAACCTCCGGGTTTTCATTTAATAAATACCTTTTCTTTACTAAGTTTAAACCAGAATTTGGCTCTCGAATTTAATTCTAACAACTGCAGCACTGGGGAGCATTACAGCAGCCAGAAAGGCCAGAGGCCATGCCAATTCAAAAAAAGTATCCAGGTTAAATTAGATGCTACTGGTGGGATTCCTCATGGCTTTCCCAGCTAATGCATATTAAGAAACTTGCAGCAGTGTGTTTTGGGGTTTGCAGGTCATTTGCACTAACAGACTGTATGTATGTATGTATGTATGTATGTATACTGTATGTTTATTTATATAGTGCCACTTGGGGGCGCAGCGCTGTACAGTATGAAATACAATAAAGTCATACAAGGGGGATAAATACATAGATAGTTCAGTACATAAATATATAACTTATACAAATAGAAGTGCTAGGGCTTTGCCACAAGAGGTAATGAGGTCCCTGCCCCGTAGAGCTTACAATCTAGACTGCGCCATAGCTTGTTCACAGATTGGAGCAATCACAAAGATTTCCTGATGTTTGCAAATGTCTTTTTTTTGCAGGTGTTTGTAGGAAACACTAACCCAATAGATGTTGTGTACAGTGAGTTCCCCAAGCCGGTTATCACTCGTTTTGTCCGACTTCGTCCGGTTACCTGGGAAAATGGGATATCGCTGAGATTCGAAGTCTACGGTTGTAAAATTACAGGTAAGTACCTGCAGATCAGATCCACACATTGCCTGTCTGGTAAACAGAAAATTGATGTTCTATATATGTATATATTCAAATACTTGTAGGTCATTTAAATTGGAAATATAACAGGGAGTAAGATAGAATTGATTAAAATAATAATAATAACAGTCATATCTGTTGTATTCAATTAGATCAACTGGACTAGAAATGTAGTTCTTGAAGACGTTTCGCTAGTCATCCGACTGGCTTTCTCAATTCAGAATGACTTGTACAAGAATCTGTGGCAATTATGTACCCTGGAAATTCCCAATTAGCATATCAACAGCCAGGTGTTAAGGGTGTGATTAGATAGTGGCTAAGAGGTGTTATAGGAACGCCCAGAGTAAGGTGTTAAAACAGCATTGTACATGGCAGACAGTTGGTGTCGAACCCCCCCACCTCTATTTAGGCTTGGTTTCTTTATTTTCACATAAATGGCCTCCTTAACACCTCTCTTGAACCAGTCACGTTCCTTCGCCAGTATGTTAACATTACAATCTTCAAAGGTATGTCCTTTATCCTTAAGATGCAGATACACGGCTGAGTCCTGACCCGAGGAATTGGCTCTTCTGTGCTGGGCCATACGTTGATGCAGTTGCTGTTTGGTCTCCCCCACATACAAATCAGAGCATTCTTCACTGCACTGCACTGCATATATGATGTCGCTTTTCTTGTGTTTTGGTATTGGGTCTTTCGGATGTACCAATTGCTGCCTCAGTGTGTTGTTCGGTTTAAATACCAAACAGCAACTGCATCAACGTATGGCCCAGCACAAAGAGCCAATTCCTCGGGTCAGGACTCAGCCGTGTATCTGCATCTTAAGGATAAAGGACATACCTTTGAAGATTGTAATGTTAACATACTGGCGAAGGAACGGACTGGTTCAAGAGAGGTTTAAGGGCCATTTATGTGAAATAAAGAACCAAGCCTAAATAGAGGTGGGGGGGTTCGACACCAACTGTCTGCCATGTATGCTGTTTTAACACCTTACTCTGGGCGTTCCTATAACACCTCTTACACTATCTAATCACACCCTTAACACCTGGCTGTTGATATGCTAATTGGGAATTTCCAGGGTACATAATTGCCACAGATTCTTGTACAATGCATTCTGAATTGAGAAAGCCAGTCGGATGACTAGCGAAACGTCTTCAAGAACTACATTCTAGTCCAGTTGATCTAATTGAATACAACAGATATGACTGTTATTATTATATTTAATCAATTCTATCTTACTCCCTGTTTATTTCCAATTTAAATGACCTACAAGTATTTGAATATATACATATATAGAACATCAATTTTCTGTTTACCAGACAGGCAATGTGTGGATCTGATCTGCAGGTACTTACCTGTAATTTTACAACCGTAGACTTCGAATCTCACGATATCCCATTTTCCCAGGTAACCGGACGAAGTCGGCCAAAACGAGTGATAACCGGCTTGGGGAACTCACTGTACACACACATCTATTGGGTTAGTGTTTCCTACAAACACCTGCAAAAAAGACATTTGCAAACATCAGGAAATCTTTGTGATTGCTCCAATCTGTGAACAAGCTATGGCCAGTCTAGATTGTAAGCTCTACGGGGCAGGGACCTCATTACCTCTTGTGGCAAAGCCCTAGCACTTCTATTTGATAGTTATATTTTATGTACTGAACTATCTATGTATTTATCCCCCTTGTATGACTTATTGTATTTCATACTGTACAGCGCTGCGCCCCCAAGTGGCACTATATAAATAAACATACTAATACATACATACATACATACATACATACATTCTGTTAGTGCAAATGCCTGCAACCCCCAAAACACACTGCTGCAAGTTTCTTATATGCATTAGCTGGGAAAGCCATGAGGAATCCCACCAGTAGCATCTAATTTAACCTGATACTTTTTTTGAATTGGCATGGCCTCTGGCCTTTCTGGCTGCTGTAATGCTCCCCAGTGCTGCAGTTGTTAGAATTAAATTCGAGAGCCAAATTCTGGTTTAAACTTAGTAAAGAAAAGGTATTTATTAAATGAAAACCGGAGGTTTAACTTTGACCTTGTACTGAGCAGATTCATGTATGTGCCCCTGGTCTATTTGCTGTAGATCTAAATAGCAACGTCCTATTGATGTTGAATTTGACATTTAGGGCTAGGCCTACGATCTTTTTTGTGAATTACATACGCTCCGATTTCGGACTATTGGGCTGATCGCTTTGTAAACAGCTTTTCACGTGTGTTACCATCCGGTTAAACATTGTTTCAGTAGATACTGCCGTCTGTGATTTGGTTGGTTAACAATTTAATTCATTCAGTCTTGCAGGGTCTTTGTTTTATGTAAGGAAATGTCTTGTTATTTTCTATGAAATATAGGATTAGATATAGTTTAAAGATATGAGGGTGTTTACTTAGATATCACTGACTTATATAGAAACCCCTCCAGAAATGGCTTAATATATGATACAGAATGTTAACTATACAGGGATATACTTTACACATATACAAATAACCAGACAACATTTAGGAAGTAGGAAATGTGACCCTTACCACTTTTGAAATTGACCTATAACCCTGCATAAAAGGACCATGAAGTTTGACTAAATCTTGTTTTGTGACCTTAAAAGTGGAGTGGTACTGTACGGATCATTTGGAATGACCAATCAGCTCCACTGAACTAAATGATCAACATCGCTTTAATCTCCAGATTGAAATGCACATTAAATGTCCCAGCCTGCACCACTACCTGGACCTTGGGCAAAATGCCCGTCTGTATAGGCCCTAAAGGATTGATCTCATGTTAAATCAATTCATATTCCACTTATCAAATTTGGCCAATCATTTCGTGGTGACATGTTTCCTTATGTTTCTGCCAACGAGGCGTAAAAATAAATCAGATGCCTTGCAGGTTTGTAACGGAAAACTGAATTATAATGAGTTCCCATTAGCTGAACAACAGCTTGAAAAATATGAACCCAGTCACAGAATTTATATCCATTTTAACTGATCTCGCTGTATAATATAGGACTTTAGGAATGTGTGTGAAGGGGACTTTAATAGACTAAATATTTATATATTGTTCATAAAGATTGGATCATTTTTTTTCCTGCTGAGGGGCTTTCTGTATTTTATTGTTCTTTTCCTTGCACTCAATATACGAGTCTCCTAAGCCCTTTTAAATTACCCAGCCCACTTGGGATAACCATGGCTCTGGCTGTTGCCTGTACTCTGAGAGAACTTAACCCAAAGAAAATAAACCTACTCGCTGCTTTTCCTGACATTTTTATATTCTGCGTTATGGTGCTTTCAGATCCTAGGGAGTAAAGAAAAAAGAGGAGGCTTTGACACGTACCACATGTTATTTCCATCCCTCAATGTGATCCAGTCCTCCCCGTTGGAGCTGATATCGACTTTATATGACTTCACATAGTATTTTTTCTTCGTTTCCTTAGAGATGGCTCCCTGGTTCCTATCCCGGAGACAAAGGAAGTATTGAGGTCCACCTGTAGAGGGCGAAACAGGAAATGTCATTCTAAAGGGCAAGGACAAGGTTTAAATAGGCAACAAGGAATATTACATTCAAATGAAATAAATCAGGAGATCCATCAAGCGAGTCTCTAAATTACCCCCCTCCCAGCACCCAGGCATGTGGTTGGACCATCTTACTAGGGTACAAGCTCTGGTGGTATCTCAGGGCACCCATTCACCATCAAAAGAAAATGGTTACAAAGTAAGCTGCCCATGCACGGATTGATTCACATCGGTCAAAAAAAGATTCTTGTTAACCCTTTTAATCAACAGACTTCCGATTTCCATTTTGTAAACCCTATAGATGGGTAAATATAGTGCACCACCACATGCACACACACACCACATGCACACACACTACACACACACCACACACTACACACCACACACGCACACACACACTGAAACATCCATTCCATACATTCCATTCCATAAGGGGGATTTTTTTTAGCCACAAGCAGCATTTAAAACCCACTCACTGTGACCCTGTAAAGTGACCGTCACAATGGCAGCTGTGTTTTACTCCAACTGATTTGGCTCCAGGGTGGAGTTCACCAAGGGCCCCAAAGAGAAAAATGGGAATATTGTATTTTCCCTGCCCGTGTGCAGTCTCATTTGTTATAGGGTAATTGGTATCACTGTTCTTTATTTAGATGTCCCTAAAGAAGAAAAGCTGTCGGAGTAACATTAGTTCCACGCTGTTCCAAATAACGATGGCCGAACTGCTGCAGCCCTAAACGTTATCAAACTACGAAACCCAGAACCCCCTTTACAGCCTTCTAGTGTTTGTAGATCATTGATGGATTCTAGTTAGACGTGTCTATTCTAATGTGTAACGGAAAGTGTTTCCCCCCCACCCCTCACTCTACTCAGAACTTGGCTTGGATAATTGCACCATAAAAAGTGAATGTTCTGCAAGCTCTTATCACTCAGTGATTTGGAAATGTTCTGTAAAGCTTGTATCCAATCCTACGCTCTTGTCACACGAAGTGCTCTTCAAAAATCTCCTGTACTCTGATGTTCCCTTTAAAAGAGCAGCTCCTGACGCACTTTAGATTAATTGAAACCTCTGCTCCTATGGAGGGTTGGAAAAATAACCCACAAAAAGCACGTTTTTAATCCAACCTTGTTTATTTATTACTTATCATGCTGGATTTAATCTGATTTAATCAACATGGTATTCATACATTAAAACACGAAAGTGTCCCATGCTACCCAGAATAATAGGACTCATGTATATGCACTTTGCATCTTTATTTGTATCACGCTTTTACCAGCAGAACCAATCATATTGCAGATCCCTAGTGAATTTTCTTTTGAAAATAAAAACCTTAAAGGGCATGTCCACCCCCAAAACTATAATCCCCCCAACTACTGGCCCCACCATGTAGTGTAGTTTAATCCTTACCTCACATCCCAACTCCATCTGGTTCTCCTGTAGTCCCCCCCAAAGTTCCAAAACTGCCCCAGGAGGCTAGCAGGTCCATATAGGACACTGCCTGCTACCTGGCCTCCCGGAGATTCCTGCCATGCGTGCTGCAGCCTTCTCCCCCCCCCTCCCCCTCCCTCTCCCTCCCTCTCCCTCCCTCTCCCTCCCGTTCTACTATCCCTCGCCTAGCGAAAAACCCCCTTAATATTCTGCTCCCCCATGTCCCCCAGCCCCAACCGCATGTTTTTTTTTTTAAAAAGCTCCCCAACTCTTACTTACCTCTCCGCTTTCCTCCGCTGCACTGAATGACCGGCAGCCGTGTCCGTGATTGCTGCCGCTCAGCCAATCACACGCGACTGCCGGTCCCGCCCTCTGCTTGCATTCTCGCAAGCAGAGGGCCGGCAGTGCGGCGGAGGATCGAGGGGAGGTAAGTAAGAGTTTGGGCTTTCTGAAAAAAAAAATATCGGTTGTGGCTGGGGGACATGGGGGAGCATAATATTAAAAAAAATTTTCGGGGTGGACATAGCCTTTAAGTTTCCTTAATGTGTTATGGGTTCCAACAGAAAAAACATTTTCCTCCCAGAATTTTATTTATATATTTTAGTTAGTATTTTGGATCAAATCCATAACACTCCCCAATGGAGAAAGTTAAAAAGAATAAAAATGACTTGGTGTAGAAAATATACACGTGTCTACATTCACAGGTTGTGTAAGATATAGGGTCATAATGGTGGCCATACATATATTCGATTTTACTTACCCGACCGAGCGCTCCCCACATTCGGCCGATCCTGCCGGAACTGCCTCTCGTTCACTATGTGACTGACATGCGATCGCAAAATGAATGGTATTTGTGATCACATGTCGGTCGCATAGAAGAAAGCGAAAGGCGGTTCCAGCAGGATCGGTCGAATGTCGCGGGAGCGCTCGTTCGGGTAAGTAAAATTAATATATGTATGGCCACCTTATATATAATCTATTGTAGGTATGTGTGTTACAAATGTGTATGTGAGTGACTAGCAAGAGAGAGACCCCCTGACCTTTCTTTGTCTGGGAATGTAGGCAGTTTACTAAATAGGCTGCAAGAAGGCATGCCATTGTCTAACAGTCAAACATATTTGCCCAACACTATCTATGGATACGAGTCCCAACTCTACCATCCGTCATTCAAAAGATCACACCTACTGTTAAGGCCACCCCCAATGACCAAAAATAAGATTATTTTCAAATCCTTTGAATAGGAACCATGGCTTGAATTATCTGCACCCAGGTGGACCCAATATAACATATACAATACAATATACTCTTTCATTGTCCAGCTTGCTTAACTTTTGCTTTTTTTGTGCTTTCCTTTAATAACACATTTTTTTCAGTTTTAACCTTAACAATAAAAGTCATTTTACAAGTGCGCGGTAAATGTTTGCTTTGCTGCTCTCTTTGTGTTGTCGACTGACCAGGTAAAAGCTTTTATGTAACCTTTAATCGCTGACCACTTGTTAAAGCCAGCAATTCATTATCTCTAGCTGTAAAATGGCAGTAATTTTAGTGAATTCCACCGTTGCATTCAATTAAGCCCATAAAGTCAAAATGCATCCATTATGTATCAAAGTGGTTGATCACGCGACAGCTACACAAGCAATGCTTCTTAGATGTGGTCAGATTTAATGAGACGTTGCTGCTACATGAATAGGTAGATCAATGTTGCAAAATGGCTACAAGCCAGAGGAAGTTAAACATCACTTATGATTGGTTGCGCCAGATTAAGGACCAGCAGCTATTAACATAATGTACGTCATAATAACCAGGTCTGTTTTATTTAATTCAAGGGTTTATTTTCAAATTGATCTGAGCTTATTGTATAGACAATCCTTACAGCTTCCATGTTTCCAACCTCTTTATAGTCAAGTCAAGGATATCCTGGATGGACAGTACAAGCATATTGCATTAAATGTCCATTATGGAAAAGTAAGGGGTTAAAATAATTATGGAGGATTTAGGTTAATCTCCCACCTGGGATGAGTATGATCCTATTTCCTGTTCCTCGGGTTATCTCCACACTGTTCTTTGCATACATCTTTCTTCCCTTCAGTCGATACTTAACTCTGCCACACGCATGTCTCGCTCTCTAACAATCGGGAAATTAAATCTCCTCTGTGCCCCATCTATGGCTCCCATTAAAAAACACATTATCTATGAAATCCTTCTCTTAACATTTAATCCCTTCACTCTGCTGCTCCTTTCCTCTTGTGTCCCCATATGTCCCTGCCCGTACCCTCCACACTTCACAGAACCATCTCTTATATAGACCCTCCTGTCACACTGCCTCCTCTCGCCTCAAACCTTTTTCTCTTGTGTCTCTCGTTTCTGGAATTCATTCCCCTCTCTCTACGTCAAGAAACCTCAATATACAAGTTTAAATCACATCCTATCTCCCTGAGCACAGCACAGCATAGGACTGCTGACACAGCACCAGTTATTACTATGACTTCCACCCTTTCCTATGTGTCTGTATGTTTTTAGATTGTAAGTTCTATGGGGCAGAACCTCTTTCCTCATATATATATATATAGACAGTGATACGCTGGGTCGCAGTCAGCTCCTAAGGGGTAACCATATAGAATAGATGAAGATGCACTCCAGGGTCTTATGAGAAAGTTTTATATATATATATATACACACACAGCAATGTAGAATGCAGGCACACACTTTAAGCTCAGCAACTGTCCGGGTGTTACCTCCAAGGAGATTATAAACATGGAAATATATAAAACACATCCACACCCTGGTAACACATTAATGCAAGGGCACAGGTCCATTTTGATTTATATATATAAAATAAATAAATACATAGGGAGTGTTGTAAATCATTTATGTAAGATGTTTGTTCGTCTAATAGTTCTCAAAAGTGTAATCGAATGTAATCCGCACTGTATTCCTGTAATGTGTTGGGCCCTGATTGGCTATACAAACACCAATACTATGATCAACAATGCTATGCTATGTACGCTAAAGATAAAGAAATTGCATATACACCCATAACAATTAACTTGAGACAACTGGAGGCTGAAATGGCTTAAGTCAAAGGAAAAAAAACCCTCTGGATATAATGTCTTGGAACAAATTATAATATGCTGCTTTCCATTTTAATTGTGCCATAAAAGTGAAGCTCTTATGATGAATCATTCCAGCAATTGAAACATCCCATAAAAACATTTTTTCCCTATTGATTTACTTGTAAGTGGTGTGACTGGGTTTTCATTATAAAACGGATTTGAGTCAAGATCTTGGAACATGCACAGTTGTCTAGAGATCCAAACAAAGTATCCGTTAAAGGGATATCGTCACGCAGAAATGTCGTCAAGAACGTTTCCCTTCAATAGATTACCTACGATTGATCTACCATTATATTGGGCAGAAATCTGTCCATGCGTACCAGGTCTAATGTTAATCATACACACAATGATCCGGGTATTGTATGATTGTTTGTCTGGTTGTGTATGAGCGATCGACCGTAAGAAATTGGGAAAGTTGATTTTTTTTTAACTGACCCATCAGAATGTACAATCTGTAAAAAAGTGGCCAAAAGCAAAGGCATTTTAGAGGATTCGCTGTAAAGTTTAACTACAAGCAGATCAGGAACTATCCAAAGACCGAATATTAAAAACCGAACGTGATTATAACAGATTAAAACGCACAATGCTCCCAGAGACTGTCTGCCATGCATATGTGTTCCCCCACACCCAACTCTTTTATTCCTTAGAGGATTTGTCTCTGCTAAATCAGCCGAGACCAAAAAAAAAAATAAAAAATAAAAATTCATTCAATGGGTCCTTTGAACTTCGTTTCATCTGGTCTGAATAATAAAAATGTGTTTTGGTTCTAAATATACTGGAAAGAATTGACTGCAATGAAATGGAGACAATAGCATACAGTGCCAATGGTAACTGCTCTGTCACTACAGATCACGGAGAACATTTGGAACCCACGGAAGATAATGAAAAGACTTTTGAGTAGAACGGAGAAATGTTGCGTTGCTAAGTCACAAGGGTGAATTCATTTGCCTCTTTTTTGTGAGTTATTGTTCTGGGATCAGATTAGCTATTTCTTCATAGGAAAAGAGAAGCTTTCACTGTGTGCGGAGCACCGAGTCTGAAGCTGAGCTAGACATTCATTCAATGAAATAAAATGTTGGGGCCTGATGAAGAACAATTCCTTCGGGTAGGGAGATATAAAAGATAAATGGGAATTTAGCATTTCATTTTGTTTATATTAGCAGCAAAATTGTAAAAATAGTTTACCAATAATAGCAAAGATAGTTGGCCACGTATGGAACTACTTTGTGTTGTTTTGATGACTGTTTTTTTGAATAAATCACATTCACTTTGGAGTGTGACTCCGTGTTCTGTTTCCAGTTGAACTTCTCTTCCTTGGAATTTTTTGGACGTCTGCACCCATGTGGGTAGTGTGGACTTGGACTACTTTTTGTAGCTGGCCATGTAACGTATTTCCAGATTTCCAAAAAAATCTGACCCCTGAAACCTACAGACAGTTAGGAATTGCATGTCCATGAAATTAGATGACTATTCACTATGAAAAACAAACTAATAATATTATCCTCCACGGAGAATTCTATGTTCTCTCCTTGAACCTAACCGACTGGTTTTGTATTCCTCACCACTGGTTTTAAGCCACAATAATAACCTTCTCGCACATCTTATCTCTTAAGCTGGACTATTTTTCAAGCACCTGTTTCCAATAGAAATTAACACCGACAACAAATTAACATTCCAAATTTTTAAAGTCCTTATAAACCGAGCCTTCTAATGCCAGTATTAAATTTAATTAATTGCCAGACGGGAGAAACATGTTATCTCTACCACTTATTAAACATCTCATACACTTTAGCCTGGCTAGATATTTTTTTTCACTTAATTTAATTTTTTTCTGGGAGACTAACCTTTAGTGCATCATGTCCATGTCCTGTAGATATTCCAAAATGTATTTGAATGCACACAATGTACACACAGAGTTGTGTCACAGTTGTACACACAGAGTTGTGTCACAATGTACACACAGAGGAGTCCATGATATACATACGAGTGTGTTCACAATGTACAACAGAGTTGAGTCACTGATGTACAACAGAGTCGTGTCACACAATGTACACACAAAGTTGTGTCACACAATGTACACACAGAGTTGTGTCACAGGATGTACACACAGAGTTTGTGTCACAATGTAATGTGTGAACACACAGAGTTTGTGTCACTATGTACCCACAGATTTGTGTCACACAATGTACAAGTTGTTTCACACAATGTACACACAGAGTTGTCACACGATGTACACACAAGAGTTGTGTCACATGATGTACACACAGAGATGTGTCACCAAGATTTTGATACTTTTGGACACGCTGCATTTTAAATACTGTAAGGCACGGCCACACTGTGCCGCAAACGCAAACGCACACGGAATCGCATGCATTTCATGTGCGATTTCCTTGCGTTTGCGTATGCGTTTTCCTATACCTAATGAAGATTGCGATTAAAAATGCGGACGCAAATCACAACGCACCCGAAACACGCGTTTGCGTTGAGTTGCCGCGTTTTCAATGACTGAAAAAAACGCATGTGCAACGAAAATGCATAAAAAACACAGCAGTATGACCTAGCCCTAACTGTTGAAAAATACAATTGATTTCAACAATAAAATAATTTATGATTTCTCATATATTAAGGGATCTAAATCACAACTTTAAAGGAGAGACCTTTTTTTGTACAAAATTTTACTGTTTGGTTGGAGGTAGGACAGAGTACTCCTACCTCTCGCTTTACTTTGGAAACCAGTAGGGATTGAGAAACGTGTGCAGCAGCTGACTGAAGCAGCTTAAGGTCTCCCCATTCACCCTGCTGTGACGGAAGGGGGCAGTCGGATGTGGTAGGCTGAGCTGTATGGCTTCAAAGCACAGTACACAGAGCAAGGATTTAAGTATACAACATTGTAGGGATGCAAGGATTACAACAATGACAAGAACAACGACAGAATAGACAAATATAGGTTATACGAGTCCTGGGTTCAAATCTACCCTGGGCTACATTTCCAACCCATTTATATAAACATTGGCCAAGGATGTTATAAAAGTAAAGGGGATCCTCTTTCTGTCCTCCCCTAAAACCCCACATTAATAAACCTCACGTAGAATTGCAAACTACAAACCTTTCTACAGAACTTTACCTGTGGTTTGCTGGATCCTATGAAGTGTTAAAAACTTTTTAAGGTTTCAAAAACACAAATATATTTCACTTGGGATTCCAAACCAAATCCAAAGTTTACTCCAGTCGAATGATTCCTTATATGAACAAAACCACAAACACTAAATATCGCCCCAGCGCTCCCAAGAGGACAGGACAATTATGGCTTCCATGGAGAAATCAGCACTCACTTTTCAATACATGTCCCAAAATTGCAATCATAAATCTCGGAATGTTATGGATTCCATTAACGTTTCACTCCCTTAGGGTCCTTTACCACAATAACAGAATTCTCAGATATTTAATACCACGGCAGAAAGAATCTGCATAGAAACAGATGTGAAGCCTGTTGGGTGATCCGGGCCTGGAACTGCTCTTTAATTGATGGCTATTAACTGCTTGTTGTTGAATTGGAGATATTCTTGCCTCTTTTTTCCCATGGTGGAAAGAAAATGAAATCTAAAGGCCATTAATATACTATTTATTCTATTCTGCATTTCCTCTTGGTTAAAAAAAAATTGTTTTAATTCAGATAAATCAGGGAAATTGGCTTTAAAAAAAAAGGGGGGGGGGGAACAGCCTTGGCTAATTGGCTTCATTTTTTTGATGCAGATGTTTTGCTCTGACATTTGACATTTCTGTTTTATAACTTTAGAAAGTGTCTTTAAAAAGAAAGACTTGTGTTTAGTCCACAGTGAATTATGGTCAGGGAGCAGAATGGAGTAGGTTAGGCAGATTACTGCCACGGGATGGACTATAATTCTATGTCTCAGAATAGCAACATGAGCTATTTGTGATTGGCTACATATGGACACATATGGCTCTTTTCTGACAATCAGAAAAGAGCTGATCTCAGGAATTGGCTCTTCTGTGCTGGGCCATACGTTGATGCAGTTGCTGTTTGGTCTCCCCCACATACAAATCAGAGCATTCTTCACTGCACTGCACTGCATATATGATGTCGCTTTTCTTGTGTTTTGGTATTGGGTCTTTCGGATGTACCAATTGCTGCCTCAGTGTGTTGTTCGGTTTAAAAGCAAGGGAAGAGGTACAAAACAACAAACTGGCTTTCTTGGACTGCTTGGTAGAAGTTAAGGAAAATGGTAAACTGGAAGTAGAGGTTTACAGAAAACCAACACACACAGATCAGTATTTGATGTTTGACTCCCACCACCCTTTAGATCACAAGCTGGGGGTCATCAGAACCCTGCAACACAGAGCCGAGAACATCCCCACTAGCACAGAGGCGAAGGCTAAAGAAATGAAACATCTCAGAGGAGCCCTTAAAACTTGTGGATATCCAGACTGGGCCTTTGTCAAAAGAAGTAGAAGGAAAGAAAAGAACACGAATACCAACAGTGAAGGGGAAAAGCAAGACAGGAAAGGGTAGGACGGGAATGGTCATCCCAGATTGTAGCAGGGTCTCCGAGGAAAGTAAGAAGAATTTTCAAAAAACATCGTATCCCTGTCTGCTTTAAACCGAACAACACACTGAGGCAGCAATTGGTACATCCGAAAGACCCAATACCAAAACACAAGAAAAGCGACATCATATATGCAGTGCAGTGCAGTGAAGAATGCTCTGATTTGTATGTGGGGGAGACCAAACAGCAACTGCATCAACGTATGGCCCAGCACAGAAGAGCCAATTCCTCGGGTCAGGACTCAGCCGTGTATCTGCATCTTAAGGATAAAGGACATACCTTTGAAGATTGTAATGTTAACATACTGGCGAAGGAACGTGACTGGTTCAAGAGAGGTGTTAAGGAGGCCATTTATGTGAAAATAAAGAAACCAAGCCTAAATAGAGGTGGGGGGGGGTTCGACACCAACTGTCCGCCATGTACAATGCTGTTTTAACACCTTACTCTGGGCGTTCCTATAACACCTCTTAGCCACTATCTAATCACATCCTTAACACCTGGCTGTGATATGCTAATTGGGATTTTCCAGGGTACATAATTGCCACAGATTCTTGTACAAGTCATTCTGAATTGAGAAAGCCAGTCAGATGGCTAGCGAAACGTCTTCAAGAACTACATTTCAAGTCCAGTTGATCTAATTGAATACAACAGATATACCATGACCTGGATGAATGAGAACCTTCACAAGCAATAATAACAGTCCAATATAAAACACAAGTTTGCAACAAGGGGGCGCTCATCTCCCTGCGCTCTAATCCCCCTAGGTAAAGAACCCCAGGAGATGATTTATATATCTACTGTTCTTCCTGTAATTACTTTGCAACAAGCCAAATCTCTCAGCATCTCTTCAGGTTTTAAATAGTATTTTATTTGTGAAAGTAACACAGTGTTGAGATTGCATCTTTGTTATTAATTGATCTGATTATACATTCACACTGTCTGGCGCATGCAACATTGTTGTTTTGGTTTAACAAGCCAATTTAGTATCAGCAAAGTCTCTTTGTTGATATTCCAAAGGCCCATTGTGTACAATTAACATCTGATTGCACCTGACTCCTACTGTCTTGTGTCCCCAGGTATCAATTTAATACGAAATCCGCACCTGAGCACAGCTGTATATCTTAATTTAGTAACCTGCCGTTCCTCAAAAATAAGGAAATGTTTAGCTTTCTTTAGCACGGTCAAAGCAAAACATAACTACGCCTTTAATAAGGTGCCACCGATCAACTTGCAAAACATTGGCTCATTACCGAGCTTTTTCTAAACAAGGAACGAAATTCCTTGGAGTTTTGAAATGTTCCTAAGATAAGGTTTTCATTTTGGAAAAAATTTCCTTTTAATAACGAACAGTTAGTTTAGTGGGGTCCAACTTGGACAAGCTGTCAGCACAGCCCCTAATTCCCTAGGCAAAGTAAAGGTAGGGCGTCTTATCTGGATATCTTCGTAACCTCATAAAGAGAATAAATGGAGAGATAACTTGCCTTTCTGTTTGGCTTATGGTAAAGGTCAACAGTGTCCTCTGTGTTTTGTTGGCTGCCCCACCACATAAATGACATACATGCATCATGGGACTGGACTTTTTTTTTATTGTGCTATGTCATTTACTGTTATAAGTCGGTAGGTTTAGGATTGTTTATTAAAGTTAAAGTAAAAATGTTGCTATGGGCCCAGTGATTTCTAGCTATGCCCCTGGTTGTAAAGATTGTCTCAACCGAGACAATTATCATTGTATTTGTGAAACTGATCATATCTGTGACCAAAGGGGGCGATGTTCCTAAGGCAAATATGCACAGAATACAATATTTCACACAATGTGAGAAATGAATTCACAGTACACTAATTGGGTGATTTACCGAGAGCTGCCATCGGCTATTTGTGTATTGAAGCCCCATTTACTGATGTACCAACAAAGATTTAAGACACAAATAACGGGGATGTGGGGGGTGTAAAAACAGGGTTGCGTCACCGCCACAAGCAACGTACCGAGCTGAGAGCTACCTTTAGGACGGAATCTTAAACGCCGGCAAATAATTTGCGTTAAAGATTCGGAATTGGTTGACCTCATTCTCAATGCACAGAGAGGGTGTAAGGGGGCAATAGAGAGCGATAGCGGCTCTTGGGCCATAGCTTGTATCTAAATGGAGCAGGACCGAGGTTTTTTTTATCTATTTGATACAAAGGATGAAAGGGTAAATCTCCCTTTAACAGTAAAGGTATCTCACTGTTCTGGTAGTAGCTGGTTTGCCATACTACTAATAGAATTCTACCCCAACCCTTTTTATTCCCGGGCATCTGACTAATACTGCTATACCTTAAGATTCAAATTCTGAGCGTAGGATGATTTTTTTTCTCCCTTTTTGGCCTAAATGTCCCCTATAGTCTTTCTTACACTAGTGAAACCCAATCTTTCGATTTGCTGAGGTCAAGTCATCTGATTACTCTTGGCAAGCCGAATTGGCATTATACCAGGCAGTTAGAGGCCATTTACTATTTGTGATCACATTAGGATATCTGAAGATTTCATCTTAGCAGGATAAACAGGCAATTTACTATACATTGTTCAAGTTACATTTCAATTAGGACTTGAATAAAGACCCATAAATAGCTGGCAATGGAAAGTCACTTAAAATAATATGCTTAACGGGCCATTATAGGCCTGTTTTGAGCAACAACAATAGCTTGGGTGTGGCAGGGATTTAAACTAGGAAAAAATGGGGATTGTGATACATAAAATGCATTTGGTAAAATATAATCCCCATTCTATATTTATTGGGATTTAAACTGGATTCTCTTTGTATATTTTGTCTCGTGGGTGTCCAATCTGCAGCACTAAGCTAATGCTACCAAAAAAGCCAAACTCTTGCAATATGTATGTCAGCCCTGTGAGTAACCGTAGGGCAACAACACGTGCACCAATTATCCTACAGACTGAGCACACAGTTGCCTTTAGGAAAGTGGAATCAGTTCAAGCGAATCATATAGATAAAGTCTAATACTGTATCATTAGAATTAAAGATACGCGTTTCCTTTATTAAGACCTACAGGTTTAATGTGAATGAATTAGGGGCCCACAAGAAAAGAAAAGCAGCAACAAAAATATTTTATATTATTTATAATAACGTAGATATTATAATTGTATTATATATTTAATTTGTATACCACCACTTGGATACGCAGCTCTGTAATTAAAGGGCAATTGTAATGTTGTTGTTCACCCCCCTTCTGGCCCAGGGCCTAAAACCAATGAGTAGACACACTCTTTTTTCCCTGTTGGATAGAGGGAGGGGACAGAGCTGGGATAATACAGCTGTCCTTTAATATATATTTTAGGGTGTGCAGGTCAATTAAATCAATTAATCCTAAATTATTAGCAAAGACAATTTGTGTGATACACTATTCTTTGTCTCCTACAGAGTATCCCTGTTCTAGGATGCTGGGTATGGTCTCAGGACTTATATCCGACTCTCAGATCACTGCCTCCAGCCAGGTGGATCGTAATTGGGTCCCTGAGCTTGCCAGACTAGTCACAAGTCGCTCCGGTTGGGCACTTCCTCCATCCAATACGCATCCTTATACCAAGGAATGGCTTCAGATTGACCTTGCGGAAGAGAAGATTGTCCGTGGGGTCATTATCCAGGGCGGGAAACATAAAGAAAACAAAGTGTTTATGAGAAAGTTTAAAATCGGATTCAGTAACAATGGGACCGAGTGGGAAATGATCATGGATTCCAGCAGGAATAAGCCAAAGGTAAGACAATGTCTTCTAGGATAAAGCTATGGGGAGGATCAGAATCCTTTGGAACACAGATGTATCTGGGTGACCCAAAAGGTTCCATCTGGGCACTGTACAGATTAAATAACTGTGTTCAGAAATGTCTGCAAGTTTTTACAGGAAACGTACAAGTGCTAAAATGAAAATCAGCAATTTGGCTTTGTGTTAAACATTTTACAAGAGTATCATGTTTGATTAACCACCCTGGCAATGGAAAAAAAATATTTCCATGTTTCTGATTTAAATGATTTCCATGTTTTTGCATTACTGAAGCTTAAAACACATTTGTGTTGAAGTACAGCTTGTAATATTGCCCCTCACCTACAGCTCAGAAACTAAGTATCACGACCAGATATATGCCATTGTAAAGCCCATCAGTCACTTCTAACCCCTCCCCTTTTTCAAACCACTGGTTTAGACTTGCTCATTGTGCCTCACCCTGAAAAAGAGAGTGAAATTGAGACACATCATATCTCTCTATTCTAATCTGGTATTTGGTATTACTTAAAAAGGCAATATAGCCGTTATTTTAATAAGCAGTTTTTTGAACTGAGGGAAAAAAATATACCCTAAATCATAACTTTATGGTTGTAGAAAGAGTTTCAAACTAAGGCAAATTGTTTGACATTTGTTTCTGTTTAAAATAAAGCTGAGTCAGTCTTAATGGTGAAGAAAATGAATGAATAAAACAAAAGACAGCAGGATGATCTATCCATTCTGCAAATCCTTATGTACGCATCAATAGGAAGAGATGAAATGTTATACACAAGATGAAAAGTTCCTGTGTCCGTGAAATATTCGCTTTGACTGCTGGCTTTCAATGTTAAATGGGAAACTTTAATTGGTGTCTAATGACAGAGAATTTTTCAGTTCCCAAGAACAGAAGTTTGACATATTTTAAATATTAATAACACAGGGACATTTGTCCGACATGCAGATATTGATGAGAACATAAAAGCAAATGGCCTATCCTATGACAAGCCGCGCCATTGTGAATCTTAATAATCCGATAAAACTGCCATACAGGGAAGATAACTGGGAAATACAATTTACTTTTTAAAATATCTGATTGTTAGACATATGTCTAGTTCACATATATTGATTGTAGCTGTGGTCAGAACCAGTTAGAGGAATCTATAGAACCTTTATGGATAAACAGGTTACGCTGTGGTTTGCATTTTCACAAAATGGCGGCTCTCTTGATCCTTTGGGATTCTCTACTGTTTATTGGTTGATCTGTTTCTTTTGAGGTGCAACATGCTTAGACATAAACACAAGCATTTAAAGGTTGGACTAGATGGACGTATGTCTTTATTCAAACTCCATTACTACCTTACTATGTAAACACACAGGCTGGGTACACACCATACAATATTTCAGGCTGACACTATGAATGGTTCCCTATGAGAACTGCCAGCCTTGGCTACTTTAGTTGAGAGCGACAGTGGTTTGTCCCAGCTGACCACTCGCTTGTACCAAATGTTCGGCCCGTGGGTACCCAGCCTTAGGAAAAACATTCCTCTCTAAAAGATTTTTTGTTTTTATAGTAAAACTTTTATTCTAAAGAATTTGCCAAGAATGTAGTGGACCAGTAATATAGGTGAATTTCTGTAAATTCTCTGTGTCTCTGTATTATTTAACCTTTCATCATATTCCATTAATAAATCCAGCTGTATAAGATGTTGAAGATGAGGCATCCTCAGAAAGAAAACCCGCCTAGGCTGCTATTGTGGTTTTCCTTCATAAATTACAGTCCATACAATGAGACATGCAAAGGGAAAATGGCTTTCTCCAGCTTGGTAATAAATCAGTAAAGTACCAAGATCTGGAACCCTTTTAAGCGACATTATACTGAGCAATTATGGATTTTTCTTTCCTTGCTGAGTAAGGACACTCCCATATTGAAGAGATGTTTAGTTCAATAGTTATGGCTTAATTAATTACAGAAAACTATCTACAGAGATGGCCATAATCATTTGTCCACTGGAGGCGCTGTGTCTTTGAAACCAATTGATAATGTTTTATTATATGGTGTTAAAGTAGTAAGTACAGTATATTGCATCTCTGATCTTTAACTGCAGATATATTGATGACCTTAATTTACACTGTATAAAGCTAAAATACCTACAAGCTGCAGGTGATGTAATATTAACATTTGCTTTGGGTTTTTCCTTAGACATTTGAAGGAAATACAAATTATGATACCCCTGAACTGCGGACATTTGCACCAATTTCCACTCGTTATATTCGCATTATACCCGAGAGAGCGTCCGTGTCTGGCTTAGGATTGCGTCTGGAGCTGCTTGGATGTGAATTAGACAGTACGTATAATTGCATCAAAGGGAAAACAAATGTACATACACCTAATACCTATTCAAGATGGCTGCCATTTATGGCAATGTTACAAAAAGAAGGGGACATGACATAAGCCCTTTCCACATACACAAGCACCATTTCTGAATATGTATTTCTCAACCCTATTGATTTCTCTTCATTTAAGTATTAAGTACTGTCTAGATATTTACTGTATTCATTAAAGACAGAAAGGGGGGTTGCATTATCACTAATGCTTTTGCATTTTTCCATTGATAATCTATCTTAAATCCAATCTCCCTGGATTTACAGTGTTTAATAGAAGGAATATTAATGTTCACCGCAACGTCTTTTTTATTCATATCCTGTAGATGGGCCATTATGGCCATTTGCTATTGTCATTATTACTAATGCATATAGTTAGGGCCCTGCATCTATCCAAGTAAATGACCATTTTGTGTTCTATTCCTAATGGGTTAAATAAATCACTGTCTATCCAGATGTATCATTAAAACATTCTGACAATGAGAAACTCTGTCCCTAAAAGCCCATTACAGCAGTAGGAGTAAGAATTGGACAAATCAAATTCATGTTATATTTATATGTAAATATATATATATATATATAGAGAGAGAGAGAAAGAGAGAGAGAGAGAGAGAGAGAGAGAGAAAGAGAGAGAGAGAGAGAGAGAGAGAGAGAGAGAGAGATTAGGTATTTAATGGGGAATTTTTCTTTAATTCAACTGTAGATATCGCACATCCTTCCAAAATGGAACCTTTGGTCAGTTTGTCCTAAATTGTATATACCTATAATGCATCAGTGAACATAAACAACATAAATTATTTACAAAAGGCAACAGACTATTCTAAAAAAATCACTTGGCTTTCCAAACCAAAGATACACCGCCCCCTTCCTCCTGCCAGTGGTACAGACATGTTCAGTGTGATTCATCCAGGGGGAAAATGATGAGTTGTTCAATTAGCTACTTTGTGTCTTTCTGAGCTAAAGGGAGGAAGATGATTAAAGTCTAAAACATAATGAAGAAATGCCATTGAGAAGAATCCTGACATATCCAGCCTGCGGCTCTCCAGCTGTTCACCTATAAATCCGAGTGAACACTCCCAGGCTTATTTATTTAGAGGTGCTGAAATGTGCCTGAGCTGTTAATTTTCCGCCCTCAACCAATCAGTTTTACCTTTTTACTAGAGTTAGAAAACATTTGATAACATCTGCTGGTTGCTGCATCTCTCTAATAATGAATAAGCCCCTATGTATTTTGGTACTTACCACACCTTTCACCCTTTTACCCTACGCACAATTCTTACTTATTGTTGGCAATTATTAAGCTAATCAGACAATTCTTACTTGATTATTAATTCCGCCCTGCACCCAAGCAGTGTACAATGTTATACACACTGGAGGCCATTTAATGGAATTGGGGATACACATACCTTATTGTAAACACATGCACATTGCTTTAGAATATTTTCCCATGATCAATGAACACTTGGCTTAGAATCAGGTGCCTTAAAGTCATAATAGATCTGTATTTTATTATTAATTCAGACCTTGAGGGGGGAAACTCTTCATCTTCCCGGTACAGAGAACACAGAGGTCTGGCATCGTATTAGTGGAGTCTCTGCTGGGAATCCACCAGCTTAGGAGAGATATATGGAAAGTTGATTGCTTTCCAGAGTAGCGGTAGGTCAGTCTTTAATGAAATAGAGGGAACGTTTTGGACAGCTTTCAACTTTATTTCAAAAAAAGAAAATGAACAAAGTGGATGTGGGATCTATATTTCGATTCTTCTCGAACTATTTGAAATTTTATTATTTATTGGCCTTTTGTGTGGGCCTGGCAATGAAAACAAGATGTTTTAAAGATTTTTTTTATTATCAGAGCGATGCGGCTTATTTAATAAAAGGTACATCATTTTGCCAGTGCTGTGAATTTAGATCTTAGTTATTAACTGGTCAACTGCAGTTACATAAAATTTGATTGGTTGTTCCAGATTATCAGCACTGGCGAAATTTTGCACCTCATATTAAATAAACCCCAATGCATTTAAACTGACAGTCAACACTGACTAATCACACGCTCTTTGTCTCTCGTCAGCACCCACCTCAATACCCACCACACCAGAGGTCATCTCAGTCGATGAATGTGACGGGGAACAGTCAAACTGCCACAGTGGAACAGGTGACGAATACAAACTGACAGGTGCGAAAATAAACTCCAAAATATGAAATATGTAGGTCCAGTTGAAAGATTCGATCCCCCCCCCTCGTGTTAAAAGATACTCCCAGACAGGTTTCTGTCAGATGAAGCTGTGTATTAGAATTATCTGTGCTGTTTGCCTTAGAATACTGAGCTGTAAACAACAATAAATACTGAGCTGCCAACGATAAAAAGGGTTGACGCAATAAAAGGTGCAAAAGATTGTACGTGCTGCTAGTTTGATGCAGCCAATCAGATGTTAGCTTTTAACTGGGCTACTGCAGTTAGACATCTAACATCTGATTGGCTGTTTCAGGTTTTAGCACAAGCAAATTTTTCCATCTTTTATTAGCCATAAGTCTTAAGCCTAATACACGGCAATCTGCTGTGGTTGATCAACGCACTACGCCAAAGCCAATGCATACACACGCGTGACTATCAGCCAAAAGGGCCCTTCGTAGCAGGTGTATGTTTCGGGGGTCATGCCTCTTCCATCCCGTCGGACTTGTGTACGAGGTGCAAAAATATGTCTGAGCTTGTAATTTGCTACAATTAGAAAGCATTTAATAACATTGGTTGCGGTAGATTAAACTTGGTACAGATACGAAGTTGCATCCACTATGCCCAAATACATGACGAATGGGCGTTTTGCCCAACAATTTGCGCGTATATGGGCACACAGTCAGGGCTCGTAAATGATTCGATCCAGCGGATTAACAAGGACGTGGACGCAAATTTGCATCTGTTCCTAGCTAAAGAACGCAGGCACAATTTACACTTTGATAAGGCGCATAGATATTCAGGAATTTCATATAAACTTACATCTAGCCAGCCTGATACATCACACCCAGGTGATACATGGTGACCCTTACACCAATTACATTTATTTATAGGAGTTACTGGGGGGTTAACATTAGATGGGGGCTTTATATAATGCATGCAGCTGTACAAAACCTGAGACAAGAGAAATCTCATCTTTCTGTCCGTAAAAGCCACAAGGTGACATATATTTCCATAGCCTGTCTTTCCTAGACATAATGGGAACACGGAGTAAGGGCACATTGGATCATTTATCCCCAGGGTTTCAATTGTATTGCATTAGCTGTGATACTACTGCCTGAGGGATTCAATATTAATATAACTCTATAGACGAACAATACGATAATGACACAAATAGCCAAACATACCAAGGAAATAAAAAAGGCACCATTTCAATAGCATTGCTTTTCAGCTACTAGAAAAGTTATTGTGTACAGGTCACATATGCTAGAATTAGGGAAGATGGGATACATTCCCAGCATGCCCCATCTCGCAGCTCACAAAGGGGTTATGGGACTTGTAGTACAGCAAATGTTTAAGTTCCGGGTTGATCTCCGACTAGGCAAAGGTTAAAACAACTTGCACATCATTTGATTGTGATATTTTGCATTCATATCTAATGAAAGTGAATGCTTTCTTTATTAGTATAATGCATTGAAATGGATTACATTTCCATAAATTCACATACATACAGATGCATAATAGATTGCTGATCAGTTACATGGCGGTGTGGGTTGAATAAAGACACAAAGGCCATCAAGTTTAGTTATTTTCTTATAATCCCTTCCTAAGATTAGATCTACATTTTCTGATACCATATGCGGAAATGTAATATGCATCACAAAGCATATAGTAATTGTTAAGTTGTACTCGCCACCTTACAGGGCATGTCCAGCCATAAAATGACATTTTACATTGACATTATAGGTGCAGCACAATCCCAAACCCCATTTGCGGTTTACTTATCTTACCCAAAGATGCCACTGAAAATATTTACAAGACCCGGTCCCTCACCGTCTTGGTGCCGCCTCCTGCTGCTATTATGAGCTGCTTTCGAGCAAGCACAGCAGTTTAAGCACACCTTAGACTGACAGCCGTGACCAGGAAGCAGAGCAGTGAAGAGCTCGGCAAGGGACCGGGTCTTGTATTAAGGGTTTACTTCCCCTTCAAAACTTTGGAGATGTTTTAAAATGTTTGTTTATAAAAAGAAGAATTTTATTTAGGTAACGCAAATACCATCAGAGCCTACACAAATTTTTCAAATACATCAATTAAAGAAGAGATATATCTAAAAACAATGGACATTGAAGACACACAAGTCTGTTGCCACCCTTGTTCATTCAAAGTTGTGACCAAAAAGGGTAACTGCAGTAACATGACATGAGTTACTTTTAAGAAAACTGTCAAGGGGCACAAAAGAACAAAGTACTTTAAAACAGATTAACTTTAGTTTTCCTTTAAAACAGTTCTTACAAGAATGTTTATTCAGAATTCCGTTGATTGAAAGCAGATTTTTCTGAATTTCTTTCCTCTTAATTGAGCAACGTATGGATTTAAATGTGCAACATACCAGTCTCAAAAAATACACAATTTTAGTACATTTAAATAAGAAACATATCATAGTGTTAACTAAAACCATATGTTTCCTGTTCTGTGTTAACAATAAACGTACAACGATTATCTCGGCCCTTTTTTTAATACGCCGATACCAACTTCACGAAAATCTATTTAATTCCCACTATAAAATGTTTCAATATTGAGAGGTATATGGACCCCGCAAAGTTTTACAGCTCCCCGGCCATCCTGTCAGTCACTTTGTAAATTACTTTTGGGATCTACTCCCCGCGGTGTTTTATTTTTAAACTTCTGAACCAAAATGGAGTTTGTTATTCGTATCTAGAAAAATGTGCAATGTTGAGTAAATGAAGAGAGAGTTTTCTGGAATTGTTTACTGTGGTTACATGAGTTTCCGTAGAAGTATAGTTAGTGCGATTCATAGGCTTTCCTGTAAAATAACAATATGTAGCGTATATATATATATATATATAATGACACTGCATGCAAAGTTTCTCATACCCTATATGCGAGGGTGCATCAATCGAAATAATTGTGAACTACCGGTACCTTGGACTTTATTTCAAAATAAAATGCTATTTACCGTATTGCTATGTACAGTATATGTAATTTGTTTCAGCCACACATGGAATTTTTTTAATTCCATGGGAGCGCTGCCTTCACCTTCGGGGTGACCAATCGAAATTGCCCACCTCACACTTTAAATCAATCTGCGGAAAGTAGGTTAGACAGAAATATTTGCGAAGGAAAACCGATGTTGATATTTTGTCTTGTTAAATTGAACAGCGAAACATTGGATATACCAATGTCATGCAAGGCCTGCTTTAAGCTGGGTACACACCATCCAATCAGTGTTTCCGTTGATCAGGCCAAAATATTCAGCTGCAACCGCTGCAACGCCGACTATTTGTGTAAGATCAGACCCGTCCGAAAGCCACAGCCGATAGTGCAGTCCCCTATTGACCGGTCAAGTCGGTTACTTTTGCCGCGACTGACAGTCCTTCCTCCAGGTGCCGAACGGTCGGTCAGAAGGAAGGATCTGACTATGGGTAACCAGTGTTAGACAGAAAAATCTATATCTAATCTGATTGACTAGTCCTGCTATTTCTATGTTATACTTAGTAGGATACAGTTTTCTTGTGGAATAATCAAGTCCTGGTTATGTAAAGTCACTGTAAAAGAAGCAATACACAAAAGGATTCAATACATTGGGTCTATAGCGATATCACTGCTGTCTGTCCCTATATGTCTAAAGGAATATTAGCTTGGAGACTTCTTATAATGTCCTGCAGGCTAAACTGGTTTGGATTTTAATTGGCTAGTTGGTTTGCCAAAATGAACACTTATGACATCACTGCTTTGTTTCATCTATTTTGCCAGACAAAGGTTTTTTTGGTAAATGAAAAAGATCCATAGTTGATCTTATTTATTCATTTCTTTATTTTTTCCATCCTTCAGGCAGTACCACAGCACAAAGTACAGAGACACCAACTATTGAAGCTAACCCTGAACAACCAGGTAAACAATAAATATTTATTTTTCTGATACAATCAGGCTCCAACAGTGCGTGTACACACATATTAAATAAAAAGGTGCTTCTATGTATGCAAGAACCCATGACCTGACATAACAGGGTGTAATGTAACCTCAGTGCAATGAGTATTTATTAGCTACTCCAACATAAAAAGGGCAGATCTGCTAGCTTTAGCACTTCAAGGCAAAGTTCCAATAATAAATTACATTTCTTTCTTTAACGTCCTTTGCAAACGCATCTGTCCTCGTTAGCTTCATCAATATTTTTTGTCCCTTTATCTTCACGTAAATTCTCCATGGTGAGTGAAGGAATTTGCCTTGTTTGTGTGAATACCAAACAGATCGCAGTTTACCGTGAGCCCCGGATTCAAAAGGCCCATTGAGCAGTGAACATTAGCATCTAGTGCTTTCCTATTTGCAAACTTCATTAAATAGCATCAGCGATTGTGGGTAAAGATCAATAGTTCGCTCTGGTGGAGAAATAATAAGGATCGTTCTCAAGGTAACAGCAGCTATTCACATGGTAAAGCGCCAGTGTTTGCTCCACCTGCATTTCCCAGTGACAGATTTATTGCCAGAGTGTTTTTATTTATTTAGTGTTTAAAGAGCCTTTTTTTAAAGGTAATCCTATAATTGGCAAAGCCGGCTTTATAGATGTGCCTCTGAACTTCGCTCCGGTCGCAGTTGGCCTTGATTCTTTATCTGACGTTCACAGGGAGCAGATCTGCAGTCAGAAGTATAGAAGATCAATATCAAATTATTGTGAATTATGGCAGGTCTTGTAGTATCGCCAGCAAAGCCATTTACCCCTGTATGTCTATTAGATCCAGTAGAGGAGAAGATTAACTTATTGGGTTTGTAAGGAGACATGGTAAACAAGGCGGCTGTGCTTTAGATAATACATAGGTCCATCAAAGTCAACACTTGGTACAATTCCTTTTTATCTTCAAGGTGATCTAGAGAAACAGAAACATATTTTAAAATCCAGTTTTCCTCGGGTGGGGAAATAAATTGATTCCTGGTATTGATCAGCCAGCACAGTTTGTATTAATCCCAGTGATGGCATTAAGCTAGCCATGGCCAATGGTTTTCGATCATCAGAAATCGTTAATCCGTTCGAAAGAACCTAATTCCCCACCTTGCGTCGCCAATCTTTCATAGATTTCAAGTTGTTCTGGAACTTGTGCAGCAGCTATGCCCTGTTGTGGTAAGAAACCTTTTACAGGAAACTGTGCTGTAGCAATCCCACAGAAACATACAAAGCTATTTTATATAAAGGGGAAGTAAAACCAAAAAATATTAAAGTTTAGATGAGGCAGCAATCTAATTTTAATATTATATTGTAAGTTACTTTCCTTTCTTGCGTGAGATGACATCAGCAAATCCCAAGCTCCTCCTCCTTAAAGTCCACAGTTAGTATTGCACAAGGACAAAAGTTATTTTAAAAAACAACAGCGTCCCAACAACAAAATTTATAAGAAACTATTTTTTTTACCTAATTCGGTCTTAAAATCTTCTTTCAACCCCTTAAGCACAAAGGGATAAAATGTAGCTGATTGGAGAGTTGCTCTCTCTCGTTGGATAAGGCTCACTGAGCATGCCCGAGTCATAAAATAGCGGAGGGGGCAGACACAACTGGCTTTGTTTCCTGGACAGAAAGATAAACAATATTGTGCTGTATTTCTGTAAAAATAAATTTGTAGAATGGCAAGTGAAGCAATGTGTAAATCAAAATATATCAATAAATACATTTCTGGGTACAGTTACAAAACTACTGGTGTAGATACAAGCTCAGTTACAAAAAACCAAAAACATATAAATTGAAACAGCCAGAAATCTGCATACGTTACATCTTGTCATATGTTTAATGGAACATCGAGATAACAATTTAATATATTAGTTCCAGGGTTCATCTCATTAACTTAACCTTTAAAGTGACATATTATGTCAATAATCATCCAGCATGGTGGTCGCAGCCATTGCTCCAGGCAGAAGCCATATACAATGTCACTAGGTTGAAAGTGCAAGTTTGTGGGAGGTCAGTTGGTGTCTGTCACATTCAGACAATAAATATATAAAATGAATGTTTGTAGTGGCAATGATTAAAGGGGTGGGGTTGAAAACTGCTTGAGAGTCAGTAGGGAAGTTTTCAGCAGCATCAGTAAAATGTAGCTGGGTTTTCAACATACCTTTCTAGTACTGTTAGGGCAAGGTCCCACTATATACGTTATGCTGTCCATTTTGAGTGTGTTTAGGACAATGCATTTTGTCCACGTCCCGGTCCGTTTGCAGGTTAACAGACATGTGTTTTTCTATGCATTTTCTGCGTCTCCAATCCATTTGCATGGGTGTGCAGTTTTTGGAAAATCAACAGGAGATACTGGAGAAAACGCCAAAATAACACAAAAAATAAGTTTGTCCGTGTGTCAGCTTTTTTTTTGCACTCCCATAGACTATTATTAAAGTGTGATTCTGCCACACACGGACCAAAAGTCGTGCACGTATGCAGATAAAAAATGGACCACATAGATTTGAAATATAGAGTGGGAACTGATTCTCGCAGTTTCCATTATATTTTAAATTACATTGCGCTATGCAAGACGGAGTAAGGAATGCAACACGCATAGTGGGACCTAACCCTTAGAGGGTAAGAACTATACTAACAAGTCGCCCACAAACACTAGTATATTTCATGTATTCCTCAAATGCCAGGGCCAAATCTATGCATGGGTGTGTTAAAGCAGAGTACTTGGAACAAAATCAATCAGGAATATTCCTTTAATAGCAGTTCCCTCTCAATGAGTGGCACATATAAATAGTCATGGGTGCAAAGAGAAAGATAAAGGAGGTTCTACACTTTTTTTCAGATACTTTGATCCTGACCAGTGCTACTAGAATTGTAGTAATAAATGCTGAGTGTGTTCAGTGTTCAAATAGTAATGTTTATAAACTAATGAATTAAATTGTGTATGAGCAAAAAAATGTTGACAAGTCACCACTTGAATGTTAGTATCATAAAGAAAAAAGATAACAAGGCTGGTTGAGTTTTTAAAGGACAACTAAAGCCTTTCAGAAGAAAGAGCACCTTAATATAAAAGCAGTAATCTGTGTCTCACCTCCCATTTTAATATGGTTGTTGAGAAATGTACCTTTCTAACATCAGGTTTGTGTTTTACTACCCAGCATCCCAGTATCGCAGGGTGGTCACTGACCATTATGTTTTTTTCACATGCTCAGGCCTAAGATTCTGCAGGAACTTGTTACTGTTGGTTCAGTTGGTCACACCCACTAGTAGCCTCTAGCCAATCCTTTTACAGGACAGAATAGGCAAGGGAGCATGTGACTGAATTTAGGGGTGTGACCAGTTACTGCACATACACACAGTTATTTCATCCAGTTCTTCAGGGGGTTACATTTACTCTAATGCCTTTTACTATTGTGGGTTTGTACAGTTTATTTGTGTTTTAGGAGGGGATATTTATTAAATTCTGGAGTGTAAAAATTTGGGTTTAGTTCTCCTTTAATGTAAAGTCCAAGACGACCTTTATTGAGCTCCTTGGGCATTTGTCAGGATGTAAGGAGATACATTTGGAAAGGATTTCCTGGCCCTGTTTGCAGATGGGAAGCAGCAAAGAGAGCGAGGAATACAGGAGACGCACAGATGCATTCTTCTATGAACATTGTTTTTGTAGAATTATTTTTTGGGGGGGGTGGTGGAAGGAAAACTAAGAATATCTCTCATACAGCCAGGCAAGTGCAAGGAAGGATGTCTGCTTTCTAAGACCTTATATGACTGTGAACAGCAACATTCTTGAAAGAAAATGTTTTCGTTGCACTAGGCGTATACTTCCTTCCTTGGGTAAACTACCAGCAGACCATGAGTTCAGCGGATGTTGGGGACATAAGTGTAATAAAGGGAGCAAAAAAGTCAATAATATAAACAAGAATTAGCTTTTATCTGGGTTGCACAAACTCTCTTCCTACAACTTTAACAGGAGGGTTAAAAAAACAATCCCATTTTATGAAACAATTAAGAAATAAAAGCACACATTTTAACAAAAGCTCATAATATCATCAAATGCCAGCTCCGTGCTATGCTCAATGCACGAGCTATGGGCTGTTAGTGCTTTTCTCTATCAGATGCTTTGCACATAGCGCCACCTTGAGGGTCTAGCCATATAAGATCATAACATCTTGGCTTTTTTTCTTGGCTATGTCGAAGACCTCTAAAAACAATATATGAATGAAATAAGAAATTATATTAGTGATTAATAATAATGATTCCTAAAAATGTCAAAATCATGACTGGTATTTATTCCCTGATTGTTATTATTAACTGAAAAAACCCAAGAGTCTGTTCTTTCTTCAGATACTTTATATATTTACATACCCACAGAATACATAACTTTGCAAGAATATTTAGTAAGCAGGTTATATTATATTTTGCATCTACTTTTACAGATACAACACATCACGATCTTGACTGCAAGTTTGGCTGGGGATCACAAAAGACCATCTGTTACTGGGAACATGACAGCAGCTCTGGCTTAAAGTGGGCAGTACTTAACAGCAAAACAGGACCAGTGCAAGATCATACAGGTAATCACCTGTTTTATATTTCATTAAGACACTAATTAACCTTATAAGATGTTATTTACTGCACGTCTGTTTCTGAGCAAGAAGATAAGGCTATTATTTTAATGTAAATGTACCAAGATATAGTGTTTATAAAGAGCTTGTAGGCCTCGCCAAGACTAGGGTATGTACAGTATATTACAGAGATGAAAATGTCTAGGCTATTATACTAATATGGTAAAGTCTAGAGAAATATTACCCAGATGGTTATGTATGGGATATATTACCTAGTAAAATCTATGGTATAATACTCACATGGTAATGTCTAATATATATGACTCATATGGTAATGGATATGGTATATTAACCAAAATCTAGAATATATAACTCAATTGATAAAGGTCTATGGCATATTACTCAGATGGTAAAGTCTAGTCTACATTACATAGTTAAAAATTCTAGGGTACATTACTTAGATGGTAAAGTCTAGGGTACATTTATCTGTTGTAATCAGTTAGATCAACTGGACTTAAAATTAAGTTCTTGAAGACATTTCACTAGTCATCTGACTGACTTTCTCAATTCAGAATGACTTGTACAAGAATCTGTTGACATTTATGTACCCTGGAAAGTCCCAATTAGCATATCACAGCTAGGTGTTAATGACACTATGAATGCAAGGCGTGATTGCATTGTGGCTAAGAGGTGTTATAGGAACGCCCAGGGTAAGGCGTCAAAACAGCATTGTACATGGCAGACAGTTGGTGTCGAAACCACCACCTCTATTTAGGCTTGGTTTCTTTATTTTCACATAAATGTCCTCTTTAACATCTCTCTTGAACCAGTCCTGTTCCTTTGAAAGGATGTTGACATTACAATTTTCAAAGGTATGCCCTTTTTCCTTAAGATGAAGGTACACAGCTGAGTCCTGACCCGAGGAATTGGCTCTTCTGTGCTGGGCCATACGTTGGTGCAGTTGCTGTTTGGTCTCCCCCACATACAAATCAGAGCATTCTTCACTGCACTGCACTGCATATATGATGTCGCTTTTCTTGTGTTTCGGTATTGGGTCTTTCTGATGTACCAATTGTTGCCTCAGTGTGTTATTTGGTTTAAAGCAGACAGGGATACAGTGTTTTTTGAAAATTCTTCCTAATTTCTCGGAGACCCCTGCTACATATGGGATGACCATGTTTTTCCTCCTCTCTTGCTTTTCCCTTTCACTGTTGGTATTAGTGTTCTTTTCTTTCCTTCTACTTCTTTTGACAAAGGCCCAGTCTGGATATCCACAAGTTTTAAGGGCTCCTCTCAGATGTTTCATTTCTTTAGCCTTCGCCTCTGTGCTAGTGGGGATGTTCTCAGCTCTGTGTTGCAGGGTTCTGATGACACCCAGCTTGTGATCTAAAGGGTGGTTGGAGTTAAATATTAAATACTGATCTGTGTGGGTTGGTTTTCTGTAAACCTCTACTTCCAGTTTACCATTCTCCCTGACTTCTACCAAGCAGTCCAAGAAAGCCAGTGTGTTGTTTTGTACCTCTTCCCTTGTAAATTTGTTGTTCTGGTCTACCGCATTGATGTGTTCTGTGAAGGCTTGTACCTTCTGGCGGATTTTAACCCAGGTGTCATCCACTTATCTGAACCAGTGGCTGGGTGCTATACCCCTAAATGTATTAAGCGCCTGTGTTTCCACTTCCTCCATGTAAAGGTTTGCAACAATGGGTGAAGCTGGATATCCCATAGCACATCCATGTTTTTGCTTATAGATTCTATCCCTGTATTTGAAATAGGTGGTATTCAGGCACAAGTCCAGTAGGGAACACACCTGTTCTTGGTTAAGATCAGTTCTGCTGGTAAGGGTGCTGTCTTGGCCTTAGCCTAGGGTACATTACTCAGACGGTAAACTCTAGGGTACATTACTTAGATGGTAAAGTCTAGGGTACATTATTCAGATGGTAAAGTCTAGGGTACATTACTCAGATGGTAAAGTCTAGGGTAAATTACTCAGATGGAAAAGTCTAGTGTATATTACTAAGATGGTTCAGTCTATGGTATATTACTCAGATTGTATTGTCTTGGATATATTTCTTAGATGGTAATGTCTAGGGTATATTATTCAGGTAGTAAATTCTATGGTGTAATACTCAGATGGTAAAATCTAGAGTATATTACTTAGATGGTGTGTCAACTTTCTTAAACAAGACTTTTTTACTAAAAAAAAAGCTATTGAGCAATCACCAGCCTTATTTTTAACGGGTGTCCAAACATAAGAGGTATGCAACATAAAGAGGGTGTTTTTGTGCCATAATATGAGCGATATATGTAGTGTAAAATACATGTAGCTATGTTATGGCAGAACTTTACAACTCCCTGTGTGGAATGTCCAGTGAGGTCCCCGCTATGTTTCTCTGACTGACCCTGACATTTTTCACAAGTGTTTTTAATCCAAACCATCCAAGTAGCAGTCTGCAGTCTCAAGAATTAAGATTTTGCTTGATGATTATAACTAAAATGACAACTAGACCTATTCTGTTTGAACAGCTGATGGTCATCAAGCTTAGATTGTTATCGACAGTCCTTGTTTGAGTGTACCCAAGGCTGGGTACACACCAGCCAATATTTTCAGCCGACTGACCGATTCACGGCACTTTCGGTCGATCGGCCGAAAGTATTGGCTGGTGTGGGGTGGGCGTTCGCGACCGACATTGATCGTTCATCCGGATCAGACAAACGAACGATCGGGCATGGGCGGAAAATTCCGATCGATCATGCATCACAAATTCGTCCGCGACCGATGGACATTTGTCCTGACAAAAAGTCCCTCCGTGTGTACCCAGCCTAAGAAATACTGTTCATCAGTTAACTTAATGTTCGAAGTGCACAAGATACCCATGGAGATAGATTAACACAAGCCACAGCAAGCGAACCATCCGCTGTACTGTACATACCATCACTTACAACATACAGAAACAAACAGTCTTATCTGGAGATGTCTGGTGCTGCATTGATTGTAGTCGGACTGGACATAAATATCTGCCTGTGCTAATATTCCAGGAATGGCTTCTAACAGTCCTTTAATCTTTGGGGTTTGTCATCAGTCAATGTTTGTTCTCGCAGGCACATTAGTTCGTTCTTTCATGTAACATTTGAAAATGATTAAAATAAATGGATTTGCAAAGCATTTACCAGCGCATTCTGATGTAATGCTACAAACGTAATAAGTTCAAATTAACAACACAAGACAAACATGTGGTTTGCTCTAAAACAACTAATTTAGCACATTAAAGGCTGTAGTTTATGTCAATGTTTCTATAGTCAGTAAAAGCTTCTTCAGTACGTTCAAGTCCTGAGAAAGGTGTTTCTGAGAACTGACACATTGACAGTAAATGAACTTGCTTGGAGATCAGTGTGTGCGACCACATCAGCTGATTTCACCCAGTGTAAAACTACTTGAAGGGTGTGCAATATTTCATAAAGAAAAAAAACCTTCACAAAACCAAGGTCAGTTTTAGGTTCATGATTAAGAAACGTCTTTCAAGTTGGGGTATTTTACCGGTATTTGTTTTATGTGACCTTCTCTTGAGACCTAAAGTGCCAAGAGATATAAGCCAAATTAGTCCCCCCCTGCCAAGCTGCAAAGATCATTTTAAGTAACTAGGTTACCTGTGGTTTTAATTCCTTACCCTGGGTATGATGTTCACCCTCAAACTTAGTTTATAAACCTTGATCTGCTAAGATTGTAACAATGGTATTTTTATTTCTAAACCAGGAGATGGCAATTTCATTTATTCTGAAGCGGATGAAAAACATGAGGGCAGAGCTGCCCGGTTGATGAGTCCAGTGGTCTCCTCAACTAGATCTTCTCACTGCATGACCTTCTGGTATCACATGCAAGGCTCCCATGTTGGCACGCTGAGTATCAAACTTAAGTACGAGAAGGAAGAAGACTTTGATCAGACGTTATGGACAGTTAGTGGAAATCAGGGTGATCACTGGAAAGAAGCTCGTGTTCTACTACACAAAACAATGAAACAGTATCGGGTAAGAATATACATTAAAAAATACAATAGTTTCTGTTCAACAGTAACCAGATACCCCATTGCAATACACATATACTGGTTATGTATCTGAAGTGTGCTGTAGAATTATTTTTCTGTATGCTACTCTGTCACACTGTAAAATGAATTGTCCAAAACAATAAATGGAAGAAAGGCATCCATCTTAGGACACATTTCTGGCTGCAACCTGTGAGACATTTTAGTGCGATGAATGTTCAAATTTCCTGCTTCCAGTAGGTTGAGTGACATCACCTGACTCTCTCCTCCTCCCCTCCACTGGTATTTATTGAAATCCCCAACAAATAAAATGAAACCACTTGCCCAGGCTGCCCACAGTGGCCAGCAACACTTAACAGATTGTGAAAATAGTGTGCACTGCTGCACATTATATACCACTATATACCAGGCAGCGCACAAGCTGCAGACGCAGAGCTCCTTTCTCCTCCTTAAGCCATGCCCAAAAGAAACAGCAGAGGCGAAGGTTACATTATTTTGACAGCTAAAACAGGTACCTTTATTTTTCCTTACACCATACAACACTTTTTTTCCATTTGTGTACATGCTGGCAGATCGAGATTTTCATTGTAAGTTGATGTGGGAATAGTCCCTCAAAAACGTGACAATCCCATTGAAATAGGGACGTCTGCAACCCCAGGGAAGAAGCATGCTGACTAGTAATACAGTCAGAAGCTGGTCACATAGCTAAAAACAGGAAGTGTTCAAGCAGGAAGTAATATTGCTGAAACTTTCCAGCAATAACTTTTCATAAATTTTACCTAGAGATGTGATTTAGGGTTCATTTTGATGGTATGAAGACGGGCGCTTTTTGCAGACCACTGTTAGCCTTTAAATAAAAATGACAGCCTTGATGGTTAATACATTGCTTGCCTATAGATTGATTACACCGTGTTTAATGCTATATATTTTTCATGTTGATTTCATATACCCAGCTGGAACCTAAAACTGTATTTTTTACATGGTTATTAGGTGATAGTGGAGGGGACTGTTGGCAAAGGTAGCACAGGCGGCATTGCTGTGGATGACATCATCATTGCAAACCACTTTTCACCTGCCAACTGCAGAGGTAAGTAACCAACAAGATTACTGCAAATACAACCCTGTCCTACTGTGATATTGCTATTGTCAGCACAATGGTTCGTAATTGTCTTGATATCTAACAGCCTATGCTTTTATACAGATATTTTTTACAGCATAGTTCTTGTGTATTATACAGTTTTTACGTACATCTAAATAGCAATTTATGGCAATTCATTTTGATAAAAGCTTTGGTTAAAGCTCAAGAAAACATATATAATGACAAAAACAGAAGTCACCCAATAAATCACATTTTCTTGAAACAAATGGATACGGTTAATGATTTATCGATAAAGTGTAATGAACAGTCAGAAACCTCACTCCTCACTATAACATGATGTAGCTACACAGATTAAACGATGATTTATGAATGAACATGGCCTCTATTACTGTTTTCCAAATTGGCAACTGCAGAACCTTTGCAAAACTTTGCCCGTGCTATTAATCTGGACTAACCAATCAAGATGTAAGCTTATATCACGGTGTTACTGCATTTGAGTGGTTGCTGCTGAACCATAGTATGGGCAACATTTATTGCATTAGCCTGTTCTTTTAGTGTGGCTTATTCTAGGAAATAGTAAAAGCCATTTTACATTCTACCCATCTACATGGGCAGACGTTCCGATCGTATTTCCGAAATCTGAGGAAAGATGCAGATTGAAGATGGGGTTGGTGAAAAATGTTCTGCCTGGATCAATCTCTGCTTTTCCGATAAACCATTTGGAAAAAACAGAAACGATTTTTGACTTTTTGAGCGCTCCAATAAATTTAATCAGATCGCTCAAAAGTCGATCCCAACTATAGGGTGCTTTTGTTTGAACAACAGGAAATTGTATTGCCTGGTAAACATTCCACTTCACCCCAGGTCTCCATCTCTCCATTAGCAATATTTGCTATATACGACAAAATTGCACATATTCTCCAGTGGGAAATCAAATTGTAATAATGCTGTTATAATAGATGTCAGGGTGTTACAATTTAAGTGAACAAACTAGAATATTTACGGTAGTCCTTTTAGTCCTTACAATCCATTTTTTTGCTTTCTTTGTAGCTCCTGATTTGGACAATTCCATCAATAAAATCATAGAAGAATATTCAGATATTGATAAAACAGGTAACATTCATACTGTTATTTAATTCTCTCCATAATCAATAAGTCTTGAAGTGTAAATCTCTGGGTCAGCTCATAGATTTTATTTTTCTTTGCGGTAATGAGCGAGTCTTGTAAAATCAAATGTCAGTGTAATTTATTTTACTCCTGAAGAGAGGGCAATGATTTAAGCATGTGCTAGCAAGACTGTAGAGATTCTATATACAAATGAATGCAGAAGAAGAAAACCTGACCCAGATCTCTTTGAATAGTTAAAAAAAAAGGTTTTCATATGTTTATAAAGCAGCATAAAAATTCTATAATTGTGTTAATAAATTGATCACTGTAGTCCACATCAGGGTTATTCAATAATAGTTCTTATCGGTAAAAATGGTGCTAATTTTGCCCCAACCAATCAGATGTTAGCTTTCAAATGTTAAATATGATCTGATTGGTTGGGGCAAAATTAGCACCATTTTTAACAATAAGAACTTTTATTGAATCTCCCTAAGTCTCTACAGTCTAGAGATAATTACCAAAGTTTACCACTGATATTTTAATCTGGTTGAATAATCGGCAAACGTTTCAACCTTCTATTGCATTAGTGTAATTTCATTTAATTGTCACCCCTGTAAAGTAGTTGGGTGTATTTTTTATATAAAGTAATATATATATATATAATATTTATATAAATAAAGTGAATATGTTTTGGAAACTGAAACAAAAGGAACCAATAAAACCTCATTCCCTTTTGTTATTTTCTAGGTTCCACGCCCAATTACGCCGTGGAGGATTTCAATGAAAGCATCTCGAAGAAGCCGGGAAACGTGCTGAAGACATTAGACCCTATTCTTATCACTATAATAGCAATGAGCGCTTTGGGGGTCCTTTTAGGAGCCATTTGCGGCGTTGTCCTTTACTGTGCCTGTTGGCACAACGGGATGTCAGAAAGAAACTTATCAGCACTTGAAAATTACAATTTTGAACTTGTGGACGGCGTGAAATTAAAAAAGGACAAATTAAACACACAGAACTCATATTCAGAAGCATGAAGCTGTCAATGAGAAAGACGTTCGCCGTGGAAATTGAAAGACTTAAGTCAATTGGCATTTAGGGCCGATGATCTCTTACTGTTTCAGGCTATAAAGTGCGTTGGATGACGTGAAGCCAAGCTTTTCTCAGGAGCTTCAGTGAATATACCTGCTAACTATGAACGTATATACAATCTGAATCATGTACAGTTAGCTTTTCTGTTAGCATTTTTTTTTTAATGATCCGATGCTGGTGTTGAGACCAATTTTGATCGATTTTATGGTTTGTAATCTATGTTGCGTTACGTTCTGTTTCCCTGCTGTGGATATTTCTTTGCTATGAGCAAAATCCAAGATGCTGTCGCAAAACACATTGGGATAGAGGGGGGGGGTTTGGTTTTTTTAACAGACCTTTGACTTTGTGTCTGTAACCCCCCTTAACATAGGACATGCAGCACGAATAACTCCCCTATGTTTGTGCATATCTGTCTGTGCTGTGTATAATGCAACAAAGGGCGAGGGAAACCCAAAACTACCACTTAGAATATTTCAGGCATTTTTGGGTTTGTTTTTTTAATTTTGAAGCCAAGTTCTACTTTATTGTTGCTTTTGGTGTTGTTCTGAAAGCAAAGTTGTTTATACCATCAACACAAAACATGCATCACCCCATGCAAGTGGCAATAGATGGTTCTACCTGCTCTTAAGGAAACGTTAGTGGCACTAGACAGCGGACGGCCTCTCAAGTGCCTTTTTGTGTTTATATTGGGTTTGACTGTGTTTCACTGATTACAGCAATGTTTTTGTTAAAAGTCCTTGTGCTGAACTGTGCCACAGAGGCTAGGAAAGAAATACAAAATGTCCTTGGCATAGACTTCAGGAGACAAAGGCTAATATTAGTTCTGTCAGCTTAGCTGGTGAGTATAATTCTGAACATACTTTTGTCTGTTTGTGAGTTTTACTGTAAAAAGCTGCAATACCCCCACTTTTTTGTTTCGTTTCATTCTTATCTGTAGAATGTATTTAACAATCGATACTCGTTCGGAGTAGACTGTGTAAAGTATTTGCTATAGACAAATAGGCTGAATGCAGCTTTCTTTGCTGGGAAAGACAGAAAAAGGCCATTTTTGGAGGGGATAAGGGGAAATTTTTGCATTTTCTCTTCAAAGTCTAACTTTGATTCTGTGGTAGGAGGTTGGAGGAGCCAATATCATTTTTCCATCTTCTTATATGCAGTTGGTGTCGCTTTTGAGTCTGAAATAATATGCTATATTAGTCATGATAACTGGATGGCCTCCGAGGCATCCTGAGGTTTAACATATCATGCTGCCTGATAATTCAGACACTTAAGCTTTTTGATGTAAAAGTTCTACCAGACACATCTTTTATTCCATATATTTATATGGGTTATTATAACCATTCTATAAGGTCATGAAAGACAGTGAAAACTTCCAATGAAACTAGGAACATATCAAATAAAATGAAAATCAGAACATATCAAATGAAAATTATTTATAATGATAGTTTCCCTTTTCAAATCCGAAAAAAATGTACCAAAAAAGCTGCAGGGAAGGGGACGAATGATCAGATACACCGAATGTGGAGCCCATGGGTGTTACAGTGGGGGGCAGCACACCCAGAGACAGCTAAGGGGGCCACTGCAGCTCCAACTTGCAGGCAAGAAGGGTTCCAGCAGTGGTTGACGCAAGGGCATGGTGCAGTTCTGGAGATGCTGGCCAAGTGGTGTATGTGCAATATAACTTCAATTTGTGGATTTTTTCAAACTTTTACATAAGGACGAAAGTTTATGTAAAATGGATCAGTTTATTAATATGGATAATTCACAATTTATTTTATTTAAAATAGGCAACATATCACATGTAGATCTCTTGACTTAAGTATTCTTAAATGCTTGGCCATAACACACCTCTTCCTGTTCTTTTTAATACCGTATATCGGGAAGAATGGGTTTTGTTAGGTTCCACTCATTAGTAAGTGATGTGTTGCATCTATCTAGTACATTTCGTGCTAAAAATGAAACAATTCCATATTTTAGGGCATTTTTATAGTCTAAATCTAGCTCACCTTGCTTACACAGTCTGGTACTTTTATTTCCCAAAGGGCCTCAGTAGAATAGTAACCACCTTAAGGTTAGCCAAACATGCCCTGATCAATGTACCTGCAGCCACAGGTAGAACTGATGGATTTTGATTATTGAAAATTAGTGAATCAATCAAAAATTTGGATCTGTGTATGGCCAGGTGAACACTTATAAAAATGGAAATCCTGGAAAAATGATATTGCGTCTTTAAGAAAGTGAATGGAAGGAATCTTGCACTGAAATCTATATTTAAAATTATATGTTAATAAAGTTATTAACCCCTTCACTACCAAGGGGCCCAGCCATACATTAGGCAGCAATGCATCGCTAACCCTTTGGGCAGTGGAGAGGACCATTTGTAAAGGCAGTGTTAAAATGGTTCATTTATATTGTTTTAGATTGTTTCATAATTTAAAAAAATAAAATGTAAAATAATTTTTTTTTTCTTTTTCCAAAAACTGTTTAAAAAAAAAAAAACTTTTTTCTGTAGAAAAATGATTTAATTTTACTTGTATGTTATTGCTTCATGTTTTGTACCCATCATAAAAAATTTTGTGCGGAATTTTTTTACAGAAATTTTTATTTTCTATGACAATATGACACTTGTAAATTGTTGTTTTGGAATGAACAGCGAAGCCTTAACTTTGAAAGACATTTGTATTCTCGGACATTGAATCGCATAAGATCACATGATATAATACCGATCTGTAAATCAAATCCCAAACTATGACTACTACATTCCAAAGATACAGTTGAATAAACATTTTCATAAGATATTGTATATATTGCCTTTGCATTTTGTGGAATTTGTATCTTTAGCGATTTGTTTCTCGCTCTTAAAACGTTGAGCTCAGATTATAGTTGTAAATTTGTAAAAAAATGTCAAAAGGAATGTTCTGTGGAAAATATCAATATTTTAAAAAGTATTAGTTTACATTATGCATACCTAGTTATTCTACAAAATCAGTAGATTTCATACCCCTTGCTATTTCCTTGCTGTTGACATTAGTGAGCTGACATTTCAGGTTCTAATGGTCCTTCTTCTTCCCAGGATGCACCACATCCTTGGAATATTCCTAACAGTAATTTCTACTGATTGGCTGTTGGATGGTCAAACATTCTCAGATCTCTAATGAGCAACTGAATCAACCCAGGCACTGGGTTAAGGGCAAAACCATAACGGCCTCTATTAGGGGTCCTACAAACAGGAAGTTAGTATTTCGGAAGTATTTATTTATACACAGACAAAATGCTGAATGAACAGGTTAAGGTCATTGGGATGGAAAAATACTGCTCTTTTTTCTTAAAAGCATATATATTTCCACTGAACTTCCCCTGAACTCATAAAGAGATAATGTGTGGCGGCCTATTTTACACATACCCAATAATGCATTCCCATTTGCAATGTCTTAAACAAACAGTATAGAGCCAAATGTTTTTAAAACAACTCTTCAGTTGATCTATGATTGGCAGAGAGGTAGGATTGAGTATCCATTCCTCCTTGCATGTAGATGAAGTCCACAGCAGAAAGGAGAAACATTTGAAGATTGTAATGTCAACATCTTGGATTGGAAGGAACAGAATTGGTTCAAAAGAGGTGTCAAGGAGGTCATTAATGTCAAAATAAAGACACCAAGCCTAAACAGAAGGGGGTGGGGTTTCTACACCAATTGTCTGCCATGCACAATGCTGTTTTGACATCTTACCCTGGGCAGTTTTGATAACACTTCTTATCCCCAATGCGCTAAACACCTTGCATTCAAGAGGTCCTTAACACCTTTCTGTTATATACTGATTGAGACACCAAGTCATTCTGAATTGAGAAAGTCAGTCAGATGACTAGCAAAAATTCTTCAAGAATTAAACTTTAAGTCCAGTTGATCTAACTGAATTCCACAGAATTACCCTGACTTGGATGAATGAGGTTAGGGAGTGGGCGATTGGCAGTTCTTTACTGACTTGTAGTGCCCTGTCCCCTTTAAAAAGTAAAACTTCCAGAGCTAATAAAATATGGGAAAGGAAGGTCAGAGAAGGTAAAAAGGCAGATTTAAGATTGGTGGTAATTAATCCTTATTACTGTATGATTAGTTGGAGAATGATTTGGCACAGTTTAAAATCAGCATTTTCCTTTAAATCAGCATATCATAAAAACATAACACACAGTTGAAAAAATATCTTGCCGTTAATCAGATCCCAAGGGACTAGATATGACCCTTCAATTATGGAATAATATTCAAATCCGATGTTTGAAAAATGTAATCAGGAGTTATTAAGATGAAATTAGAAAACAGAAGAGTAGAAAGTTTATACGAGATAAAAATAACCAAGTTTATATGTGGAAACGTCCACACTCTTTTTTGAAACACAAAAGAAATAAACATGATGCCTTTAACAATAACATAAATGTCACTGTCTCAATCACCGATGGTGAATCCTCAAATGCTACATCCCCATCAAGTTTCCCATATGCAGGCTCTGCTTTAAGAAGGCGCCTGTGAAAAGCTTCTTTTATCCGAAAGATGGGCCAAAGGAACAAAGACCACAAGAAACAATACAGGAAGACAATATGACATCAAAAAACATAGTTACGTGTTACGGATCAGAGGGGAAACAACGTAAGATACAAAATGTAATACATCTGTCTAATATTGCTCTCACCAGACCACAACTATTGGTCTTATCAGAGGAACTTTCTTTCTACCCACGAAACATTTTAATGTTTTTAACACCTTAATGGACCTCAACAAATTTATCACTTTGAGTAAACACTATAAAAATTATTGTACAGGAATTATTTGGATGTGAAACAAACTGAGACAGATTTTTTGATGGGCACTATGCACCTTCTTTTTTTTTGTTCATTGATTTTTATTAGGTATTTATTGTAGCACTTATATGTACCGTATAATCATTCATTGGATAAAGGTTTGCAAACATATACATAATCTAGTAATCCAAATTAGACATATGTTTTCATACCATGGGCTGTACTATTAAGAGTCAATGTAGAAAATAAACATAAAAACTTTTTAAAGCATTTAACTATAGAAAAGACACTATGCACCTTCTAAATATAAATACTCTTTGCAAACTTTCTGTGGAAGCTACATCTGCAGACTATATGCCAAATAGATTCTTTAGATTGAAATGTGTATCAAATTTTTATCCTGTACAATCTAGGAGTCAAGTTATGAATATCTTTCAGGAAAGGGTGGAGAAAGACCTAGTCAGTATGTCTGGTATGTGTACCAAGTCAAGGAAATGGTGGCAAAAGACCAATTAAAATTTGACAAGAGAATTGTCATCTGCAATGCGGAAAAAGGGAAGATGCATAGTGGTTTTAAATCATGTTCATTATATGAATGGGGCATTACACCAACTAAACAATGACAATGTGTACCAAATACTTTCCTCAGACCCTTTAAAACACTTTCAGGACAAATTGACTACAATTGGTATTAGATGTGGTATACTAACTGAGAATATTAGAAATATTACGCCCATATTTCACTATCTTCCAAAAATCCACAAATGCCTCAAAAAACCAGAGGGCAAGCCAATTGTAGCAATATTGATTCTTTCAGCGTGGGTGGACTACGTTACAAAGACTTATACCAGAGACAACACACCTTCAGGGAGATTCAATAAAAGTTCTTATCATTAAAAATGGTGCTAATTTTGCCCCAACTAATCAGATCTTATTTAACATTTGAAAGCAAACATCTGATTGGTTGGGGCAAAATTAGCACCATTTTTAATGATAAGAACTTTAATTGAATTGCCCTACATATTTTGCTAAAACTAGAGAATGTGAATATGGTTTAAAGGACAACTAAAGTCCCAGAACAACATTGAATTAGAAGGCAGATCTAATTGTTATAAAAGCAGTTATAAATCAGTGTCTCACCTCTCATTTTAATGTGGTTGTTGAGAAATTTAACTTTCTAACATGAGGTTTGTGTTTTATTTCCCAGTATTCCAGTATCACACAGCGTGGTCACTGACCATTATATTCTTTACACATGCTAAGTCCTAAGATACTGCAGGAATTTGTAACAGTTGGTCACACCCACTAGTAGCCTCTAGCCAATCCTTTTACAGGACTGAATAGGCAAGGGAACATGTGACTGAGATCAGAGGTGTGACCAGCCACAGTACATAGTTATTTCATCCAGTTCTTCAAGTGGTAACATTTACTTTAATGCCATTTAATGTATTGATATTTTACAGTTTATTGGTGTTTTTAGAGGGTATATGTTCAGATTCTAGAGTGTAACCATTTGGGTTTAGTTATCCTTTAAAATGGGCTGATATGAAAGTCGGTTCATTGTACACTATAGTATCTTATGGACTAGGTATCAGTGCAGTTAGAGAAACTCTGGATGCTTTAAACCTCTATACTTCTCACACTAAAGAATTTATTACTGAAGGTCTTAGTTTCCTCCTTTTCCATAATTACATTATGTTTAATGGTGTTTTTTTCTATCTTTAGAGACGTGGGACAGCGGTGGGTGCCTTTTTTGCTCCCACATATGCTAATATCTTTATGACATGGTGGAAGGAGTCACACGTCTCTGGAGAAAAATAACACTTTTTTTGTCTAACGTGGTCCATTACAGCCATTATATTGTCAATCTGCTGCTTATCTGGAGGGGGGTGAGAAAAGTATTAAAACCTGTCACATACCTAAAGGACAACAAATTTAATATTTTTCTAACTCTAGATTTTGACAGCACTGAAATTGAGTTTCTGGACCTAAAATTTTTGTTTAGTCACGGGCGCTCCCCCCTTTTTCGGAAGAAGGTAGCCGGTAAGTCAATACTACATGCCATTAGTTTCCATCCTGCTCATACCATCAATCCAGCACACATTTTGTTTAGGAGCAGTATGCCCCCTCCCTCTTAACCACTCCCACTTCCATCCGACATCCCACAAACCAACTGTCAAGCCTGCACACAGCATACAGAATTCCAACTGTCAAATCTCTGTCACCATTCCAGCTACAGTAAAACTACTCACAGAAGAATAGTTTTTGAGAGCAAGGAACTTGATTGACAGCTGAAATATAAGGTGTTTTACATTGGATATCTAAAGAAATAGGGGCACATCAACAAAATAATTATACAGTGGTGGTTGGGAAGAATTATTGTATCCAGTTATGGTAAATTTAAAATAACCTATTTTTCGGTATAGATGCCCTTTAAAGGATATGTACATTGTAAAAATAACTGTAGTCTACTGGATAGCTGTGGCCAGGGCCGGACTTACCATTAAGCACACGCCTAGGGGCCCTTAGGTTGGAGGGGCGGCTGTCAATCTCCTCCCACCAATCCAATCCCTTTAGTCTATATTCTTCCCCCAAAAAGAGAAAGTGGGTGTGGTTTAGGGGTGTGGTCTGTGTTTAGGGGTGGGGCTTTTTTATATTCTAAAAGCTTCCCATACCCTACCTTTACTGCTTGGATCTTGCTGGCTTCCCGCTCCACTTTAATCATGTTTTTGGGACTGCCCCCATGAGATTGTCCAAATGTACATTATTTCCTTTGATAAGTAACATCACAGCTGTTTCACTCGCGCACGCCATCAATATAAGAAAGATAAATCTCAGGCCTTCCTCTCGTGTTTTTTGGAGGAAGGTGTGAGATTTGTCTTTCTTATAGCCAGCACGGGAGATGACGTCCCTGGAGCTTGTACATTTGGACAATCTCATGGGGGCAGTCCCAAAAACGTGATTAGAGTGGAGCATGAAGCCAGCAAGATTCAAGCAGTGAAGGTAGGGTATGGGAGGCTATTAGGGGGAAAAAATGTATATTTAAAGCCACAGCTATCCACTAATCTACAGTTATTTTGACAGTGTACATACCCTTTATGTTTATACCCTTTATACTAAATCCCCCATATTTGTATCTATATTTGCTCCCAGTGTGGTTTCAGATACTGAAAGGATGGGCAATAAAGGCAGTTGGCTGGGCTTTAAAGGCATGTATACATGTGGGAGCTCTAGATGTATAACCTATGGGGTTATCAATGTAAGAACATCTTTTCAGTCCACTGTTACAGGTAAAAGCTATGAGAATACATTTTATGGCAACTGTAATAGGAAAGCCGTGATTTGTTATAATGTAAATGGTGCCAAATACAATGTGTGAGCCATAACACATGTAGCCTCAAATGCAGAATTAGGGAGCATTGTGGTGATTTGTGGAGCCCTGGACTGGAAGTCTGTGTCATTAAGAATTTGTCCTCCCATTTAAGAGGGGGCGACTTTTTCAATCTTATAGGAAAAAGAAAAGTATTTTGGATTTTCCTAAATTTTTGACCCACTTTATTTAAATCACAAATGATCGTGATATATGATAATGTAGCATTTTTTGGGGATGTTGTATCTCTGTATGAGGAAGAATGATGTGTTCTACGCTCTTTTTAAAATCAACTTCAAAAAACTATTTCAATGACATTATCCATGACTAAAAGGGTTGGGCCCCGAAATGCATCATATGAGTTTGACTGTGTGCCATGTTATTTGATATGCTGATTAAATAAAGTTTCAAGGAAACAGAAGTGTGTCCTTCTTTCTTGTGCTGGTATGGCGGTGCAGACACTGTATGGAAACGCACCGGTTGCTCTGAACAAACTCTCTCCCCCCTTCCCTAGCTGTCCTGGAGCGGCCCTTCTCTCCATTTCAGGGAGATTCAATAAAAGTTCATCAGGGAGATTCAATGAAAAATGGTGCTAATTTTGCCCCAACCAATCAGAGGTTAGCTTTCAAATGTTAAATAAGATCTGATTGGTTGGGGCAAAATTAGCACCATTTTAAACCATTAGAACTTTTATTGAATCTCCCCGTTTGTGTACAATTAAAGAGGAAATATCAGGAGGAATATGCATTTTGCACCTGGCTCTATCAGCAACTTCTTTGTATGACTCTGTTTGTGATTAAACATAAGATGAACTCTACGACAAAGAGCACTAACGAGTGCACTAGGTCAGTGCATGATTATGTTGCACAAGGATGGCCGCTGCTTTAATTCTCTCCGCTGTTTCATAGTCATTCAAACGTATGCTGAATGCAGTTATAATTACCGATCCTCTGAACATCTCAATGCGGGGAAAAAACAATTAATTAGGTGCTTCACTCAGCTACTAACCCCCCAGCGGTGCCAATCCAATCTGTACTGTAGCCAAGCAGAATACTAATTTCTTGATTACAAGATTAATGGGTTTGACCCTGTATGGCTCCCGTATCTGTGGATAGGAGAAAACAAACAAATGTAAATATACTGGCGTGGAATTTAATGTTGCATCACGTTATATTGGATACTTTAATTATTTTCACAATAAAATATAATTACTGTGCATACAGAATAGAAAACAGAGATCTAGCCCATTAATCTTAATTACCACAATGTTCAGCTTTCCCAGTTTGTACTGCCATAATAGGTATTGCTTTGTTCTGCCTTCCACGGGTTGCTTTAGAATTAATAAAGTTCAGAAATGTAATTAAAAAAAAAAAAAAAGATCTCAACACTTTAAATAAATATTATCATTGCAGTGAAAAAAGCAACTAATTCAGACTCGTTCAAACAAACATTTGGAAAACATTAAAATGAATTAGACTACCCAGAATTCATGTTATACAGTACTTTGTCCATTTGCCCCTCAAGTCTTACAATCTAATTATCCTATCAAACACATATCACCCATCACTTGAGTGTGTACTGAAACATATAGGGACATATTGTGAAAACACAACACTACTGGGCTCAGTTTAACACCAGCCCTGAGGAATAAAAAGCTAAGCATATCTTGTATAAAAACGTGTTGCAATGGTTGTGCCATTCACCATAACCGCTGCAAATCTCTTCTTAAAGGGCATGTCCACCCCATCCTTACCTCACATCCCAGCTCCATATGGTTCTCCTGTAGTCCCCCCCAAAGTCCCAAAAACTGCCCACCAGGAGGATAGCAGAGTCCATATAGGACTCTGCCTCGTCTCCCCTCCCGGAGAAGTTTGGCACGCGTACTGCAGCCCTTCTCCCCCTCCCCCTCCCTCCTGTTTTGCGATCCCTCCCCCTACCATAAAAACCTTTGCCCATATATTAGTATATCTTCCCCCAGCCCAAACCGCTAAAAAATAATTTTAAGAAAGTCCCCAGAACTCTACTTACCTTCCCTCTCTCCTCCGGCATTCTAAGAAGCCGGCAGCCGCGTCCGTGTCTTGCAAGCAGGCCGGGCCAGGCGTCGGACGAGAGAGGGAAGGTAAGTAAAGATCGGGCCACTTTCTTAAAACTATTTTATAGCGGTTGGGGCTGGGGGAAGGCATTCTATTATAGGGCAAATTTTTTTTATAAGGGTGGACATGCCCTTTAATGCCTCTCTATAAATGAGGCTGTACATGTTTTTCTTGATGACTTGCATCGTTTTTTAAAGTTTAACGGAAACAGTTTGTTTAAAATCAGGTAGAATGGGTTTAGCCTGAAATTGCCTAAACAATATTTCCCTATATTACATCTCCCTGGTAATGTGGTGTTTTCACATGAAATGTGCTTATTTACATACTAAATACTGTAACAATACTGATCACACAGCCAATACAATACAGATAATACGAGCAGCTGGGATTTAGGGCTGATGCATAAAGGTTGATATTCAGACTGGCTGGGTGAAAAGAGGAACTGTGGTCCAAAAATGACTTTAGGTAAATTGATAGGAATGTGGATTACAATTTGTAGGTATGTATGACGAACCCCGGCAGAAGACACGGAGGTAAGAGACCACTACTCTGTATCTATAGGTGGGTGAAGGGGACACGGCATCATCTTAGAGGCTGGACGACACTCGCAACAACAACCACGTCCGAGCAGCATGGGAGCAGTGGAGGCAATCGGTCAGTTGGAAATAGTGTCTGAACGGCCCACCCAGTAAACAAAGGGGAGACAGAAAACATCAGTCCGGATAAGTCCTAACGTCTAAAGTAAGGAGTGGTGTGTTCACACTGCCGAATGTCCTGCAGGTCAGTAGTTATACCTACCTCTATACTTACTGCAGGTCAGTAGTTATACCTACCTCTATACTTACAAAGTGTGGATTTATAAAAGAACTGTGTTTGTGAAATAATTTTCGTCAACAGTAAATTGGTCTCTATAAAACACTAACTCAGGACAGTGTATGGATCCACCAGCTGGGATAACAGATTTGAATTGAGAGGATTGATACTGTTTGCAACACAGAGACAAATAGGCAATTCACAATATGATACTGTATCCATTTGTACATGTGCCATTTTATATTTTCTTTTAATGAAATTTTTGCAATAGATGTGAAATAGATACACAGACAGTAATGTCTGGAGGTGCAGGGCTCAGTAATTTTTAGTCACATATTTATGAAAAGTGCAATAAAAGATACACATTTTGTAAAAAGACATTTTATTGTTGGCATAATTACTTTTTAAGTAATACTTTCATTATTAGTGTATGATTCCACGAGTGCTTCTAAGGGACACTGGCTTGGTCTTTAACCAGTTTTTGTTCTATAAATTGATAGGAATTGCTCTCCTGAGAGTTTTTGCATTTTATTTCCATTATTTATTTTACATAGTTTTGAAGATATTTACATTTTTGTGTGTGATATGGCAGCAGCATCACCAGGTCCCCTGCACTTCCTGCTTCCTGCTCTGAAACCTGTCAGTCAATCTGCCCTGTGTCTCCTCCCCTTTGCAGCCCCCCTGGTCCCTCCCACTCATGGACCCCATGATCCCTCCAGTTGCATGCCCCCCTTGGCCCATTCCCTTACAGCTCCATGTGGCCCCGCCCACTCGTGGGTGCCATGGCCCCGCCCATTCATGGGTGCGGTGGCCCTGCCCACTCGCAGGTGCCTAAGCCCCACCCACTCACGGGTGCCTAAGTCCCTCCCGCTCACAGGTGCTGTGGGCCACTCTGACACCCCCCCTAGCCCCCCTGTCGCGGGTGTGCAGGAGACCACCCCAAAATCAGGGAGGCTCCCAAAACTCCTGGGACAGGTGGGATACCTGGAGATGTAAGGTAAGGATTTTTTAACATTACACAGTGGGGCCAGTATCAGGTTAAATTTTAGTTTTTGGGGCGGACATGCCTTTTAAACATGGCGTTTAGGGTTGGGAGAGGTGTCCCTACACTACAGCATAAAGTTAGTTTTGTGGAGAACATACCCTTTAAGCTATGTACAAATGTACAGATCTCTCAGTGTAGAGGGGAAAGACATTCTGGGTGGATGAATCACTTAGGGCTAGGCCACACCGTTTTTTTCACGACTGAATTTTGTGATAAGTCTGCAATGTGACCAGCCATGCTGTTTGTGCTGCACTCTGATCCGTTAACAGAGAGCATGTGATTACCATTTTTTTGGGCAATAAAAGAATATTGGGTAAATCGCAATGCAAATGCACAAAAACCGCAGTGCAATTACCCTTTTCACTCGCATTAAAAATGTGTTTTGTGTGGCCACAACCTAAAGTGGAGGATTATCCATTTAGGCGACCTATTCAAGTGCCTAGGGCCCAGTAAATGTCAGGGCCCCCACTTCAGTACTACAGCCTTATAAGAACAAGGGCCCCAAATGTCAGCACAATTTATCTTAATGCGACTGTTGTCGTCAGATAATAATCTATCGAAACGATAAAAAAAAAACAACAAAGCTTTGGATCAGGGGCATACCTGTAGGGGACCAGGGCTCCCGGTGAGATTGTTGGCCCATCTTTTAAGATCTCTTCTGCAATCATCTGTTTTTAAACAGCTGATCGCGTGTATGAATGAAACATACGTGTGATCAGCTGTTTAAAAGACCAGACCCGATCTTCCGGCCCAGTTCCAGTTCGGTACAATATTAAAGCTGAGGCCACACTGCAACACACCAGAAGTGCGGCTATCGTGTGTGCAATTTCAAGGCGTTGTCGCACGCTTGTGGATTTGCTATATTCCGTTATGGAAACACTTGCGATTGTGTAAAAAATGGTTATCGAATGCGGTACCAAAACAGACACGTTGAAGCAATCGCGTGCACATCAGAATTTGCAGTAATTTTGGCGTGCCCTCTATATACTTTATATTTGAAATTGCATGCGCTACGCGAGGAAATCGTGTTAATGTGCCCTTTAGTCTTATAGCAGATTTGTACCATAAAGATCCTGAGTAAGAAAAATATATTTCAGTCAGTTTTGATATTAAGTTTTCTGTTAAATCACATTGTGAGGTTTGTGGACATCTTTAGCCTCTAGTTCCAAATACTCACATAACTATTGCCAGCCCTCAAACTACCTATAGAGTGGTTTCATTTCATGACACCTGCATTACAGGTGCAGGTAAAACAGTACGACACTGCAGTACAGCGATCTCCTTTCCTTCGGTCTTACCGCAGATTGTGGTTGCTCCAGCAGCTACGGGTTAGTTCACGCCCCCACACGCTGATTGGTGGTTGCCGTAGCCATGGAGACCGTGTATACACAGCGTTAGGGGTTCTGTGGACAGTTTACTGATTCTGCTGGGGGAGACCCGACCGCTCACCTGCAATGTCACAAGAAGTGTCCGTCATGAACAGGAAGAACCTGAAGAAGCAGGCGGAGGCGCTGAGCAGAGTCGCTAAAAACTGTAAGGAAACTGGGAATTAACCTGGGGAGGGTTAGGGGAAATTTCCCACGGTATGAATAAAATCCGGAACCGCAGAGTCCACTGCCCCTAGAGTGAAGGAGGACTTACTACTAGCGGCAATTCCGGTAATGTTCCGGCTTGTATTTTGCATGCAGGTAATGTTCTGGTAATGTCATATGCCATTCTCATACACTGTGTGAGTGTGCAGTGTTTGGGGGAGTGTCTGGGATCTTTGGGTGGAAGTTATATGATCCTGGGGGGGGGATTTAAAGGGGCACTATACTGAAAAATTGGCTTTGCCTCATCTTAATCTATAATTGAATAATAGAAAATTTACTTCATACTCACCGTAATTTTCTTTTCCTGGTCCAGGCACGGCAGGGGAATACATAGGGTTAATTTCCTATCTCACTTGCGTGCAGGAAAGCTTAAAGCTCCTCCCTCCCCCTCCTCCTTACGTCATTTTACTGCTAGACAGTTAGAGGGGAGGTGTTATTCCCGCGCGTGCCTGGACCAGGAAAAGAAAATTACGGTGAGTATGAAGTAAATTTTCTATTTTCCCTGGTCCTGCACGGCAGGTGAATACATAGGGATTTAACAAGCCAGAAATATCATAAGAGGGGCGGGATTCAATTTAACAATATTCAAGTTTTATTTATTGCCGCTTCGTAATCTTACTACCGAATTGCGACTGAGTTGAGACAATACATCTAATCTATAGTGTCTCAAAAGTGTCTGAGGATGACCAGGTGGCCGCTTTGCATATTCTTCCAGAGGCACCCTTGCCGAAAAGGCCCATGAGGTGGAAACTGCCCTTTGGAGTTGTCAGTTATTCTCTCTGGACATTGTACTGCCATATTGTCAAGATATGCTTGCCTTATATTGCTTTGAGCCATGAGGCTATCGTAGCTTTAGACGGCTGTTCTCCTTTATTCTTCCCTTCAAGAAGATAAACAGAGCATCTGTCTTACCGAAACGGCTGCGTTCGTTCTTTGTTGTTTCCAACGCTCTGCCCACATCAAGAGGGTTTACCCTCATTACCATCTTCCTTGGTTTCTTTGAAGAATGGTAGAACTATGTCATCATTGAGATGTCTCTCATCTATGACTTTAGCTGAAAATGCGGGATCTGGTCTGAGCATACTTTATCGTTCAAAAAAGTCAGAAAGGGGGAGACACTCTAAGTGCTCGAATTTCCCCTACTCTTTTGGCAGAGGTTATGGCCACCAGATAACGTCTTAAGAGTAAGATTTTTCAAACTTGTCTCACTTAGAGGTTCGAAAGGACTCTTTCCCAGATGTTTTAGTACTAACTGAAGGTCCCATGGAGAACTTTGGATTTTCTTTGGGAAAAAGATGTTGGACTCCTTTGAAGAACCTTATCACCAAGGGTCAAATGCATACTTGATTTGTCTAATTGCTGAGATTGCTGACACCTGGTTCTTATGTGTAGAGACTCAGCTTTTTTTTCTAACCCATCTTGAAGAAAATCTGTAGATTTTCTGTGGAAGCCTCTAAAGGTGTTACCCCTTTTGCCAGACACCAGGTAGAAAAACGTCCCATATTTTGTAGTATCTTTTCGATGTAACAGGTTTTCTGACGCTAGAAGAGTATCTACTTTACTTTTGATGGCCATGCCCTTTTTTATCATTGCTCCCTTTCAACAACCAAGCCTTGAGGTTCAGTTTCTGAAGATTTTGGTGTTTGAACGGGCCTTGAGACAGAAGGTTCTGGGTTTGATGTGATGGAGTGGAGGTTGAATGCTAGAGTTTGCGCCCACGGAAACCAGGGTCTCCTTGGCCACCAGGGAAGGATAACTATAGCTAGTACTTTCTCTTCCTGAATTTTCTTCAGCGTTTTCATATTATAGGGAATGGTGGAAACACATAGACCAGGGGGAACTTCCAGGAAATGGAGAAACCTTCACTGCCCAAGCCTGACTGTCCTGGGTCCAGGAGCAATATTTCGGCAGCTTGTGGTTCTTTCTCGATGCCATCAAGTCTATGGACGGAGTGCCCCAGTACTGGCATATCCTGTTAATACTTTTTATCCAGACTCCACTCGTTCGGATGGAATAAATTCCGGCTGAGATAATCTGCTAATTTGTTTTTTGTCCCTGGGATTGAATCGCTTGGATGCTCATCAAGTGTGTTCTGCCCAAGTCAGAATGGTTTTCGTCATATCCCACAAACCTTGCTGCGTGTTCCTCCACTCTTGTTTATGTTGATACAAGACGAATTGTCCGACAGTATCACCAGTACTTCTTTGGATTCGAGAATAGAAGGCCTTCATTGCTAGCCACACTGCTAGCAGCTCCCTCATGTTTCTGAGACCTCTCTCTCTGAATCAAGGTCCATGTATCCTGGACTTTTTTCCCCTGACAGATTGCTCCCCAGCCCACTGGGCTCGCGTCTGTAGTAATTATGATCTTGCTGGAAAGGGCTATAGATACTGGCTTGAAATTGGCTGGATTTAGCCACCACTAAGCTCTTCCCTCATTACTGTGGGGAGAAAAATTAGTTGATAGATTCTCCGATGTTTTCCACTGTTGTAACAGATTTCTGTAGACTTCTGAGGTGTAGCATGGCCCACTTCACAGACTCCGTCGAAGAGACCAGTTTTCCCTATGACTTGTTGACAGTCAATGCTGTTGAAAATGGAAACTTTACCGGTTCTTTATTCTGCTGATGATGTCGAGTTCCTCTCTTCTGTGATATAGATCTGTTGTTCCAGAGAATCTAAACCACCCCCAGGTATATTATATTCTGAGATGGCTGTAGGCACGACTTCTCTGTGTTGATGATCCAGCCATGCTCTTCTAAACAATTCACCGTAATCTGTAGATGTTCTTTCAGTAGCTCTTGCTCCTTGCTTTTACCAGAATGTCGTCCAGATAGGCGAATACCTGAACCCCCTGGATTCTTAATTTTGCTATTAGTGGAACAAGTTTTTGGTGAATACACGAGGGGCTGAAGTTAGCCCGAAAGGAAGAGCTGTATATTGCCAGTGTTGACACATTGCAGAACCTTAGATTTTTCTGTGGGGTTTGAAAATTGGGATGTAGGTAACACTGTGCAAGTCTATCTTGGCCATCCAGTCTAGGTGGTTTATCTGCTGAGATATAGATTTCAACGTCTCCATTTTGAACTTTTCTTGTTGTAGAAAAGTATTCATTATCGAAGATCCAGAATCAGTCTGGCTTCTCCTGACTTCTTTCTTCTTAGGAAAATCCAAGAGTAAATTCCTTTCATTTGACTCTTGGATTGACAGGTTCTATTATCTTCTCCCTCTTGAGCCTTTGCAGCTCTTGTAGCATCAGAGCTTTGGCTTCCAATGAGAAAGAACTCTGGACTTTAGAAACCTGTTTGAATTTGGGGTGACCGAGAATTCTAACCGAAGACCCAATCTGATGGTCTTTCACCCCATTTGTCTGAAATACTGTCTCCCCATATGTGGCTGAAGTACTCAGACGACCTCCTACACCAATCCTCTGAACATAGTCATAAGGGTCTGCCTTTGACTTAGCTCCTCTAGCCCCACGAAAGGAATGTTGCGCATTCTGATTAGAGCTGACAAAAAAGGTCTCTGCGAAGAAGGTCTGCCAGTCTGTACTGTCTGGCTTCGCGAAACCCCATATTTCTTGGGATGAGGTCCCCGGTCTTTGATTTTTGAAAGACTGTGGAAGGCTCTTCTTGGCCGAATTCTTCTCTATCAGATCTTCCAGCTTCGAGCCGAATAGAAGCTTACCTTCAAAAGGAATAACTGCCAGTCCTTTTTGGACTGCGTATCTGCACGCCACTGTTTTAACCACGTGGCGCCTGGCTATAATTGCGTGACCCATGGAGTTAGCGACCAATTTTACAGAGTCCATGAGGCTTCGGCCATGTAATCATTTGCTAGCTTTATATCCTGTAGCGAAGAAAGAATATCCTCCTTCTTTGTACCGTTTTGATGGCTTGCTCCAGCTCCTGTAGCCACATACGGTTAGCTCGCCTAGGTTAGTAATGGCTATGGATGGTCTCATAGCAATACCTGCTGTAGAGAACGCTCTTTTGAGCGCCGTCTCTTCCTTTCTTCTATTGGATCTTGAAGAGAGGTAGAGTCTTCTGTGGCCAGAGCAACTTTCTTAGCCATCTTGGCTATCGCTGTATCGACTTTGGGAGGATCTTCCAGGATTTTGACCTCTTCAGGACAAAAAGATAAAGACTGAGGAAATTTTGAGAGAGACCATATTTCCTATCTGGAGATTCCCATTCTTTGCGAATGACACTTTGAATTTGTGGATGGAAATGAAAAGTAAGGTTAGACTGTACATTGCCCCCAAACATAAGGTCTTCTTCATCTGTATGGGTACTATTGACGAATTTTCAGAGATGTTCTCATTTTGGCAATAAGGTGATCCATAGTGTCTTGATTGAATATGGGAGATAGTACTGAATCACGCCATTGCATCACTGTCTGAATTTTCATCATTGATACTCCTTGAAGCTGGTAGGTTGGAATCCCTGATGGTTCGCCACTTGTTGCGGCTAATACCTTTTCTGGTGCTGGTTCCACATTTTTGTTGCATACTACCTCTGCATTGGACTGCTAATATTTTAACCACCTCGGCTATTTGTTCCAAAGTAGGCGGAGGCCGTTTATCTGCCAAACAGTCTTCACATAGTTTTTTTCCCTGAACAGCGAAACTGTAGCACAATGCACACTCGTTTTTCTTGGACTTCCGGGAACAAGACGAACGGTCCCTTGAATCCGGGGAAGAACTGAAAGACATATGAACAGTACATCAGAAAATTCTAAGTACACTTTGTTGAAGTACCACTCTCTTTATAAAGACTCACCCCCTGGACTCAGCTGTAGCGTTTGGAGGAGCTCATGAGATACTGCAAACAAAAAAAATAATTTCAATTAGATAGCAGACAATTTTTGACAGAGGGCACAAGATGAACTCTGTGAACCTCTGAGGTCTGGAGTCCAACTCTACTTACAGCAACAGGCAAGCTAATTTGTTGAAGACAGGCAGTAAGTAGAAAAAAACAGCGTGTTTGTTCTTCCACTGAAACACTGACTTTGCAGGGAAGATTTTCCGCGCGCTAGCCGTTTAAATTCGCCCGGCGCGATGACGTCATTAAGCCCCGCCCCTTCGGGAACCAGGAAGTGAGCCGTGACAGCTGGGGTACACGCTTGATCAAAAACCCCTCCTGACCTCTCATGAATGATTGGTGCAGGACTTGCCGTGAGGAAAGAGAGGAGAGACCTCCGGCGTATTCGGGGGGAGCCGCGATCCTACCTGCACACAAGCAGAAAAATTGACGTAAGGAGAAGGGGGGAGGGAGGAGCTTTTAAGCTTTCCTGCACGCAAGTGAGATAGGGAAATTAACCCTATGTATTCACCTGCCGTGCAGGACCAGGGAAACATGTAAGTAGCAATTACTCTGATTTGTGTGTGTTGCTGCATGCCTTCAATCCAGCACACATTTTGTTTAGGAGCAGTATCCCCCCTCCCTAACCACTCCCACTTCCATCCAACCTGACATTTTTCCACAAACCAACTGTAAAGCCTGCACACAGCATACAGCATTCCAACTGTCAAAACTCTGTCCCCATTCCAGATACAGTAAAACTACTCACAGAAAATTCGTTTTTGAGAGCAAGGGACTTGATTGACAGCTGAATTATAAGAAGTTTTAGATTGAATATCTAAAGAAATAGGGGGCAGATCAACAAAAAAATTATAAAGTGGCGGTTGGGAAGAATCCTAGTTTCCAGTTATGGTCAATTTAAAATAACCTATTTTTTGGTATAGATGCCCTTTAAGTGTGCTGGTACCCTACCTGATGTTTGTGAGGATACCCTACCTAAATATCTTTGCGGATACCCTACCTAAATGTCTGTGCTGATACCCTACCTGACGTTGGTGCTGGTACCCTACCTGATGTTTGTGCTGGTACCCTACCTACACGTTTGTACTGATAACCTACCTACACGTTTGTGCTGGTACCCTACCTACATATTTGTGCTGATACCCTACCTACACATTTGTGCTGATACCCTACCTGATGTGTGTGCTGGTAACCTACCTGATGTTTGTTCTGGTACCCTATCTACACGTTTGTGCTGATACCCTACCTGACGTTTGTGCTGATACCCTACCTGACGTTTGTGCTGATACCCTATCTACAGGTTTGTGCTGATACCCTACCTACAGGTTTGTGCTGGTACCCTACCTACAGGTTTGTGCTGGTACCCTACCTACACGTTTGTGCTGGTACCCTACCTACACGTTTGTGTTTGAGCGCCGTCTCTTCCTTTCTATCTATTGGATCTTGAAGAGAGGTAGAGTCTTCTGTGGCCAGAGCAACTTTCTTAGCCATCTGGCTATCGCTGTATCGACTTTGGAGGATCTTCCAGGATTTTGACCTCTTCAGGACAAAAAGATAAAGACTGAGGAAATTTTGAGAGAGACCATATTTCCTATCTGAGATTCCCTTCTTTGCGAATGACACTTTGAATTTGTGGATGGAAATGAAAAGTAAGGTTGACTGTACATTGCCCCCAACATAAGGTCTTCTTCATCGTATGGGTAACTATTGACGGAATTTTCAGAGATGTTCTCATTTTGGCATAATGATCCATAGTGTCTTGATTGAATATGGGAGATAGTACTGAATCATCGCCCATTGCATCACTGTCTGAATTTTCATCATTGTATACTCCTGTGAAGCTGGTAGGTTGGAATCCCTGATGGTTCGCCACTTGTTGCGCTAATACCTTTTCTGGTGCTGGTTCCACATTTTTGTTGCATACTACTCTGCATTGGACTGCATAATACTTTTAACCACCTCGGCTATTTGTTCCAAAGTAGGCGGAGGCCGTTTATCTGCCAACAGTCTCACATAGTTTTTTTCCCTGAACGCGAAACTGTAGCACAATGCACACTCGTTTTTTCTTGACTTCCGGGAACAAGACGAACGGTCCCTGAATCCGGGGAAGAACTGAAAGACATATGAACAGTACTCAGAAAATTCTAAGTACAGCTTTGTTGAAGTACCACTCTCTTTATAAAGACTCACCCCCTGGATACAGACCGTTAGCGTTTGGAGGAGCTCATGGCAGTACTGCAAACAGAAAAAAATAATTTCAATTAGATGAGCAGACAATTTTTGACAGAGGGCACAAGAGTGAACTCTGTGAACCTCTGAGGTCTGGAGTCCAACTCTACTTACAGCAACAGGCAAGCTAATTGTTGAAGACAGGCAGTAAGTGAAAAAAAAACAGCGTGTTGTCTTCCACTGAAACACTGACTTTGCAGGGAAGATTTTCCGCGCCTAGGCCGTTTAAATTCGCGCCGGCGCGATGACGTCATTAAGCCCCCCCCTTCGGGAACCGGAAGTGAGCCGTGACAGCTGGGGTACACGCTTGATCAAAAACCCCCTCCTGACCTCTCATGAATGATTGGTGCAGGACTTGCCGTGAGGAAAGAGAGGGAAGACCTCCGCTATTAGCGGGGGAGCCGCGATCCTACCTGCACACCAAGCAGGAAAAATTGACGTAAGGGAGGGGGGAGGGAGGAGCTTTTAAGCTTTCCTGCACGCAAGTGAGATAGGGAAATTAACCCTATGTATCACCTGCCGTCAGGACCAGGGAAACATGTAAGTACAATTACTCTGATTTGTGTGTGTTGCTGCATGCCTTCAATCCAGCACACATTTTGTTTAGGAGCAGTTACCCCCCTCCCTAACCACTCCCACTTCCATCCAACCTGACATTTTTCCACAAACCAACTGTAAAGCCTGCACACAGCATACAGCATTCCAACTGTCAAAACTCTGTCCCATTCCAGATACAGTAAAACTACTCACAGAAAATTCGTTTTTGAGAGCAAGGGACTTGATTGACAGCTGAATTATAAGAAGTTTTAGATTGAATATCTAAAGAATAGGGGGCAGATCAACAAAAAAATTATAAAGTGGCGGTTGGGAAGAATCCTAGTTTCCAGTTATGGTCAATTTAAAATAACCTTTTTTGGTATAGATGCCCTTTAAGTGTGTGCTGGTACCCTACCTGATGTTTGTGAGGATACCCTACCTAAATATCTTTGCGTACCCACCTAATGTCTGTGGATACCCTACCTGACGTGTGGGCGGTACCCTACTGATGTTTGTGCTGGTACCCTACCTACACTTTGTACTGATAACCTACCTACACGTTGTGCTGGTACCCTACCTACATATTTGTGCTGATACCCTACCTACACATTTGTGCTGATACCCTACCTGATGTGTGTGCTGGTAACCTACCTGATGTTTGTTCTGGTACCCTATCTACACGTTTGTGCTGATACCCTACCTGACGTTGTGCTGATACCCTACCTGACGGTTTGTGCTGATACCCTATCTACAGGTTTGTGCTGATACCCTACCTACAGGTTTTGCTGATACCCTACCTACCCAGTTTGAGCGCCGTCTCTTCCTTTCTATCTATTGGATCTTGAAGAGAGGTAGAGTCTTCTGTGGCCAGAGCAACTTTCTTAGCCATCTGGCTATCGCTGTATCGACTTTGGAGGATCTTCCAGGATTTTGACCTCTTCAGGACAAAAAGATAAAGACTGAGGAAATTTTGAGAGAGACCATATTTCCTATCTGAGATTCCCTTCTTTGCGAATGACACTTTGAATTTGTGGATGGAAATGAAAAGTAAGGTTGACTGTACATTGCCCCCAACATAAGGTCTTCTTCATCGTATGGGTAACTATTGACGGAATTTTCAGAGATGTTCTCATTTTGGCATAATGATCCATAGTGTCTTGATTGAATATGGGAGATAGTACTGAATCATCGCCCATTGCATCACTGTCTGAATTTTCATCATTGTATACTCCTGTGAAGCTGGTAGGTTGGAATCCCTGATGGTTCGCCACTTGTTGCGCTAATACCTTTTCTGGTGCTGGTTCCACATTTTTGTTGCATACTACTCTGCATTGGACTGCATAATACTTTTAACCACCTCGGCTATTTGTTCCAAAGTAGGCGGAGGCCGTTTATCTGCCAACAGTCTCACATAGTTTTTTTCCCTGAACGCGAAACTGTAGCACAATGCACACTCGTTTTTTCTTGACTTCCGGGAACAAGACGAACGGTCCCTGAATCCGGGGAAGAACTGAAAGACATATGAACAGTACTCAGAAAATTCTAAGTACAGCTTTGTTGAAGTACCACTCTCTTTATAAAGACTCACCCCCTGGATACAGACCGTTAGCGTTTGGAGGAGCTCATGGCAGTACTGCAAACAGAAAAAAATAATTTCAATTAGATGAGCAGACAATTTTTGACAGAGGGCACAAGAGTGAACTCTGTGAACCTCTGAGGTCTGGAGTCCAACTCTACTTACAGCAACAGGCAAGCTAATTGTTGAAGACAGGCAGTAAGTGAAAAAAAAACAGCGTGTTGTCTTCCACTGAAACACTGACTTTGCAGGGAAGATTTTCCGCGCCTAGGCCGTTTAAATTCGCGCCGGCGCGATGACGTCATTAAGCCCCCCCCTTCGGGAACCGGAAGTGAGCCGTGACAGCTGGGGTACACGCTTGATCAAAAACCCCCTCCTGACCTCTCATGAATGATTGGTGCAGGACTTGCCGTGAGGAAAGAGAGGGAAGACCTCCGCTATTAGCGGGGGAGCCGCGATCCTACCTGCACACCAAGCAGGAAAAATTGACGTAAGGAGAGGGGGGAGGGAGGAGCTTTTAAGCTTTCCTGCACGCAAGTGAGATAGGGAAATTAACCCTATGTATCACCTGCCGTCAGGACCAGGGAAACATGTAAGTACAATTACTCTGATTTGTGTGTGTTGCTGCATGCCTTCAATCCAGCACACATTTTGTTTAGGAGCAGTTACCCCCCTCCCTAACCACTCCCACTTCCATCCAACCTGACATTTTTCCACAAACCAACTGTAAAGCCTGCACACAGCATACAGCATTCCAACTGTCAAAACTCTGTCCCATTCCAGATACAGTAAAACTACTCACAGAAAATTCGTTTTTGAGAGCAAGGGACTTGATTGACAGCTGAATTATAAGAAGTTTTAGATTGAATATCTAAAGAATAGGGGGCAGATCAACAAAAAAATTATAAAGTGGCGGTTGGGAAGAATCCTAGTTTCCAGTTATGGTCAATTTAAAATAACCTTTTTTGGTATAGATGCCCTTTAAGTGTGTGCTGGTACCCTACCTGATGTTTGTGAGGATACCCTACCTAAATATCTTTGCGTACCCACCTAATGTCTGTGGATACCCTACCTGACGTTGGGCGGTACCCTACTGATGTTTGTGCTGGTACCCTACCTACACTTTTGTACTGATAACCTACCTACACGTTGTGCTGGTACCCTACCTACATATTTGTGCTGATACCCTACCTACACTTTGTGCTGATACCCTACCTGATGTGTGTGCTGGTAACCTACCTGATGTTTGTTCTGGTACCCTATCTACACGTTTGTGCTGATACCCTACCTGACGTTTGTGCTGATACCCTACCTGACGTTTGTGCTGATACCCTATCTACAGGTTTGTGCTGATACCCTACCTACAGAGTTTGTGCTGATACCCTACCTACCAGGTTTGTGCTGGTACCCTACCTACAGGTTTGTGCTGTACCACTACCTACAGTTTGTGCTGGTACCCTACCTACACGTTTGTGCTGGTACCCTACCTCACGTTTGTGTTGCACAAACGTGTAGGTAGGGTACCAGCACAAACGTGTAGGTAGGGTACCAACACAAACGTGTAGGTAGGGTACCAGCACAAACGTGTAGGTAGGGTACTATCGGGACAGCCCTTCATTATTTCGTCAGGTAGGGTATCAGCACAAACGTGTAGTTAGGGTACCAGCACCAAACGTGTAGCTAGGTATCAGCACAACGTGTAGTAGGGTACCAGCAACACAAACGTGAGGTAGGGTACCAGCACAAACGTGTAGGTAGGGTACCAGCACAAACTGTAGGTAGGGTACCAGCACAAACCTGTAGGTAGGGTACCAGCACAAACCTGTAGGTAGGGTATCAGCACAAACCTGTAGGTAGGGTATCAGCACAAACCTGTAGATAGGGTATCAGCACAAACGTCAGGTAGGGTATCAGCACAACGTCAGGTAGGGTATCAGCACAAACGTGTAGATAGGGTACCAGAACAAACATCAGGTAGGTTACCAGCACACACATCAGGTAGGGTATCAGCACAAAGTGTAGGTAGGGTATCAGCACAAATATGTAGGTAGGGTACCAGCACAAACGTGTAGGTAGGTTATCAGTACAAAAGTGTAGGTAGGGTACCAGCACAAACATCAGTAGGGTACCGCACCCAACGTCAGGTAGGGTACCGACAGACATTAGGTGGGTACCGCAAAGATATTTAGGTAGGGTATCCTCACAAACATCAGGTAGGGTACCAGCACCACTTAAAGGGCATCTATACCAAAAAAGGTTATTTTAAATTGACCATAACTGGAAACTAGGATTCTTCCCAACCGCCACTTTATAATTTTTTTGTTGATCTGCCCCCTATTCTTTAGATATTCAATCTAAAACTTCTTATAATTCAGCTGTCAATCAAGTCCCTTGCTCTCAAAAACGAATTTTCTGTGAGTAGTTTTACTGTATCTGGAATGGGACAGAGTTTTGACAGTTGGAATGCTGTATGCTGTGTGCAGGCTTTACAGTTGGTTTGTGGAAAAATGTCAGGTTGGATGGAAGTGGGAGTGGTTAGGGAGGGGGGTAACTGCTCCTAAACAAAATGTGTGCTGGATTGAAGGCATGCAGCAACACACACAAATCAGAGTAATTGTACTTACATGTTTCCCTGGTCCTGCACGGCAGGTGATACATAGGGTTAATTTCCCTATCTCACTTGCGTGCAGGAAAGCTTAAAAGCTCCTCCCTCCCCCCTTCTCCTTACGTCAATTTTTCCTGCTTGGTGTGCAGGTAGGATCGCGGCTCCCCCGCTAATACGGAGGTCTTCTCCTCTCTTTCCTCACGGCAAGTCCTGCACCAATCATTCATGAGAGGTCAGGAGGGGGTTTTTGATCAAGCGTGTACCCCAGCTGTCACGGCTCACTTCCGGTTCCCGAAGGGGGGGGCTTAATGACGTCATCGCGCCGGCGCGAATTTAAACGGCCTAGGCGCGGAAAATCTTCCCTGCAAAGTCAGTGTTTCAGTGGAAGACAACACGCTGTTTTTTTTTCTACTTACTGCCTGTCTTCAACAATTAGCTTGCCTGTTGCTGTAAGTAGAGTTGGACTCCAGACCTCAGAGGTTCACAGAGTTCACTCTTGTGCCCTCTGTCAAAAATTGTCTGCTCATCTAATTGAAATTATTTTTTTCTGTTTGCAGTACTGCCATGAGCTCCTCCAAACGCTACGGTCTGTAGTCCAGGGGTGAGTCTTTATAAAGAGAGTGGTACTTCAACAAAGCTGTACTTAGAATTTTCTGAGTACTGTTCATATGTCTTTTCAGTTCTTCCCCGGATTCAGGGACCGTTCGTCTTGTTCCCGGAAGTCAAGAAAAACGAGTGTGCATGTGCTACAGTTTCGCTGTTCAGGGAAAAAAACTATGTGAGACTGTTGGCAGATAAACGGCCTCCGCCTACTTTGGAACAAATAGCCGAGGTGGTTAAAAGTATTAGCAGTCCAATGCAGAGTAGTATGCAACAAAAATGTGGAACCAGCACCAGAAAAGGTATTAGCGCAACAAGTGGCGAACCATCAGGGATTCCAACCTACCAGCTTCACAGGAGTATACAATGATGAAAATTCAGACAGTGATGCAATGGGCGATGATTCAGTACTATCTCCCATATTCAATCAAGACACTATGGATCATTATGCCAAAATGAGAACATCTCTGAAAATTCCGTCAATAGTTACCCATACGATGAAGAAGACCTTATGTTGGGGGCAATGTACAGTCAACCTTACTTTTCATTTCCATCCACAAATTCAAAGTGTCATTCGCAAAGAAGGGAATCTCAGATAGGAAATATGGTCTCTCTCAAAATTTCCTCAGTCTTTATCCTTTTTGTCCTGAAGAGGTCAAAATCCTGGAAGATCCTCCAAAGTCGATACAGCGATAGCCAGATGGCTAAGAAAGTTGCTCTGGCCACAGAAGACTCTACCTCTCTTCAAGATCCAATAGATAGAAAGGAAGAGACGGCGCTCAAAGTACCCTACCTACACGTTTGTGCTGGTACCCTACCTACACGTTTGTGCTGGTACCCTACCTACACGTTTGTGCTGATACCCTAGCTACACGTTTGTGCTGGTACCCTAACTACACGTTTGTGCTGATACCCTACCTGACGTAAATAATGAAGGGCTGTCCAGTCTCCAATTGCTGCAAACAGGGGTGAAAACTCTGCCCATCCCTCTATCTATCCTTCTACCTGTCCCTCTGTCCCTGTATATCCCTCTGTCTGTCCTACCTATCCCCCTGTCTGTCCCGCTGTCCTTTTACCTGTCCCTCTATCTGTCCCTTTGCCTGTCCCTCTATCATTCCTACTCACACTGCTTTATACGCAAACATAAAGCAGTGCCAAAAACTTCTAACACACACATCTATTCATTAATAACATGCACACACACATCTTTAACTGCATTCTCAGTCAAAAGGGCTGGGGGGAAGTGAAAGAGCCTGTTATATGGATCCAGTGTGCTAGAATGAGAAATGTAAAGTTTGCTAATCGTAATTGAAGTAAAAGACATTTAAAAAGGTTAGAAGTTAGGACCTTCCAGACTGGGGTTACCTTGACGTGGTTGGAAGGCTTTTCATTCATGTGATCACAGTAATGGATACTAAAACCCCTTTGATTATAAAGTATGCCAGTGTGCAGATAATATGATATTGTCTGGGGCCTAGGAATGTGCATTGATTATCTTTTCTATGTTTGTATAAAGGTTTGACCAGATCAGTAGCACTTCTGTTAAATGTAGTTGTAAATTAGCCTAATTGGCGTGCTTCCACAATCCTTGTATTGTATGCATTCTCCGTCCCTCGCCCACTGATTCTCTTCTTTCTCCGCACTCTCCCCAAGAATTTGCTGACAACTTCATAAATAAAATTTACATACGTACGCAGATTCCTAGTCCTCCGGACAGCTCTCAGATTCTTTTATCTACACCCCCTTCTGCTGCTCTTGAATCTTTTGGGAAGATTGTCTTGCTAACTACCGCCCGGTCTCTTTTTCTACCTCTAAGCTAATGGAACATATTGACTTCTCACGTACCACTAATTATCTCCATTCTCATAACTTACTGGACCCCTTGCTGTCAGGGTTTCATTCTGCGCACTCCACGGAGATGGCTCTGTGATGAGTTGTGAATGACCTTCAGGCTGCCAAAGCCAAAGGTCAATTTTCTATTCTAATCCTTCTCAATCTCTCCTCTGCTTTCGACAAAGTAGACCAGGTTGGACAAATCATGCAATTATTTAGGAGCCAGCAACTTTATAACACCCAATATCCCATGAATGACATGTGACCCGCCCCTTCCAACCTAGCTCCACCCAGTCACATTTAGCCCCACCCGTTACACAAATACTACTAACTTAAAGGAATTGTACACTGAAAAAATGACTTTGCCTCATTTCAATCTATAAATGAATACTTTCAAGTACTTTCAAGTACTTTCAAGTTCAGGACGCCAGCTAGACTATCTGACTGTCTGTGTGGGCAAGCATGCTCAGTAATCCCTGTGAGGTAGAGGGAATTTCCAACCATGCAGTTCACGTACCAACTGTCACCATTCCAGCTACAGCAAAACTATAACATAACAGATGAGTTTGATACCAAGGAACTTGATTGACAGCTGAAATGTTAAGCCGATAAATTAGATTGGATCATTCAAAATATTCATCCCATGTAAGTTTTTTGATCGACCACTTGACAATGTCAAGCAGTTTATTGGAAAAACAAGGGGAAATCTGTGGAAAGATCGGAGCCTCAAGGTGGGACACAAGCGGTTCTTTCCACAGACAGAAAGATAGATTTAGAGAAAAGGATAGATGGACAGACAGAAAAACAGATATAGAGAGAAGGATAGATGGACAGACAGAAAGATAGATATAGAGAGAAGGATAGATGGACAGACAGAAAGATAGATATAGAGAGAAGGATAGATGGACAGACAGAAAGATAGATATAGAGAGAAGGATAGATGGACAGAAAGATAGATATAGAGAGAAGGATAGATGGACAGAAAGATAGATATAGAGAGAAGGATAGATGGACAGACAGAAAGATAGATATAGAGAGAAGGATAGATGGACAGACAGAAAGATAGATATAGAGAGAAGGATAGATGGACAGACAGAAAGATAGATATTGAGAGAAGGATAGACGAAGACAGACAGAAAGATAGATATAGAGAGAAGGATAGATGGACAGAATTTGGGGGATTTTGAGATCCCTTCCCTATAAGAACTTAAATTTTCCCAGTGCCAGCAGACTTTCCCATTCCCAGTAACTTCCGCAGTGCCAGCATTAATAGTGTCAGGATAGGGATCCGAACTGCCAGTCACAGAGGCTGCTTGGTGTATCTGGTAACAGACTGTATTTCCATGTGTTAGAACTGCTCTCATGTATGTATTAGCTGAGCTCCTATTCCCCCTCCCTTCACCTTGTCCGTTTGCAACATTGTTGCAGAGTAGGGAGTGGTGAACTCTCAGTCTATTCGGCAACAATGTTGCAAACGTTCTAGTACAGAACAAATTGAAAGGGAGAGGGAATAGGAGCTCAGCTAAAACATACAGGAGAGCAGTTCCAACACCCAGTCCCCAGTAAATATTTTCAGTCGCCATGGCGACCAGGATTTGTCCAGCCCTGCAGTAGATCATTCCCTCCTAATGCAAATTCTTTACGCCTTAGGAATCCAGAATGAAGCGGCGTCCTGGCTACGATCCTACCTCTCTAACAGAACCTACTCTGTGTCATATGATTATGAAACCTCTCCGGTTACTCTTAGTTTAGGGGTTCCGCAGGGCTGTTCTTGGACCCCTGTTGTTCTCCCTCTATACTGTTGGAGAAGTCATCAGCTCATTTGGTTTTAACTACTATCTGTATGCCGATGATACTCAAATATACTTTTCCACCCTCCACACTGACCTGTCCTGACCCGCAATCACGCTTCTCCGACTGTCTCTGTACTGTCTCCTCGTGGATGGCGCACCAATGCCTCACACTTAACCTGACTAAAATGAAATGAAATGTTTTCCCACCTAAAGCTGGTGCTATCCTATCTTTTTTTATTTCTGTTGGCAACACCCCCCATTTACCCTATTCAGTCAGCAAGTTGCTTAGGGGTTATAATTTATTCTTCTCTCTCCTTTTCTTTACATTAACAATGTTGCTAAGACCTGTCACTTTTTTCTCTGTAATACAAAAATGTGTAGATTCCTCTCTTCCCACTACTGCTGTACCTATCCATGCTCTCTCCTTTCACGCCTAGACTATTGTAACCTTCTGGCAAGGGTGGCACTCCAAATAATAACTTTTATTAATCCAGACCACACAACATCTCACAACATTTCGGGGGGGTTGTTAAAGTGCCCCCTTCCTCACCCACGGTAAAAAAACCCTGTTCCGGCCATCAGAACGGAGTTCCCACAGTGAAAACCCCTGTTCCGGCCATCGGTGAAAACCCCTGTTCCGGGCATCAGAACGTTGTTCCCACGGTGAAAACCCCTGTTCCGGCCATCGGTGAAAACCCCTGTTCCGGGCATCAGAACGTTGTTCCCACGGTGAAAACCCCTGTTCCGGCCATCAGAACGTTGTTCCCATGGTGAAAACCCCTGTTCCGGCCATCAGAACAGAGTTCCCATGGTGAAAACCCCTGTTCCGGCCATCAGAACAGAGTTCCCATGGTGAAAACCCCTGTTCCTGCCATCAGAATGGAGTTTCCACTGTGAAAACCCCTGTTCCGGCCACCAGAACAGAGTTCCCAGGGTGCAGACTCCTGTTCCGGCCACCAGAACAGAGTTCCCAGGATGCAGATCCCCATTCCATCCCCCATAACAGCGTTTCCAGGGTGCAGACCCCTGCTCCAGCCTCCCGAACAGAGTTCCCTGGGTGCAGACCCCTGTTCCCGGCCTCCCAAACAGAGTTCCCAGGGTGCAGACCCCTGTTCCGGCCTCCCTAACATAGTAATCAGGATGCAGACCCCTGTTCCGGCCATCAAAACGGAGTTCCCACGGTGAAAACCCCTGTTCCGGCCATCAGAACGAAGTTCCCACGGTGAAAACCCCTGTTCCGGCCGTCAGAACAGAGTTCCCAGGGTGGAAACCCCTGTTCGGGCCGTCAGAACGGAGTTCCCAGGGTGGAAACCCCTGTTCGGGCCGTCAGAATGGAGTTCCCAGGGTGAAAACCCCTGTTCCGGCCATCAGAATGGAGTTCCCAGGGTGAAAACCCCTGTTCCGGCCATCAGAACGGAGTTCCCAGGGTGAAAACCCTTTTTTCCAGCCATCAGAACGGAGTTCCCAGGTTAAAACCCCCTGTTCCGACCATCAGAACGGAGTTCCCAAGGTGAAAACCCCTGTTCCGGCCATCAGAACGGAGTTCCCAGGGTGAAAACCCCTATTCCGGCTACCAGAACAGAATTCCCAGGGTTCAAAACTGGCTGACAGAACAGACTTCCCAAGGTGCAGACCCTTTTGTGTCTGCCAGAGCAGAGTTCCCTGGGTTAAAACCCCTTTTCCAGCCACCAGAGCAGAGTTCCCACGATGCAGACCCCTGTTCTGGCCACCAGAACAGAGTTCCCAGAGTAGAAACCCCCGTTCCAGCCGCCAGAACAGCGTTCCCAGGGTGCAGACCCTTTTCTGGCCGCCAGAGCAGAGTTCCCAGGGTTAAAACCCCTGTTCTGGCTGCCAGAACAGAGTTCCCAGGGTGCAGACTTCTGTTCTGGCCATCAGAACAGAGTTCCCAGGGTGAAAATCTGTGTTCCGGCCATCAGAACAGAGTTCCCAGGGTAAAAACCTGTGTTCCGGCCACCAGAACAGAGTTCCCAGGATGCAGATCCCCATTCCATCCCCTATAACAGCGTTTCCAGGGTGCAGACCCCTGCTCCAGCCTCCTGAACAGAGTTCCCAGGGTGCAGACCTCTGTTCTGGCCTCCCAAACAGAGTTCCCAGGGTGCAGACCCCTGTTCCGGCCTCCCAAACATAGTAATCAGGATGCAGACCCCTGTTCCAGCCATCAGAATGAAGTTCCCACTGTGAAAACCCCTGTTCCGGCCATCAGAACAGAGTTCACAGGGTTTAGACCCCTGTTCCAGCCGCCAGAACAGAGTTCCCAGGATGCAGACCCCTGTTCTGCCTACAAGAACAGAATTTCCAGGGTGAAAACCCCCATTTCGGCATCCAGAACAGAGTTCCCAGGGTGCAGACCCCTGTTCCAGCCACCAGAACAGAGTTCCCAGGGTGCAGACCCCTGTTCCGGCCACCAGAACAGAGTTCCCAGGATGCAGACCCCTGTTCCGGCCACCAGAACAGAGTTCCCAGGATGCAGACCCCTGTTCCGGCCACCAGAACAGAGTTCCCAGGATGCAGACCCCTGTTCCGGTCGCCAGAACAGAGTTCTCAGGATGCAGACCCCTGTTCCGGCCACCAGAACAGAGTTCCCAGGGTGCAGACCCCTGTTCCGGTCCCCAGAACAGAGTTCCCAGGATGCAGAACCCTGTTCCGGCCACCAGAACAGAGTTCCCAGGATGCAGACCCCTGTTCCGGCCATCAGAACATAGTTCCCAGGGTGTAAACATTAATTTCAGTAACTCTTAAGCAAATTGTAAAAGTGGTGTAACTGCAATCTTTCAATAGATGTCGCTGTTGTTTTTTTCGTTCCGTTCTGGCGACTGTTCCAGTTTTTATCTAGTCCCGGGAGATCACACACAGAGCAGGCCAGGGAGATCACACACAGAGCAGGTCAGGGAGATCACACACAGAGCAGGTCAGGGAGATCACACACAGTGCAGGTCAGGGAGATCACACACTGTGCAGATCAGGGAGATCACACACTGTGCAGATCAGGGAGATCACACACTGTGCAGATCAGGGAGATCACACACTGTGCAGATCAGGGAGATCACACACTGTGCAGATCAGGGAATCACACACTGTGCAGATCAGGGAGATTCACACACTGTGCAGATCAGGGAGATCCACACTGTGCAGATCAGGGAGTATCACACACTGTGCAGATCAGGGAGATCACCACACTGTGCAGATCAGGGAATCACCACTGTTGCAGATCAGGGAGATCACACACAGATTAATCCTAGTTGGCCTAAGTTTGGGAAAAGAGAGTAAATCATGGTAAGTTTCTTCTCCTTATTTACTTTTAAATTGACTGCGTTGCAATGGTACTGAAGACATAAAAATAAAATGCACTTAATGTGCTTCCTGTGATTACTAAATGTAGCTTCTTGTGACGTTACACCCCTTAGATATTAGATATTTTGGTCCGATCGACCGATAGTTCAGTGTATCGGTCGATCGGACCAAAATTATCGCATTCGAATGTGCCCATGTCCGATCGACCGTTCGTCCAAATCGGACGAAAGGACGATCGGACAGGGTGGAAAACCTCGTCCGATCGTGCGGTCCTCTATGGACCGCACGATCGGTCGCGGTGACTATCGGACGCGGCTGCTTTTGCCGCAACCGACAGTCCTTCCTCCTGGCCGACCGTTCGAAAGTATCGAACGGTCGGTCAGGAGGAAAAATCGCTAGGTGTGTACCTAGCTTTAATCAAGTTAATCAACAGACATTACAGCCAATGATTGACTGCTGTTACACCTGCTGCCTCCAATGCACATGCTCCAATGTATAAAAAGCTCTTTGAGTAGAGGAAGGAGGCAGATACCTTTACTAGAAAGGAATAGAACTTATAATTAAATATCTGGTTACAAATGCATGAATTAAACTGGTAAAAATAGCATTTGGGCTTGCGGGCAGACAACTGACAAGTCGCCAGTTTTTTGTCTTAAGGGTGGAGAACATGTCATTTATGGTGCCCATACACTAAAACTCACCTTCCGACATTCCCTGTGGCATTCTTTCAAGATCTGTTTGTCGAAAGCAATTTCCAAAAGACATTAGATTAGATTATCAAACGTCTGTCTGTATCACCTAAAGTTTTTATTCACCAGTTTCATTTGATTGTTTCTAAATGAAAGCTATTTTTGTCTCAGTTAGTAAAAATGAAGTGGAAAGCCTGATAAAACTTTATCACAGCTTAGTGGGAAAGACTGTTGATTCTAATGCCAGGCGTGGAATAGACCGGAACACATTCAGAAACATCCTGCACAACACATTTGGAATGACAGATGATATGATAATGGATAGAGGTAAGTGAATGTTCTGAAACAGATTCAACTAGACGTGATTTAAAAAAAATTGATAGCATTAATAATAACAGATCATTTACCTCTCCCAGTGTTCCGTGGATTTGATAGGGATAATGACAGCAGTGTCAGTGTAACAGAATGGGTAGAAGGACTGTCTGTTTTCCTGCGTGGGACTCTGGATGAAAAGATAAAATGTAAGCAGCTTCTTTGTATTTTTACTAGCAGAGTACCCGGCGTTGCCTGTTTTTTCTAAAGATCTAACCAGAACCTGCATCCCACTGCTTTCTGACCAAACCTGACCCACTCAAACTTACTGTGGGTTAGCTGAACCGCAAATCTGGTAAACTTCGAGGTGCCTGACACAATGCAGAATTCTAGGCCAGATCTCATCCCCAATAAACATACCTCACAACATTTGTAAACATACCTCTAAACATTTTAAAATGCAAAAGAGGGACACATTGGGAGAAGAGATGTGGAAATCGCTTACTCGCGTTTACAACTGAGCTGCCCCCCCTTAGATATCACACAGCAGGTATAAGTGCTAAAAGCCCACCCTTCTACCCGGCCCAGTGCTGAGGTTAACACAGCACTTGTTATTGGCTGGTGGGAATGTCTGTTACAACCTCTCTCCTCCTCCTCTGCCATTCAAACAAACTTGAAATGTCCTGTTGCTTGGATACAGCCTACATAATCAAGCTGGTCAGGGGATGCATACCTTTACTCTGTTAAATAAAAATACATGTTACAATGATTTATCCACCACCCAGGAGTTAACATGGGCTGACATTCTTCCGATTGAGGACAACAATTAAAAATCTGATCGGAAGAACAGCTCGACATTCCCTACGTTAAGGCCTCGATCTTTCTGCAGATTTCAGATTCAAACCTGCAGAGAGATTGGAACAGAAGATGGGGTTGGCAGAAAATTTTCAATTTTCAAAGCATGTAATAAAAAATACATTGTGCAATATAGCATAGTTCCTTTAATTACATTGGAAAATCCTTACTAATTTTAGAACTACAGCATCTTACTACCTGAAGGTTAATGGCAGAGGATGTAAGGGAATAATAATTCAGAAGTTTGGCTTCCATAAATAAATATATAATATAAATAATATTTGGTTATTCTAGATTGTTTTGGTGTTTATGACCTGAATGGCGATGGATTCATCTCTAGAGAAGAAATGTTCCATATGTTAAAGAATAGTTTGCTCAAGCAGCCAACAGAAGAAGATCCTGATGAAGGAATAAAGGACTTGGTTGAAATAACATTAAAAAAGATGGTAAGTAATAATTAACATTGCTCCTTGTTTTTAAAGGGGATGGGGCTGCATACTTACTTAATTATTCTCCACTGATTTAAAGAGCGGCTTTTCTGTTTGTGGAACATGCTTCATTAAGAAATTGTTGCATTAAAAACACCCTTAAAGGGCAACTCCACCCCCATAAGAACATCTTTTAGAAAGCATGCCCTCTTTAAAATATGTTGATATATCATAGTTTGTCCTATGAATTCATTACTGTATGCCTGCTATGCTTCTGGAGGCCTCATGGAAACTGAGCAATTTAAAAATCTGTACTGAGCCTGGGCATGCTCAGAAGAGGCAGACAGGGGATTTACATTCAATCATTGGCTGTGATGTCAACTGTCAAATCCATAACTAACAGTTACTAACTGGAAGAACCAGGAAGCAGAAACGGGAAACAGGACATTGTGCAGGATTTCAGGTTAGACTTCTATATTTCAGATTTCAAACTATTACCGTTTAGGGTTTTGGGGGGTCATTTACCTGTATGTAAGTTTTCATTTTGGGGCTGGACTTGCCCTTTAAATAATATTTTCACTAAAATAGAGTGTCTGCATTAGAGGTTTTCCTATTTCTGCTTCCTGGTTCTTACAGTTAGCAACTGTCAGTTATGGATTTGTAGTGGATAAATAACGGCACACTCCTAAGACTAACTTATAAGATAAAACTCCTTTATTACAAAGATAGGGAGTAGGATATCATATACAAAATTAGGCGTATTACATCACAGCCAATGACTGAATGCTAATCCCCTAACTGCCTCCTCTGAGCATGCTCAAGCTCAGTACAGGTCACTAAATGGCTCAGTTTTAATGAGTCATCCAGAAGCATAGCGGGCATAAAGTAATACATTCAGAGGACAAAGTAGAATATATCAACGTATTTTAAAGAGACCATTTTTTCTAAAATATGTTATTATGAGGGTGGAGTTGTCCTTTAAATATAAAATGGTAAAGCCTAACGTTTCATGTTGTTGTGGGGACTGCTTATCCTCTTCCTAAAATCCTTTGCATTGGGTAACACCTTCCAGTTCAAATTATCATTTGGCACAAGCCCATTGGTTAAAAGTGTATGAAATCACCAGCCATAGGGGGCCATGCAAAATAGAATTTAATATACATATCAAGCCACTGTATACAGTGGTCCAGGAGTTATTAAGTATCACCTACAATTAATTTAATTTAAGTTCTCATTTAGTATCATAATAATTTAAATACAGCAGTTGATCCTTAGTGTGCAGTATGTTATGTTGGAAAAATAACATCAAGTTGTTAATATTTTCACAGGATTATGATCATGATAGCAAATTGTCCTATGTAGATTTTGAAAAGGCTGTAAAAGAGGAAAATCTCTTGCTAGAAGCATTTGGACCTTGTCTCCCAGATATTAAGGTAAAGGTCTAAATGCCTTTCACTGCTGTAATCTGTTGTCGATATGTCTACTGTAACTACTTACTGGATGCTTAAAATCGTTCTATTAACGTTTGCAGTGCCAGGCATGTTGTTACATTGTCTATCTGTGTTTGTCAAATAACATTTCAGAATTGTTCATTAACAATGGTGTTTTAATCTGCTTTTCCTTGGAAAGCTAATTTTTTTTCAGAACTGTTCTGCACCTTTATATATCATGCCCAATTTTAAGCGAAGATAAATGTTTAAAGCTGATATCATGCAAATAATTTGTAAACAAAATCTAGAATTAAATAGATCACAAATATGATATATTAAATGCAGTAAAATTGTATTTATCTTAAATGTCCTACATTGTAATATACTGTTACCAAATATATACAGAGTTCTATGGAGCTTAATAACCGGTCATAAAAAAAACAAACAAAAAAAACATTGATGTAGTTTATGAATGAAATGTAATATAAATGCATCTATGTCAATCCTATTGCTTATTCATTTCTTATGAACAACCAATAAGTTTCTTGTAAAACCAACAGGGCAGGAAGACAAACAGGAGGAAATTTGTCAATGTTAATATTTTGTATCTAGCCCTTAAGGCTAGGGATACACAGGTTGATATTTCAACCCGACCATCCATTGCAATTTTTGGTTGACTGGCATGAAATATCATCCAGAGTTGCAGACACGTCTGATTCTGTGTATTTATCAATGCAGAATCGTTGTCAGAAAAAATATCAGGGGAGCAGCTTTCTTTTCTACTGACAAATTACCAAGCGATATATCTCAAATAGTAAGGTACACCAAAGGACTTAATGCAAACTCAACTTGAAATTGATGTTAGTGTGCATCAATAAACTAATGGCAATGTCAATTTGAATTTCTCTAGACTGTAGGCTCTTTTGGGCAGGGCCCTCCTTCCTATTGTACCACGCTGAATGCTGCTGGACCAGCACTTGAATTATTTGCACTTTGTATGTAGCATATATTTTATATAATGCAACTGTAAAGCACCACGAAAGAATAATAACAATTGCATTAAGTCCTATGTAGTAGAGAATTGTACCGTGTTAGCCATTGATGAAAGTGAAGACATCTTGGATATAAAATAATACATTTTATTGGCTAACTAAAATGATTGAAAATGCAAGCTTTCCAAGCACTTCATTGTATCATGCCTGAGGAAGAAGCCTAAGTTCTTCGAAAGCTTGCATTTTCAATCATTTTAGTTACCCATTAAGTCCTATGGTGAACCTTACAATTTCTAGTATCTTTTAGATGCTTGAAAAAGGATAGAATACAACATTCAAGAAGTGATCTAATGGCATTAAATATTAATATTTGTGGTTCTAAAAGATCTAGTATACATTTAACAAGTACTTAACAAGTATTTAGGCCTCTATACCCAGGTGTATCTGGCAGGTTCACGTTTCTGTCAAAGATTGATCTAGAAGTGTTAAAGGGTATCTCCACTGATAAATGTCACCTGGGTTGTAAGGATAGATATGTGTAAGGTGGATATGTACCTGCAGTATCCTGTGTCTTTGAGCAGTAGTTTAGAAGAAATCCAATGAGTTTCTCCCAGGTGGAGGTCCGCCCACTTTCAGTGACAGCATGCTTGGGAAATGTCTGACGTGCGGTTTCCTTTAGTGCATGCGCAGAACGTAAGAGGATCCATCGGGACTGCTGTCTGTGTGATCTAACTGGTTGGTCGTTCACACACACACATACACACACACACAAACACCTACTGAGTTCACTGAATAATGGAGGAATAATCACATGACCATCACAGCAGCTTGCTGACTTCACTAATTAATGGAGGAGTAATCAGGTACTATCTTTTTCTCTCTCACACCCCCTCCCATACCAGATTGCCTTATATTCCCAGCATCCCTTATGAAATCACCAACCCTCTCAGAGTTAGATAGCACTCCCAGCACAGGGGAAGACACACCCCCAGGAACCAGCACAACTTTCCCATGCTGCTGCAATCAAACGAAGGGGAATTCTGGGGGGAAAAGGTAGGGGGAGGGTTGGGGAATGTTGTACTTTAAAATAAACCAAAAAAAATGCTTTTTCCTCAGTGGAGATACCCTTTTAATGTATTTATTATTTACAAATTGTAAAAATGAAGTCACTAGATCTTCCATTTTCTAGGGAGGCAGATATGTTGACTAACACATTTTGTTATTTTTTTCTTTTTCAGCACATCATGGCATTTGAAACCCAAGCGTTTAAAGACATTATTGGCTCTTAGATCTGCTCTGTGCTCTCAACACTAGTCACCTTAGAACTTCCAGTGAATTGACAGAAAGTAGCAGAACTGTGAATGACGCACTGGGACATTTTCTAATAAATATAACACATAATTATCTTGGAGTTGGAGTCAATGTTTTCTAAACATTAGACCAGAATAAGAAACCTGCATTCTCTGTTAGTTGGATCCAACCCTTAACCTTTTCAGTGCCAACTGGTTTGTTAAATTGTTGGTTCCTTTTTGTAAAATAACTATTTTTTAATTGTGTGTTCCGTTTTTGTTGAACCACTTTTTGTTCTACCTAGGAAAACAATTTGTATATATTTTTTCAGGACAAGTTTGGTTTTTCCACTATGGCAGATTTGAGGTTGGTGTTGCATGTCTAAAGCTAAATTGATAGGGGAAATGTGTTTTTCAGTAAAACTGAAAAATAAAGAAAATTTGGTAAATTCAGGAACATTGTATTGAAGTTCATAGAAACCAACAGTGTAAAGATTTCTGACGTGCACCAGTTAAAAACCAAAAGAAGAACCTTGAGAAATCCAGAGAGCAATATTGTTTAAGGCTCATTTTACCGTCATGCAATTTGCCGTCCAATGAGTGAATGGCGACAAAGAGGCATTTTGGGCGATAATCATATATCTATATGTTTTTTGGTGCAATGACCTGGTAAATCAAGGAACGACTACACACATGGGATTATCACCCTAGATGGACATTCACTGCATTGTTCAGCTGACCAAAAAAATACTCAAAAGTTCTATTGAAAGAAACATATTTCACACTCTTTCTGGGGAATCAATCACATCCACATGCAAATGGTTACAGCTCGGGGCATACAGTCTACACAGGATGAAATGTGCAGTTCAAGGGTCATCAAATCAACTTAATATCTATAGCGATGATATATACTGTACAAGAAATAGTATCTATAACTGGCAATGTACATTTACAACATTACTGCAATGTTCCCTGCTCTGGTCCATAATCCCTTAAAGGAGTAGTTCACACATAGGGAGGTTGCGTGATCCATCGCAGCAGAAATGACCAGTCCCAACTGCTTGCAAAAATGTGCACAATAGTTGATTAGAACCAAGAAGCAGTCGGGAAATTTCAGTGCTGCTGTGGTGAAAAGGTTAAAAGTAGATCATGATTTACTTTCTTTACCAACCTCAGGTCAACCAGGCTTAATCCTTTAACTCAGTGATAGTGAGAGGGAAGCAGACAGTGGGTGGATGCCTTTCCTATGAGTCATAGGGGCACACTCTCTGCATGCAGACTGTATTGTGGGTAAAAACTATCACTGAGTTACAGAGGATTAATCCTGGTTGACCTGAACTTGGGAAAAGAAATTCAATCATGTTCAATTTCTTCAACTTTGCTACTTTTAAAACAACAGTTTTATTTTTTTGAAAAAATGTTATGGGGTTGGAATGGTGGATGGCTGGAAGTGTAATGGAGCTGCAGTGGAACATTTATAATAATCACTCAATAACTTAACTGAGTAATTATTATAAGAGAATATTCCTCTGCTGCCCCCATTATAATTTACCTTACATTCTTCTATCAACTGAACAGGAGTCAGGATCCACTGCTGGCTAAAGTAACATGTCTTGACCATTTCCGGTTTCACTATAGTGAGCATTAGCATGCTATAGTTAAATTAAAGCAGTCATCAGACTGTTGTCTGATTAGTATGATTTTGTCATGGGGCACCACTAACAAAAATGAATCTTGTGCAATCAATCATCCATTAAGTCTGGCAATGTATACCCAAATTAATGCTAATGTGTGTACCACTTATTATATAAGGGATAATGTGCCCCTTACAGTGTAATATAAGGATATTACATCACCGAGGACTTCCCTGACCATATAAAAGTACGAGGCCACGGGCCAAGTGATTTTATACAGAACGGGGAACTTCAAGGTGATGTAATATCCTTATATTACACTGTAAGGGGCATATTATGCATTATATAATAAGGGATAATTAGGTAAAGGACCTATGATTTTCCAAATGTCTTTAATATAACAATATAACTTTTTCCTTTTTCAAGCTTTTTCAATATATACAGTATACACACACAGTGATTTCAGTACTGCAACTACGTCCTCTTCATCCAGTATTCAAATAGCAATTACTATATATATATATATATATATATATATAACAATTACATACTCTAAAAGGTTATTCTAGAAATTAAAGATACACTAAACCCCACATACATTCTGTAGGATATTATGGTGTAAAAGCAAATTCAGCTTTACCACAAGTAAGTCTGATTCGCTGCTTTCAGCTGAATAAAAGGGATCTTGCTATTTGCATAGGAGTCTATGGCTAAATTCAGTTTAATGTAATCACTTTTTCAATACGTCAAATAGATAATTTTTTTTAGTTCTTTTCCATTCATTTATAGTTGTAATATACCAATAGCAGCTGTGATTTGCATTATTGCTACTCGCAGGTTATAGGAACTGTGCATAATTAGCCTGCTTTCTGCACGAGAGGTTTCTTAACATGCAAAATGCTTCATGTTCTCCTTCCTAAATGATGAATTAACTAAACCTCCTTTATATTAACTGGCCCACAGTCAGACATGAGGGGATGAGGCAGTAAACTTTCACTTGAGTAATTTAAAGTTAAATCATATATGGTTTGGTTTGAATTCAGCCACGCCAGGGTTACAAAGCTATACATTGCACAATTGAGAGGTATGTTTATGTGGGCTATACTCAGGGTTGCCAGATATTCCCCACATCCGAGTTGGAGGGAGTAGATGGGTTTAGGGGCGTTACGGGACGGGGAGGTGCCAGGTCTATTTTGTACCTGCAGTCAGGACAATCCCATTGAAATAAGGGCACCTGGCAAGCCTGGTTATGCTGTAAAGCTCACAAATATGTTTTACAAAAGGTTATTGGGTTTGTTAAACAGGTAAATCATCCCCCAAAACCCTGAATTGTAATAGTCTGAAATCTGAAGTATATAAGTCTAACCTGAAATGCTGCACAATGTCGTATTAACTGTTTCTGCTTCCTGGTTCTTCCAGTTAGCAACTGCAGTCATGGGTGTGACAGTTGACATCATAGCCAATGACTGAATGCTAATTCCCTAGCTGACTCATCTGAGCATGCTCAAGCTCAGAACTAGGTTGCTAAATCACTCACTTTCCATGAGGCATCCAGAAACCTAGCAGTATTAATTCCACAGTATTAATTCCAGAGGACAAAGTAGGATATTAAAACATATCTTAAAGAGGCCATTCTTTCTAAAATATGTCATTATGAGGATGGAGTTGTCCTTTAAAGGGCATCTATAGTGGGAAAATTAACTTTTTTTTCTTTCTTTCCATGTGTTCTATAATTCCCCACAACCCCCAGAGTGTCTTCACTTTTTTCAGATTCCCTCTCTGTCCTGAGATACACCAGTTAGTAAGAATAGTGATTGCATTCCTATACTCCTACTTGAACTGTCAATGAAATCCCTGTGACTGATTCCCCCCTCCCTGCTCTGTAATAAACATAGAGATAAGAGCATTAGCAGGGGGAGAGAGGTAGCTTTGATGGTAGATATAAGGCTGCACGTGACCCCCCTCCTTAATAGCTTTCACTGATTGATGATGGGTCACAAAGTGAGAGATCGTAAACTGTACTGTTCTCCTTCTTCCGTGTCTCCAGGACAGCTTGCTTTCTATTGGCCACTGTGTGTGGGTGTGTTTTTCAGGATGTTGAACTTTTAACTCCTACTGCACATGAGAAGCTTGTCGGTTAGCCGGAGTTGAGACATGGAGGAGGTAACAGAGGGGAGGGGGAAGGGGGGAGTGCTGCACACAGATCTGACACCATGGTTAAACAGAGTCACTGACATAGATAGGATTAAGGCAGCACAGAGTACATGAATTTAACTTTGCAAAGGGGCAATGTGTTTTTTTCACTATAGATGCCCTTTAAGTCCATTCTACTGTTTCACGTATCTTTGCATTAAAATTAAAAGAATTTCTGTAAAGCTTTTGAAATGATTAAATTCTTTCACATTATAAGTGGGGGGTGGTGATTGGGAACCTTTTTATTGTTACTATTAATGGCATAATGAAATCCACCATGCATCAAAATGCTTTCTGATTTCAACTAGTTTTTTAAAGGCAAAGTAATATCATATGTCATTGTCAGTACGTATAGAGATAAAGTAGTCTGGTATTTAGTATGCCAAGAACCTAAACTGTTATTGAGGGATCATATCGTTCACTGCAAATTAATGCGACTAAAATATTCTTCCGTTTCAGACACAAGATCTTGAAAAGGGGTCACAACACTTCTAATGTGCTCTCCATACCCTTTACTGGATGGATATCAAAATTCTAATGAGCCAAATCAATGAAATGAAGTCTTTAAACTCCATCTCTCTAAAATTAATTCTTTTATGTCTGCAGTTCTGTAGAAGTTAATGAGGTGATAACCCTTTGTTTTAAGCAATGACCACAAGGGGTCTCTGTTTTAGGTTGAGTTTATCTTATGGTTGGATAGTTTGACTATAGGGAAAATTGTGTTAACAAGAATTCACGAGCTTATCTTATGCAATTGAAGACAAACAATAAATGATTTTTTTATTACTTCATACAGTTAACTTGCTTGTTAGCTTGCCATGATAAAATGTAACCTCCACATTTTTCCTCATGATAAAGTGGATGGGTTGATCCTTCCCACTGGTCAAGCACTATGAAAACTACAATTCCTTGTGTTCCCTGGCTGTGGATGCAACTAATCACATGGGGTTTTTTCTAACTAGAAAAACTAAAAAGGTAAAATTTGATTGGTTGAGGCAAATCAACAGCTCAATTTTTTGTACACACATACAGCACCCAGCAGACCACCGAAACATCAACCGAACGTCTACACACATTATGTTATCGGCTGAAAGGGCATTGATTGCAAGCACATTGCCAGATCGGGTGTTGTGTACCGTATTGTATGTGTGTACCTGGTTTTAGTTTTAAGAAGACATTCAGCCCCAAATTAATAGCAAGGGCCAACTTGTTTACTTCTTATTATATCATCACCCCCCTAACTCACATGCTGGGCACCCCTGAAATAAAGATTTGGTCAGAATTTGCAGAGCACAAAATCATTTGAACTTTAAATGACATGTCCACCTGAAAAATTAACTTTACACATATGGTAGAGGACCAAAGCCCCAACCGCAAGGTTTATTTGTAAAAAAAAAAAAAAAAAAATGTGCAGAACTCTACTTACAATCCTTTGATCCCCCGTCGCTCTAATCTTGGTCCTCTGCTTGCCAGAACTGCAAGCAGGGGGCCCTGGACCGGCAGCCACGTCTCTTACTGGCTGAGAGGCTGCCGCAATACAGAATGCAGGGGGAACGAAAGTTGGTAGAGTTCTGCACACTTTTTTAACACACAGACTTAGCAGTTTGAGTGGGGATAGGGTTTAGAGGTAGGACACCTGCCAGCAAAGAGGGCTCCTGAGGGATGGAGGGAGGGGGGAAAGGGCTTCTCTGCACAAGCCACTGTCCTCTCAGAGGACAGGTAGGAGGTGGAAACCTTCAACACAGGAAGCTCCTACTGTTCAGTTTCCTTTTGAAAGACATTGCAGGAGAACCATAAGGAGCAGGGATGTAAGGTAAGGATTTTTTAACATTACACAGTGATTACATTTTAGTTTTGAAGGTGGACATGCCCTTTAATCATCACACGTTATTCCATACAGCATTTAGTGTTGAAATCTACAGATTGTTGGTTCAGTTGCAGATTGATAAATATATAGAACCAAAAACTTTACTTGCAGTTTTATTGGTGGAAGATTAAGACCCTGGTAGCGATTCACATTGTTATTTATAGTGTACACCGATAGTAAACCTGTCAGTATCTGATTGTTTCATTCATCTTGCATGACTAATATTTGAGAATTGTTGGTGGCTTTATGTCCTTGCTAAATAATTTCCACATGGCCTCCCTGCCAGTAGATATGGATTTGGCACTTGTTCAGCTGAATACACTGGGTCTGAGAGCAAGACTGAATTACTGCATATTTGATAGTCTAAGAGAATACAGGATTCATATCTCAAAACCCTACCAAGGACCATGAAAATGCCAAACTGAGCTGGATCATTCCGTTGAACAACTACACTCTCACTATTCTTAATTTAGAACTTCTCTTCCCTAGAACAAAGTGGCAGTTAATTAATTTGGCTTGAAGAGCCAAGTTACTGTTCTTTTTATTTCTTCTTTTTTTCTTCTTCTGTTTAATTCTCTTTTTTGGACTGTATCTCCTCCCACAGTTTTTGAGCTAGAGACATGAAATTCGGTTCAGACGTGTGGGGCATATAGGAGAAGTGTGCTAATACCTAGCTAAGGAAACTGTGGAAGCGTTACAGCAATATCGGCGAATTACGGGACACTTTTTTCAATAGACTTTAATGGTAACAATCCTCAAATGTGAATGTTTCAAAACAGTTTGTTTCATGGTCATAAACACAAACACTGATACCCCCAACCCCCCACACAGACACAGGCACATCCACCTACTGACCTACCTTTCCATTCCCATGGAAGCCATACTTAAAGGGTAACTATAGTCAAAAAACTAATTTTGATCAATCATTAATAAAAGTTAGTTATATAGTCATACAAGCAAAAACACATACCCCCAACCTCACACAGGTACACACACCTACTGACCTACCCTTCCATTCCTGTTGCAGCATACCTAAAGGGTAAATAAAGTCAAAAAAACGAATTTTGATATATCGTCAATAAAAGATAGTTTTATGGTTGTAAGCACACAAAAAAAAACATACCCCCTCAACCTGACCTAGGTACACACACCTACTGACCTACTTTCCCATTTCCATTGCAGCCATACAGGGTAACTATAGTCAAAAAACAAATTTTGACTAATCACTAAAAAACTTTGTTTTTTTAACCCCCAACCAGGCACAGGTACACACACATACTGACCTACGTATCCATTACTGTGGCAGCCATACTTAAAGGGTAACTAAAGTCAGAAAACAAATTTGATCAATAATCAAAAATGTTTTTTTTAACTCCCAACCAGATCCAGGTACACAAGCCTACTGACTGCCCTTCCATGTTCATGGCAGTCATATTTAAAGGGTAACTACAGTCAAAAAATCAATTTTGACTAATCATCAATAAAGTTTATTTTTTTTAACCCCCAACCTGACCTAGGTACACACACCTACTGACCTACCCTTTAATTTCTGTGGAAGCCATACTTAAAGGGTAACTATAGTCAAAAAAATGTTTTTGATCAATAATCAGAACAGTTTATTTTTTTAACTTCCAACCAGACACAGGTACACACACCAAATGAGCTACCCCTTCCTTCATGTGGCAACCATATTTAAAGGGTAAGTATAGTCAAAAAACACATTTTGACCTATCATCAAAAAAATTTGTTTTTTATCTCCCAACCTGCCACGAGTACACACCAACTGATATACCCATTCATTCCTGTGGCAGCCATATTTAAAGGGTAAGTAAAAAACAGCAATGTCCTCATCATTGCCATGATTGAGTTTTAAAATCTGCAGCACAAACACACACATTCCCTTCCAAAATGCAGTCTTTCAAGCCAAATTCAAAGTTTATACTTAAACTTTCCCTTTCTAGTTACATTTGCAATAATAATATCAGCAATAATCAGGCTTATTATTATTATTATTATAGATTTATTTATCGCCAACATCTTCCGTCACACTTTACAATTACATGCATACATTCACATCAGGCCCTGCCCCGAAGAGCTTACAATCTAAGCACATTTATTTGACACATACAACCTATCAGTATAGGTTTAGGTTTATGATTGTGGGGGAACCCGGAGTGCCGGGGGAAACCCACGCAAGCACGGGGAGAACATACAAACTCCTTGCAGATGTGTCCATGGGCGGAATCGAACTCAGGACTTCAGCACTACAAGGCATCAGTGCTAACCTCCATTGAGGATTACAAAAACACAGTTTGTGATTGCCTGGACCTAGACGCTGTGGGTGACTCAGGGTTAGAATAATAATGAAGCTGAAAATCCAGACTCAGACATATATATATAAAATTCTTTTTTTACCTTCTTCTCTGGTAGATAGAGAGTTTCCTATATTTACATAAAGGGCTTTCAGCTACAAGCAGACAATATCTATGACATATGGATTGATGCTATAGGACAGGCAAAAGTTTTCCCTTGCTGTTAATTTGCAGCAACTAATCAGATTATAGCTTTTTACAAGGTTAATGCAAACAAGATCTGATTGGTTGCTGCAGATTATGTTTTAAACTTTCTTAGAGTTCAATAATAGCTTTGGACACTAGATGGCGTACAAGTCCCAAGGAAAACTTAGTTCCCTAAAAATAAAAATTGTAACTCACGTATCATGTTTTGACTAAACCTTAATTGCCTCCTTGTTGTCCTTGGAAAATACTTTATTTAATTATAGTAAAGGAGAAAAAAGGATTTAATTAAATGATGGGCATCAGTGCTTGATCATTCCTACAATTTATAATATTATCAGATAAGCAGTTGTAACCACTGTGAGTTCATTCTCTGTGGTTTAATTCTAGCGTTATCATTTATCTGTAATTAATACATCGGGAGATAAATGTTAATCCATTTAAACTCCAGGTTTTATTTAATATCTCAGATGTTCTATTTTAGGCTGGATTCACAGTCTGTGAGTCAGACATGGTCCAATTATTGTGGGCAGTAAAGTTACTTAAGGGGCCCATCCATGCAATAAATATCTATCGTTAGAGATGGACCCAAACCCAGTTCCGAAGCGGATTTCGCAGATCTGACGAAACTCTGATTTTGTGGATTTCAGACTTTTTTTCAGATTTTTTCCAAACTGAAGAATTATTTCTAGAAATCTTGAAAATACTATGCAGAATGTCAAAAAGCAAGTGCATGAAGTTTTCGGTACTAGTACGTGGTCCCCAGACCACTTCCCAGGTCCATTTTTTCCAATTTTTCGATTTTCCAATTTACATTTTTTTAAGAAAATCTGCACGCTGAGAGAGGTCCTGTCTACATATAGTATGATATTGTATATCTTAATATCTTAATCTACAGAGAGCCTGTTCACTATAGAGAGGGGTATGGCTCCCTGGGAGCTCCCTGGGAAGCCAGTAAAAACTTTTTTTTTGCCTTCCTGTGGATCTAATGTTAGGTAGGGTTAAAAAAGAGGGTGTAAAGGTTGGACTAGATGGACATATAACGTTATATAACCTTTAATAATATGTTACTATGTAACTGTTACACAGACATTATGGGTAGTGTATAAGTGTTGGACTGGATGGATGTAATTCTTTATACAACCTCCAATACTATGTTACTATATAACTGTAAGACATTATGGGAGGGTATAAAAGTTGGACTAGATGGATGGATGTCTTTATACAACCTCCAACACTATGTTACTATGTAACTATTAGACATTATGGGTAGGGTATAAAGGTTGGACTAGATGGATGGATGTCTTTATACAACCTCCAATACTATGTTACTATGTAACTGTTATACAGACATTATGGGTAGGGTATAAAGGTTGGACTAGATGGATGGATTTCTTTATACAACCTCCAATACTATGTTACTATGTAACTATTAGACATTATGGGTAGGGTATAAAGGTTGGAATAGATGGATGTATGTCTTTAGCCTACCTCCAATACTATGTTACTATGTAACTGTTAGACAGACATTATGGGTAGGGTATAAAGTTGGACTAGATGGATGTTTGTCTTTAGCCTACCTCCAATACTATGTTACTATATAACTGTTAGACATTATGGGTAGGGTATAAAGGTTGGGCTAGATGGATGTATGTCTTTATACAACCTCCAATACTATGTTACTTTGTAACTGTTAGACAGACATTATGGGAGGGTATAAAGGTGGACTAGATGGGCATATGTCTTTATATAACCTCAAATACTATGTTACTATGTAACTGTTAGACCGACATTATTGGTAGTGTATAAAGGTTGGACTAGATGGATGTATGTCTTTATACAACCTCCAATTCTATGTTACTATGTAACTGTTAGACAGACATTATGGGTAGGGTATAAAGGTTGACTACTGGACGTATGTCTTTATTAACCTCAAATAATATGTTACCATGTAACTGTTAGACAGACAATATGGGTAGGGTAAAAATATTGGACTAGATGGACGTATGTTTTTATACAACCTCCAATTCTATGTTACTATGTAACTGTTAAACAGGCATTATGGGTAGGGTATAAAGGTTGGACTAGATGGATGTATGTCTTTATACAACCTCCAATTCTATGTTACTTTGTAACTGTTAGAGACTATATGGTAGGGTAGAAGGTTGGACTAGATGGATGTATGTCTTTATACAACCTCCAATTCTATGTTACTATGTAACTGTTAGACAGACATTATGGGTAGGGTATAAAGGTTGGACTAACTGGACGTATGTCTTTATTTAACCTCAAATAATATGTTACCATGTAACTGTTAGACAGACAATATGGGTAGGGTAAAAATATTGGACTAGATGGACGTATGTTTTTATACAACCTCCAATTCTATGTTACTATGTAACTGTTAACAGCATTATGGGTAGGGTATAAAGGTTGGACTAGATGGATGTATGCTTTATACAACCTCCAATTCTATGTTACTTGTAACTGTTAGACAGACATTATGGGTAGGGTATAAAGGTTGGACTAGATGGATGTATGTCTTTATACAACCTCCAATACTATGTTACTATTTAACTGTTATACAGACATTATGGTAGGGTAAAAGGTTGGACTAGATGGACGTATGTCTTTATACAACCTCCAATATTATGTTACTATGTAACTGTTATACAGACATTATGGCTTGCGTATAAAGGTTGGACTAGATGGATGTATGTCTTTATACAACCTCCAATATTATCTTACTATTTAACTGTTATACAGACATTATGGGTAGGGTATAAAGGTTGGACTAGATGGATGTATGTCTTTATACAACCTCCAATACTATGTTACTATTTAACTGTTATACAGACATTATGGGTAGGGTATAAAGGTTGGACTAGATGGATGTATGTCTTTATACAACCTCCAATATGTTACTATGTAACTGTTTACAGACATTATGTAGGGTAAAGTTGGACTAGATGGGATGTATGTCTTTTACAACCTCCAATACTATGTTACTATGTAACGTTATACAGACATTATGGGTAGGGTATAAAGGTTGGACTAGATGGATGTATGTCTTTATACAACCTCCAATACTATGTTACTATGTAACTGTTTGACAGGCATTATGGGTAGGGTATAAAGGTTGGACTAGATGGATTATGTCTTTTTACAGCCTCCAATACAATGTTACTATGTAACTATTTATACAGACATTATGGGTAGGGTATAAAGGTTGGACTAGATGGATGTATGTCTTTATACAACCTCCAATACTATGTTACTATGTAACTGTTATACAGACATTATGAGTAGGGTATAAAGGTTGGACTAGATGGACGTATGTCTTTATACAACCTTTGAGAGAGATTGGTTGGAAGGCTTCATTCATGTGATCACAGTAATGGATACTAAAACCCCTTTGATTATAAAGTATGCCAGTGTGCAGATAATATGATATTGTCTGGGGCTAGGAATGTGCATTGATTATCTTTCTATGTTTGTATAAAGGTTTGACCAGATCAGTAGCACTTCTGTAAGTAGTTGTAAAATTAGCCTAATGGCGTGCTTCTTCCACAATCCTTGTATGTATGCATTCTCCGTCCCTCGCCCACGATTCTCTTCTTTTCTCCGCACTCTCCCCAGAATTTGTGACAACTTCTAAATAAAATTCATACAGTACGCAGATTCCTAGTCCTCGGACGCTCTCCAGATCTTTATCTACACCCCCTCTGCTGCTCTGAATCTTTTGGGAAGATTGTCTTGCTAACTACCCCTAGTCTCTTTTTCTACCTCTAAGCTAATGGAACATATGAACTTCTCACGTACCACTAATTATCTCCATTCTCATACTTCTGGACCCCTTGCTGTCAGTTTCATTCTGCGCACTCCACGGAGATGGCTCGTGTGATGAGTTGTGAATGACCTTCAGGCTGCCAAAGCAAGGTCAATTTTCTATTCTAATCTTCTCATCTCTCCTTGCTTTCGACAAAGTAGACAGGTTGGACAAATCATGCAATTATTTAGGAGCCAGCAGCAACTTTATAACAACCAATATCCCATGAATGACCTGTGACCCGCCCCTTCAACCTAGCGCCACCCAGTCACATTAGCCCCACCCGTTACAAAAAACTACTAACTTAAAGGATTGTACACTGAAAAAATGAATTGCTCATTCAATCTATAAATTAATACTTTCAAGTACTTTCAAGTACTTTCAAGTTCAGGACGCCAGCTAGACTATCTGACTGTCTGTGTGGGCAAGCATGCTCAGTAATCCCTGTGAGGTAGAGGGAAATTTCCAACCATGCGTTCACGTACCAACTGTCACCCCTTCCAGCTACAGCAAAACATATAACATAAAGATGAGTTTGATACCAAGGAACTTGATTGACAGCGATGAATGTAAGCCGATAAATTAGATGGATCATTCAAAATATTCATCCCATGTAAGTTTTTTGATCGACCACTTGACAATGTCAAGCAGTTTATTGGAAAAAAACAGGGGAAATCTGTGGAAAGATCGGAGCTCAAGGTGGGACACAAGCGGTTCTTCCACAGACAGAAAGATTAGATTAGAGAAAAGGATAGATACAGACAGAAAACAGTTGAGAGAAGGATAGATGCAACAGAAGATAGTATAGACGAGAAGGAAGATGACAGACGAAGTAGATATAGAGAAAGATAGATGGACAGACAGAAATAGATATAGAGAGATAGATGAGAGAGATAGATGGACGGAGCGACAGAAAGATAGATATAGAGAGAAGATAGATGGCAGAAAGATGATACTGAGAGAAGGATAGATGGACAGACAGAAAGATAAGTATAGAGAGAAGGATAGATGGGACAGACAGAAAGATAGATATTGAGAGAAGGATAGATAGACAGACAGAAAGATAGATTATAGAGAGAAGGATAGATGGACGACGAAAGATAGATATTGAGAAGGATAGACGAAGACAGACAGAAAGATAGATAAAGAGAGGATCGATGGACAGAATTTGGGGGATTTTAGATCCCTTCCTATAAGAACTTATTTTCCATGCCAGCAGACTTTCCATCCCAGAACTTCCGCAGTGCCAGCAATTAATAGTGTCAGGATAGGGATCCGAAACTGATCAGTCACAGAGGCGCTTGGTGATCATTGGTACAGGGACTGTATTTCCATGTGTTAGAACGCTCTCATGTATGTATTAGCTGAGCTCCTATTCCCCTCTTCACCTGTCCGTTTGCACACTTGCAGAGTAGGGAGGTGTGAAATCTCAGGTATAGATTCGGCAACAAATGTTGCAAACGTTCTAGGACAGAACAAATTGAAAGGGAGAGGGAATAGACGCTCAGCTTAAACAACAGGAGACAGTTCCAACACCCAGTCCCAGTAATATTTTCAGTCCCATGCGACCAGGATTGTCCAGCCCTGAGTAGATCATTCCTCCTAATGCAAATTGTTACGCCTTAGGAATCCAGAAGAAGCGGCTCCTGGTACGACCTACCTCTCTAACAGAACCTACTCTGTGTCATATGATTATATGAAACCTCTCCGGTATCTATAGTTTAGGGGTTCCGGGCTGTTACTTGGCCCCTGTTGTTCTCCCTCTATATGTTGGAGAAGTCAATCAGCTCATTGTGTGTGTTTTAACTACTATTGTATGCCGTTAGCGTGTACTCAAATATTAACTTTCACCCTCCACACTGACCTGTCCTGCCCGCAATCACGCTTATCGACGGTCTCTGTACTGTCTCCTCGTGGACTGGCGCACCAATGCCTCACACTTAACCTGGACTAAAGAAATGAAATTGTCCACCTAAGCTGGTGCTATCCGATTCTTTTTTGTATTTCTGTTGCAAACACCCCCATTTACCCTATTCAGTCGCAAGGCTTAGGGGTTTAATTTATTTATCTCTTCCTTTTATTTTAATTACAATGTTGCTATCGACATGTACACTTGTTCTCTGTACTACAAAAATGGAGTAGATTCTCTCTTCCCACTTACTGCTGTACCTATCCATGCTCTCTCCTTTCACGCGAACTATTCTGTAACTTCTGGCAAGGGTCGGCACTCCAAATAATAACTTTTATTAATCCAGACACACAACTCTCACAACATTCGGGGGGGTATTGTTAAAGTGCCCCCTCTCACCCACGGTAAAAAAAACCTGTTCGGCCATCGAACGGAGGTTCCCACAGTGAAAACCCCTGTTCCGAGACATGGTGAAAACCCCTGTTCGGGCATAGAACGGGTTTGTTCCCACGTGAAAACCCCTGTTCCGGCCAATCGGTGAAAATCCCTGGTACCGGGCATCAGAACTTCGTTGTGTCCCACGGTGTGAAAACCCTGTTCGGCCATCAGAACGTTGTTCCCCATGGGATTGAAAACCCCTGTTCCGGCTCAGAACAGAGTTCCCATGGTGAAAACCCTGGTCCGGCCATACAGAACGTCGTTCCCAACTGGTTGACGGAAAAACCCCTGTTCCTGCTCTAGTCCCGTGAAACCCCCTGTTCCGCACCAGAACAGAGTTCCCAGGGTGCAGACTCCTGTTCGGCCACCAGAACAGATGTTACCCAGATGCAGATCCCATTCCACCCCATAACAGCGTTTCCAGGTGCAGACCCCTGACTCCAGCATACCGAACAGAGTTCCTGGGTGCAGACCCTGTTCCCGGCCTACAACAGAGGTTCCAGGGTGCAGACCCCTGTTCCGGCTCCCTACCATGGTAGTCAGGATGAGACCCCTGATTCCGGCCATCAAACACGGAGTTTCCCGGGTGTGAAAACCTGTTCCGGCCACAGAACGACAGTAGTTAGTTCCCACGGTTGGAAAACCCCTGTTCCGGGCCGTCAGAACAGAGTTCCCATGACGGGGGAAATGTTTTGGCTGGAGTGGTGGGGGGGGGGGGGATAATGATTTGTTAGGTGGAAATAGATTGGAGATTGGGTCCAGGTGGATGAATGGAGATTGGGGAAGCGGGTGGATTGGAAAATTAGAATGATGGATGTTGAGATAAAGGATGGATAAGAGGTGAAGGAGAAGGAGAGGGTGGAAATAGGATGAGGATCTGGGGAAGGGAATGGTGGGTGATGGGAGGAAAAGACGGTGCTGTGGGGCCGTAGTTGAGAGATGATGAATGGAGATGGTTAGCGAAACCCCTGTTCGGGCCTGTCAGAAGGATGTTTTCCAGGGTGGGGAAACAACCCTGTTCGGGCCGTCAGAAATGGAGTTCCCAGGGTGATGTGGACTGATGAAACCCCTGGTTCCGGCCATCAGAATGAGCGTTTCCCAGGGTGAAAACCCCTGTCCGGCCATCAGAACGGAGTTCCCAGGGATGAAAACCCTTTTTTCCAGCCAGCAGAACGGAGTTCCAGGTTTAAAACCCCCTTCTGTTCCGCCATCAGAACGGAGTTCCCAGGGTGAGAAAACCCCTTGTCCGGCCATCAGAACGGAAGTTCCCAGGGTGAAAAACCTATGTTCCGGCTACCAGAACAAGAATTCCCAGGGTCAAAAATAGCTGACAGAACAGACTCATCCCAAATAGGTGCAGACCCTTTGCTGGGGTCTGCTCAGAGCCGAGTTCCCTGGGTTTACAACCCCTTTTTCCAGCCACCAGAGCAGAGTTCCACGATGCAGACCTGTTCTGGCCACAGAACAGAGTTCCCAGAGTAGAAACCCGTTCAGCCGCCACAGAACAGCGTTCCCAGGGTGCAGACCCTTTCTGGCCGCCAGAGCAGAGTTCCCAGGGTTAATTAAAACCCCTGTTCGGCTGCCAGAACAGAGTTCCCAGGGTGCAGACTCTGTGTCTGGCCATCAGAACAGAGTTCCCAGGTGAAAAATCTGTGTTCGGCCATCCAGAACAGAGTTCCCAGGTAAAAACCTGTGTTCGGCCACCAGAACAGAGTTCCCAGGATGGCAGATCCCCATTCACCCGTATAACAGCGTTTTCAGGGGTTGCAGACCCTGTCCAGCTCTCGGAACAAGAGTTCCCAGGGTGCAGAACCTCTGTTCTGGCCTCCAAACAGAGTTCCCAGGGTGCAGACCCCTGTTCGGCCTCACCAACAAGTAATCAGGATGCAGACACCCTGTTCCAGCCATCAGAATGAAGTCCCACTGTGAAACCCTGTGTCCGGCCATCAGAACAGAGTTCACAGGGTTGACCCCTGTTCCAGCCGCCAGAACAGAGTTCCCAGAGCAGGCACCTGTTTGCCTACAAAGAACAGAAGTTCCAGGGTTGAAAACCCCATTCGGCATCAGCACAGAGTTCCAGGGTGCCAGACCCTGTTAGCCACAAGCAGAGTTCCAGGTGAGACCTGTCCGGCCACAGAACAGAGTTCCCAGGATGCAGAACCCCGTTCCGGCCACCAGAACAGAGTTCCAGGATGCAGACCTGTTCGGCACCAGAACAGGTTACCAGGATGAGACACCTGTTCCGGTGCCAGACAGAGTTCTCAGGATGCAGGACCCCTGTTCGGCCACCAGAACAGCGAGTCCCAGGGGTGAAACCCTGTTCCGGTCCCAGAACAGAGTTCCAGGATGCAGAACCCTGTTCGGCCACCAGAACAGAGTTCCCAGGATGCAGACACTGTTCGGCCATCAGAACATAGTTCCAGGGTGTTTGTAACATTATTTCAGTAACTCTAAGCAATTGTAAAGTGTGTAACTGCAATCTTCAATAGATCGCTGTGTTTTTTTCGTTCGTTCTGGCGACTGTTCCAGTTTTTATCTGTACCGGGAGATCACACACAGAGCAGGAGGGAGATACACCACAGAGCAGGTCAGGGAGAATCACACAGAGCAGGTAGGGAGATCAACACCACAGGCGGTCAGGGAGATCACACACTGTGCAGCAGGGAGATCACACACTGTGCAGATAGGGAGATCACACACTGTGCAGATCAGGAGATCACACATGTGAGATCAGGAGATCACACACTGTTGCAGTCGGAGACACTCGATCAGGGAGACACCAAGTGCAGATCAGGGAGATACCACTGTGCAGATCAGGGAGATCACACACTGTGCAGATCAGGGAGATCACACACTGTGCGATCAGGGAGATCACACACTGTGCAGATCAGGGAGGATCACACACAGATTAATCCTAGTTGGCCTAAGTTTGGGAAAAGAGAGTAAAATCATGGTAAGTTTCTTCTCCTTATTACTTTTAAATTGACTGCGTTGCAATGGTACTGAAGACATAAAATAAAAATGCACTTAAGTGCTCCTGTGATTACTAAATGTAGCTTCTTGTGACGTTACACCCTTAGATATTAGATATTTTGGTCCGATCGACCGATAGTTCAGTGTATCGTCGATGGACCAAATTATCGCATTCGAATGTGCCCATGTCGATCGACCGTTCGTCCAAATCGGACGAAAGGACGATCGGAAGGGTGGGAAAACCTCGTCGATCGTGCGGTCCTATGGACGCACGATCGGTCGCGGGTGACTATCGGACGCGCTGCTTTTGCCGCAACGACAGTCCTTCCTCCTGGCCCGACCGTCGGAAAGTATCGAACGGTCGGTCAGGAGGAAAAATCGCTAGGTGTGTACCTAGCTTTAATCAAGTTAATCAACAGACATTACAGCCATGATTGACTGCTGTTACACCTGCTGCCTCCAATGCACATGCTCCAATGTATAAAAAGCTCTTTGAGTAGAGGAAGGAGGCAGATACCTTTATAGAAGGAATAGAAACTTATAATTAAATATCTGGTTAAAAATGCAGAATTAAACTGGTAAAAATAGCATTTGGGCTTGCGGGGCAGACAATGACAAGTCGCAGTTTTTTGTCTTAAGGGTGGAGAACATGTCATTTATGGTGCCCATACACTAAAACTCACCTTCCGACATTCCCTGTGGCATTTTTTCAAGATCTGTTTGTCGAAAAGCAATTTCCAAAAAGACATTAGATTAGATTATCAAACGTCTGTCTGTATCACCTAAAGTTTTTATTCACCGTTTCATTTGATTGTTTCTAAATGAAAGCTATTTTTGTCTCAGTTAGGAAAAATGAAGTGGAAAGCCTGATAAACTTTATCACAGCTTAGTGGGAAAGACTGTTGTTCTAATGCCAGGCGTGGAAAGACCGGAACACATTCAGAACATTCTGCCACAACACATTTGAATGAGACAGATGATATGATAATGGATAGAGGTAAGTGAATGTTCTGAAACAGATTCAACTAGACGTGATTAAAAAAAATTGATAGCATTAATAATAACAGATCATTTCTCTCCCAGTGTTCCGTGGATTGATAGGGATAATGACAGCAGTGTCAGTGTAACAGAATGGGTAGAAGGACTGTCGGTTTCCTGCGTGGGACTCTGGATGAAAAGATAAAATGTAAGCAGCTTCTTTGTATTTTTAATAGAGAGTACCGGCGTTGCCTGTTTTTCTAAAGATCTACAACAGGAACCTGCATCCACTGCTTTCTGAACCAAACCTGACCCACTCAAACTTATGTGGGTTAGCTGAACCGAAAAATTGGTAAACTTCGATGGTGCCTGACACAATGAAGAATTCTAGGCCAGATCTCATCCCCAATAAACATACTCACAACATTTGTAAACATACCTCTAAACATTTTAAAATGCAAAAGAGGGACACATTGGGAGAGAGTGTGGAAATCGCTTACTGCGTTTACAACTGAAGCTGCCCCCCTTAGATATCACACAGCAGGTATAAGTGCTAAAAGCCCACCCTTCTACCCGGCCCCAGTGCTGAGGTTAACACAGCATTGTTATTGGCTGGTGGGATGTCTGTTTACAACCTCTCTCCTCCTCCTCTGCCATTCAAACAAAATTGAAATGTCCTGTTGCTTGGATACAGCCTACATAATCAAGATGGTCAGGGGATGCATACCTTTACTCTGTTAAATAAAAATACTGTTCAAATGATTTATCCACCACCCAGGAGTAACATGGGCTGACATTCTTCCGATTGAGGACAACAATTAAAAAATCTGATCGGAAGAACAGCTCGACATTCCTACGTTAAGGCCTCGATCTTTCTGCAGATTTCAGATTCAAACCTGCAGAGAGATTGGAACAGAAGATGGGGTTGGCAGAAAATTTTTCAATTTTCAAAGCATGTAATAAAAAAATACATTGTGCAATATAGCATAGTTCCTTAATTACATTGGAAAATCCTTACTAATTTAGAACTACAGCATCTTACTACACTGAAGGTTAATGGCAGAGGATGTAAGGGAATAATAATTCAGAAGTTTGGCTTCCATAAATAAATATATAAAAAATAATATTTGGTTATTTTAGATTGTTTTGGTGTTTATGACCTGAATGGCGATGGATTCATCTCTAGAGAAGAAATGTTCCATATGTTAAAGATAGTTTGCTCAAGCAGCCAACAGAAGAAGTCCTGATGAAGGAAATAAAGGACTGGTTGAAATAACATTAAAAAAGATGGTAAGTAATAATTAACATGCTCCTGGTTTTAAAGGGGATGGGGCTGCATACTTACTTATTATTCTCCACTGATTTAAAGAGCGGCTTTTCTGTTTGTGGAACATGCTTCATTAAGAAATTGTTGCATTAAAAACACCCTTAAAGGGCAACTCCACCCCCATAAGAACATCTTTTAGAAAGCATGCCCTCTTTAAAATATGTTGATATATCATAGTTGTCCTATGAATTCATTACTGTACTGGCCTGCTATGCTTCTGGAGGCCTCATGGAAACTGAGCAATTAAAATCTGTATGAGCCTGGGCATGCTCAGAAGAGGCAGACAGGGGATTTACATTCAATCATTGGCTGTGATTTCAACTGTCAAATCCATAACTAACACGTTACTAATGGAAGAACCAGGAAGCAGAAACGGGAAACAGGACATTGTGCAGGATTTCAGGTTAGACTTCTATATTTCAGATTTCAACTATTACCGTTAGGGTTTTGGGGGGTCATTTACCTGTATGTAAGTTTTCATTTTGGGGCTGGACTTGCCCTTTAAATAATATTTTCACTAAAATAGAGTGTCTGCATTAGAGGTTTTCCTATTTCTGCTTCCTGGTTCTTACAGTTAGCAACTGTCAGTTATGGATTTGTAGTGGATAAATAACGGCACACTCCTAAGACTAACTATAAGATAAAACTCCTTTATTACAAAGATAGGGAGTAGGATATCATATACAAAATTAGGCGTATTACATCACAGCCAATGACTGAATGCTAATCCCCTAACTGCCTCCTCTGAGCATGCTCAAGCTCAGACAGGTCACTAAATGGCTCAGTTTTAATGAGTCATCCAGAAGCATAGCGGGCATTAAAGTAATACATTCAGAGGACAAAGTAGAATATATCAACGTATTTTAAAGAGACCATTTTTTCTAAAATATGTTATTATGAGGGTGGAGTTGTCCTTTAAATAAAATGGTTAAAGCCTAAGTTTCATGTTGTTGTGGGGACTGCTTATCCTCTTCTAAAATCCTTTGCATTGTGGTAACACCTTCCCAGTTCAAATTATCATGTGGCACAAGCCATTGGTTAAAAGTGTATGAAATCACCAGCCATAGGGGGCCATGCAAATAGAATTTAATATACATATCAAGCCACTGTATACAGTGGTCCAGGAGTTATTAAGTATCACCTACAATTAATTAATTTAAGTTTTATTTAGTATCATAATAATTTAAATACAGCAGTTGATCCTTAGTGTGCAGTATGTTATGTTGGAAAATAACATCAAGTTGTTAATATTTTCACAGGATTATGATCATGATAGCAAAATTGTCCTATGTAGATTTTGAAAAGGCTTTAAAAGAGGAAAATCTCTTTGCTAGAAGCATTTGGACCTTGTCTCCCAGATATAAGGTAAAGGTTCTAAATGCCTTTCACTGCTGTAATCTGTTGTCGATATGTCTACTGTAACTACTTACTGGATGCTTAAAATCGTTCTATTAACGTTTGCAGTGCCAGGCATGTTGTTACATTGTCTATCTGTGTGTTGTCAAATAACATTTCAGAATTGTTCATTAAAATGGTGTTTTAATCTGCTTTCCTTGGAAAGCTAATTTTTTTTCAGAACTGTTCTGCACTTATATATCATGCCAATTTTAAGCGAAGATAAATGTTTAAAGCTGATATCATGCAAATAATTGTTAAACAAAATCTAGAATTAAATAGATCACAATATGATATATTAAATGCAGTAAAATTGTATTTATCTAAATGTCCTACATGTAATATACTGTTACCAAATATATCAGAGTTTATGGAGCTTAATAACCGGTCATAAAAAAAAACAAACAAAAAAAAAACATTGATGTAGTTTATGAAGAAATGTAATATATGATCTATGTCAATCCTATTGCTTATTCATTCTTATGAACAACAATAAGTTTCTTGTAAACCAACAGGGCAGGAAGACAAAACAGAGAGGAAATTTGTCAATGTTAATATTTGATCTAGCGCCTTAAGGCTAGGGATACACAGGTTGATATTTCAACCCGACCCCATTGCAATTTTGGTTGACTGGCATGAAATATCATCAGAGTTGCAGACACGTCTGATTCTGTGTTATTTATCAATGCAGAATCGTTGTTCAGAAAAAAATATCAGGGGAGCAGCTTTTCTTTTCTACTGACAAATACCAAGCGATATATCTAAATAGTAAGGTACACCAAAGGACTTAATGCAAACTCACTTAATTGATGTTAGTGCATCAATAAACTAATGGCAATGTAATTGAATTTCTCTAGACTGTAGGCTCTTTTGGGCAGGGCCTCCTTCCTATTGTACCACGCTGAATGCTGCTGGACAGCACTTGAATTATTTGCACTTTGTATGTAGCATATATTTTATATAATGCAACTGTAAAGCACCACGAAAGATAATAACAATTGCATTAAGTCCTATGTAGTAGAGAATTGTACCGTGTTGCCATTGAGAAAGTGAAGACATCTTGGATATAAAATAATACAATTTTATTGGCTAACTAAAATGATTGAAAATGCAAGTTTCCAAGCACTTCATTGATATGCCTGAGGAAGAAGCCTAAGTTCTTCGAAAGCTTGCATTTTCAATCATTTTAGTTACCCATTAAGTCCTATGGTGAACCTTACAATTTCTAGTATCTTTTAGATGCTTGAAAAAGGATAGAATACAACATTCAAGAAGTGATTAATGGCATTAATATTAATATTTGTGGTTCTAAAGATCTAGTATACATTTAACCAGTACTTAACAAGTATTTAGGCTCTATACCCAGGTGTATCTGGCAGGTTCACGTTTCTGTCAAAGATTGATCTAGAAGTGTTAAGGGTATCTCCACTGATAAATGTCACCGGGTTGTAAGGATAGATATGTTAAGGTGGATATGTACCTGCAGTATCCTGTGTCTTTGAGCAGTAGTTTAGAAGAAATCCAATGAGTTTCTCCCAGGTGGAGGTCCGCCCACTTTCAGTGACAGCATGCTGGGAAATGTCTGACGTGCGTTTCCTTTAGTGCATGCGCAGAACGTAAGAGGATCCAGGACTGCTGTCTGTGTGATCTAACTGGTGGTCGTTCACACACACACATACCACACACACACAAACACCTAATGAGTTCACTGAATAATGGAGGAATAATCACATGACCATCACAGCAGCTTGCTGACTTCACTAATTAATGGAGGAGTAATCAGGTACTATCTTTTTCTCTCTCACACCCCCTCCATACAGATTGCCTTATATTCCAGCATCCCTTATGAAATCACCAACCCTCAGAGTTAGATAGCACTCCCAGCACAGGGGAGACACACCCCCAGGAACCAGCACAACTTTCCCATGCTGCTGCAATCAAACGAAGAGGGAATTCTGGGGGGAAAAGGTAGGGGGAGGGTGGGGAATGTTGTTACTTTAAAATAAACCAAAAAAAATGCTTTTTCCTCAGTGGAGATACCCTTTAATGTATTTATTATTTACAAATTGAAAAATGAAGTCACTAGATCTTCCATTTCTAGGGAGGGCAGATATGTTGACTAACACTTTTGTTATTTTTTTCTTTTCAGCACATCATGGCATTTGAAACCCAAGCGTTTAAGACATTATTGGCTCTTAGATCTGCTCTGTGCTCTCAACACTAGTCACCTTAGAACTCCAGTGAATTGACAGAAAGTAGCAGAACTGTGAATGCAGCACTGGGACATTTTCTAATAAATATAACACATAATTATCTTGGAGTTGGAGTCAATGTTTTCTAAACATTAGACCAGAATAAGAAACCTGCATTCTCTGTTAGTTGGATCCAACCCTTAACCTTTTCAGTGCCAACTGGTTTGTTAAATTGTTGGTTCCTTTTGTTAAAATAACTATTTTTTAATTGTGTGTTCCGTTTTTGTTGAACCACTTTTTGTTCTACCTAGGAAAACAATTTGTATATATTTTTCGGACAAGTTTGGTTTTTCCACTATGGCAGATTTGAGGTTGGTGTTGCATGTCTAAAGCTAAATTGATAGGGGAAAGTGTTTTCAGTAAAACTGAAAAATAAAGAAAATTTGGTAAATTCAGGAACATTGTATTGAAGTTCATGAAACCAACAGTGTAAAGATTTCTTGACGTGCACCAGTTAAAAACCAAAAGAAGAACCTTGAGAAATCAGAGAGCAATTTGTTAAGGCTCATTTTACCGTCATGCAATTTGCCGTCCATGAGTGAATGGCGACAAAGAGGCATTTTGGGCGATAATCATATATCTATATGTTTTTTGTGTGCAATGACCTGGTAAATCAAGGAACGACTACACACATGGGATTATCACCCTAGATGGACATTCACTGCATTGTTCAGCTGACCAAAAAAATACTCAAAAGTTCTATTGAAAGAAACATATTTCACACTCTTTCTGGGGAATCAATCACATCCACATGCAAATGGTTACAGCTCGGGGCATACAGTCTAAAGACAGATGAAATGTGCAGTTCCGGGTCATCAAATCAACTTAATATCTATAGCGATGATATATCTGTACAAGAAATAGTATCTATAACTGGCAATGTACATTTACAACTTACTGCATTTCCCTGCTCTGGTCCATAATCCCTTAAGGAGTAGTTCACACATAGGGAGGTTGCGTGATCCATCGCAGCAGAAATGACCAGTCCCAACTGCTTGCAAAAATGTGCAAAATAGTTGATTAGAACCAAGAAGCGTCGGGAAATTTCAGTGCTGCTGTGGTGAAAAGGTTAAAAGTAGATCATGATTTACTTTCTTACCAAACCTAGGTCAACCAGGCTTAATCCTTTAACTCAGTGATAGTGAGAGGGAGCAGACAGTGGGTGGATGCCTTTCTATGAGTCATAGGGGCACACTCTCTGCATGCAGACTGTATTGTGGGTAAAAACTATCACTGAGTTACAGAGGATTAATCCTGGTTGCACTGAACTTGGGAAAAGAAATTCAATCATGTTCAATTTCTTCAACTTTGCTACTTTTAAAACAACAGTTTATTTTTTGAAAAAATGTTATGGGGTTGGAATGGTGGATGGCTGGAGTGTATGGAGCTGCAGTGGAACATTATAATAATCACTCAATATTAAACTGAGTAATTATTATAAGAAATATTCCTCTGCTGCCCCCATTATAATTTACCTTACATTCTTCTATCAACTGAACAGGAGTCAGGATCCACTGCTGGCTAAAGTAACATGTCTTGACCATTTCCGGTTTCACTATAGTGAGCATTAGCATGCTATAGTTAAATAAAGCAGTCATCAGACTGTTGTTGATTAGTATGATTTTGTCATGGGGCACCACTAACAAAAATGAAATTGTGCAATCAATCATCCATTAAGTCTGGCAATGTACCCAATAATGCTAATGTGTGTACCACTTATTATAAGGGATAATGTGCCCTTACAGTGTAATATAAGGTATTACATCACCGAGGACTTCCCTGACCATATAAAAGTACGAGCCCACGGGCCAAGTGATTTTATACAGAACGGGGAACTTCAAGGTGATGTAATATCCTTATATTACACTGTAAGGGGCATATTATGCATATATAAAAGGGATAATTAGGTAAGGACCTATGATTTTCCAAATGTCTTTATATAACAATATAACTTTTTCCTTTTTCAAGCTTTTTCAATATATAAGTATACACACACAGTGATTTCAGTACTGCAACTACGTCCTCTTCATCCAGTATTCAAATAGCAATTACTATATAATATATATATATATATATAACAATTACATACTCTAAAAGGTTATTCTAGAAATTAAAGATACACTAAACCCACATACATTCTGTAGGATATTATGGTGTAAAAGCAAATTCAGCTTTACCACAAGTAAGTCTGATTCGCTGCTTTCAGCTGAATAAAGGGATCTTGCTTTGCATAGGAGTCTATGGCTAATTCAGTTTATGTAATCACTTTTTCAATACGTCAAATAGATAATTTTTTTTAGTTCTTTTCCATTCATTTATAGTTGTAATATACCAATAGCAGCTGTGATTTGCATTATTGCTACTCGCAGGTTATAGGAACGTGCATAATTAGCCTGCTTTCTGCCCGAGAGGTTTCTTAACATGCAAAATGCTTCATGTTCTCTTCCTAAATGATGAATTAACTAAACTCTTTATATTAACTGGCCCACAGTCAGCATGAGGGGATGAGGCAGTAAACTTCACTGAGTAATTTAAGTTAAATCATATATGGTTTGGTTTGAATTCAGCCACGCCAGGGTTACAAAGCTATACATTGCACAATTGAGAGGTATGGTTATGTGGGCTATACTCAGGGTTGCCAGATATTCCCCACATCCGAGTTGGAGGGAGTAGATGGGTTTAGGGGCGGTACGGGACGGGGAGGTGCCAGGTCTATTTTGTACTGCAGTCAGGACAATCCCATTGAAATAAGGGCACCTGGCAAGCTGGTTATGCGTAAAGCTCACAAATATGTTTTACAAAAGGTTATTGGGTTTGTTAAACAGGTAAATATCCCCCAAAAACCTGAATTGTAATAGTCTGAAATCTGAAGTATATAAGTCTAACCTGAAATGCTGCACAATGTCGTATTAACTGTTTCTGCTTCCTGGTTCTTCCAGTTAGCAACTGCCGTCATGGGTGTGACAGTGACATCATAGCAATGACTGAATGCTAATTCCCTAGCTGACTCATCTGAGCATGCTCAAGCTCAGAACTAGGTTGCTAAATCACTCACTTTCCATGAGGCATCCAGAAACCTAGCAGTATTAATTCCACAGTATTAATTCCAGAGGACAAAGTAGGATATTAAAACATATCTTAAAGAGGCCATTCTTTCTAAAATATGTCATTATGAGGATGGAGGTCCTTTTAAGGGCATCTATAGTGGGAAAATTAACTTTTTTTCTTTCTTTCCATGTGTTCTATAATTCCCACAACCCCAGAGTGTCTTCACTTTTTTCAGATTCCCTCTGTCTGAGATACACCAGTTAGTAAGAATATGTGATGCATTCCTATACTCCTACTTGAACTGTCAATGAAATCCTGTGACTGATTCCCCCTCCCTGCTCTGTAATAAACATAGAGATAAGAGCATTAGCAGGGGGAGAGAGGTAGCTTTGATGGTAGATATAAGGCTGCACGTGACCCCCCTCCTTATAGCTTTCACTGATTGATGATGGGTCACAAAGTGAGAGATCGTAAACTGTACTGTTCTCCTTCTTCCGTGTCTCCAGGACAGCTTGCTTTCTATTGGCCACTGGGTGTGGGTGTGTTTTTCAGGATGTTGAACTTTTAACTCCTACTGCACATGAGAAGCTTGTCGGTTAGCCGGAGTTGAGACATGGGGAGGTAACAGAGGGGAGGGGGAAGGGGGGAGTGCTGCACACAGATCTGACACCATGGTTAAACAGAGTCACTGACATAGATGGATTAAGGCAGCACAGAGTAAATGAATTTAACTTTGCAAAGGGGCAATGTGTTTTTTTCACTATAGATGCCCTTTAAGTCCATTCTACTGGTTCACCGTATCTTTGCATTAAAATTAAAAGAATTTCTGTAAAGCTTTTGAAATGATTAATTCTTTCACATTATAAGTGGGGGGTGGTGATTGGGAACCTTTTTATGTTTACTATAATGGCATAATGAAATCCACCATGCATCAAAATGCTTTCTGATTTCAACTAGTTTTTTAAAGGCAAAGTAATATCATAGTCATTGTCAGTACGTATAGAGATAAAGTAGTCTGGTATTTAGTATGCCAAGAACCTAAACTGTTATTGAGGGATCATATCGTTCACTGCAAATTAATTATGCGACTAAAATATTCTTCCGTTTCAGACACAAGATCTTGAAAAGGGGTCACAACACTCTAATGTGCTCTCCATACCCTTTACTGGATGGATATCAAAATTCTATGAGCCAAATCAATGAAATGAAGTCTTTAATCCATCCTCTCTCTAAAATTAATTCTTTTATGTCTGCAGTTCTGTAGAAGTTAATGGGTGATAACCCTTTGTTTTAAGCAATGACCACAAGGGGTCTTGTTTTAGGTTGAGTTTATTATGGTTGGATAGTTTGACTATAGGGAAAATTGTGTTAACAAGAATTCACGAGCTTATCTTATGCAATTGAAGACAAACAATAAATGATTTTTTTATTACTTCATACAGTTAACTTGCTTGTTAGCTTGCCATGATAAAATGTAACCTCCACATTTTTCCTCATGATAAAGTGGATGGGTTGATCCTTCCCATGGTCAAGCACTATGAAAACTACAATTCTTGTGTTCCCTGTGTGATTGCAACTAAACACATGGGGTTTTTTCTAACTAGAAAAACTAAAAAGTAAAATTTGATTGGTTGAGGCAAATCAACAGCTCAATTTTTTGTACACACATACAGCACCCAGCAGACCACCGAAACATCAACCGAACGTCTACACACATTATGTTATCGGCTGAAAGGGCATTGATTGCAAGACATGCCAGATCGGGTGTTGTGTACCGTATTGTATGTGTGTACCTGGTTTTAGTTTTAAGAAGACATTCAGCCCCAAATTAATAGAAGGGCCAACTTGTTTACTTCTATTATATCATCACCCCCCTAACTCACATGCTGGGCACCCCTGAAAAAAGATTTGGTCAGAATTTGCAGAGCACAAAATCATTTGAACTTTAAATGACATGTCCACCTGAAAAATTAACTTTACACATATGGTAGAGGACCAAAGCCCCAACCGCAAGGTTTATTTGTAAAAAAAAAAAAAAAAAATGTGCAGAACTCTACTTACAATCCTTTGATCCCCCGTCGCTCTAATCTTGGTCCTCTGCTTGCCAGAACTGCAAGCAGGGGGCCCTGGAACGGCAGCCGTCTCTTACTGGCTGAGAGGCTGCCGCAATACAGAATGCAGGGGGAACGAAAGTTGGTAGAGTTCTGCACACTTTTTTAAACACAGACTTAGCAGTTTGAGTGGGGATAGGGTTTAGAGGTAGGACACCTGCCAGCAAAGAGGGCTCCTGAGGGATGGAGGGGGGGGGAAAGGGCTTCTTGCACAAGCCACTGTCTCTCAGAGGACAGGTAGGAGGTGGAAACCTTCAACACAGGAAGTCCTATGTTCAGTTTCCTTTGAAAGACATTGCAGGAGAAACATAAGGAGCAGGGATGTAAGGTAAGGATTTTTTAACATTCACAGTGATTACATTTTAGTTTTGAGGTGGACAGCCCTTTAATCATCACACGTTATTCCATACAGCATTTAGTGTTGAAATTACAGATTGTTGGTTCAGTTGCAGATTGATAAATATAGAACCAAAACTTTATTGCAGTTTATTGGTGGAAGATTAAGACCCTGGTAGCGATTCACATTGTTATTTATAGTGTACACGATAATAAACCTGTCAGTATCTGATTGTTTCATTCATTTGCATGACTAATATTTGAGAATGTTGGTGGCTTTATGTCCTTGGAAATAATTTCCACATGGCTCCCTGCCAGTAGATATGGATTTGGCACTTGTCAGCTGAATACACTGGGTCTGGAGCAAGACTGAATTACTGCATATTGTAGTCTAAGAGAATACAGGATTCATATCTCAAAACCCTACCAAGGACCATGAAAATGCCAAACTGGCTGGATCATTCCGTTGAACAACTACACTCTCACTATTTTTAATTTAGAACTTCTCTTCCCTAGAACAAAGTGGCAGTTAATTAATTTGGCTTGAAGAGCCAAGTATATGTTCTTTTTATTTCTTCTTTTTTTCTTTTCTGTTAATTCTCTTTTTTGGACTGTATCTCCTCCCACAGTTTTTGAGCTAGAGACATGAAATTCGGTTCAGACGTGTGGGGCATATAGGAGAAGTGTGCTATACCTAGCTAAGGAAACTGTGGAAGCGTTACAGCAATATCGGCGAATTACGGGACACTTTTTTCAATAGACTTTAATGGTAACAATCCTCAAATGTGAATGTTTAAAACAGTTTGTTTCATGGTCATAAACACAAACACTGTACCCCCAACCCCCCACACAGACACAGCACATCCACTACGACCTACCTTTCCATTCCCATGGAAGCCATACTTAAAGGGTAACTATAGTCAAAAACTAATTTGATCAATCATTAATAAAAGTTAGTTATATAGTCATACAAGCAAAAACACATACCCCCAACCTCACACAGGTACACACACCTACTGACCTACCCTTCCATTCCTGTTGCAGCATACCTAAAGGGTAAATAAAGTCAAAAAAAACGAATTTTGATATATCGTCAATAAAAAGTAGTTTTATGGTTGTAAGCACACAAAAAAAAACATACCCCCTCAACCTGACCTAGGTACACACACCTACTGACCTACTTTCCCATTTCCATTGCAGCCATACAGGGTAACTATAGTCAAAAAACAAATTTTGACTAATCACTAAAAATTGTTTTTTAACCCCCAACCAGGCACAGGTACACACACATACTGACCTACGTATCCATTACTGTGGCAGCCATACTTAAAGGGTAACTAAAGTCAGAAAACAAATTTGATCAATAATCAAAAATGTTTTTTTAACTCCCAACCAGATCCAGGTACACAAGCCTACTGACTGCCCTTCCATGTTCATGGCAGTCATATTTAAAGGGTAACTACAGTCAAAAAATCAATTTTGAATAATCATCAATAAAGTTTATTTTTTTTAACCCCAACCTGACCTAGGTACACACACCTACTGACCTACCCTTTAATTTCTGTGGAAGCCATACTTAAAGGGTAACTATAGTCAAAAAAATGTTTTTGATCAATAATCCGAACAGTTTATTTTTTAACTTCCAACCAGAACAGGTACACACACCAAATGAGCTACCCCTTCCTTCATGTGGCAACCATATTAAAGGGTAAGGATAGTCAAAAAACACATTTTGACCTATCATCAAAAAAATTTGTTTTTATTCTCCCAACCTGCCACGAGTACACACCAACTGATATACCCATTCATTCCTGTGGCAGCCAATTTAAAGGGTAAGTAAAAACAGCAATGTCCTCATCATTGCCATGATTGAGTTTTAAAATTGCAGCACAAACACACACATTCCCTTCCAAAATGCAGTCTTTCAAGCCAAATTCAAAGTTTATACTTAAACTTTCCCTTTCTAGTTACATTTGCAATAATAATATCAGCAATAATCAGGCTTATTATTATATTATTATAGATTTATTTATCGCCAACATCTTCGTCCACTTTACAATTACATGCATACATTCACATCAGGCCCTGCCCGAAGAGCTTACAATCTAAGCACATTTATTTGACACATACAACCTATCAGTATAGGTTTAGGTTTATGATGTGGGGGAACCCGGAGTGCCGGGGGAAACCCACGCAAGCAAGGGGAGAACATACAAAATCCTTGCAGATTGGTCCATGGGCGGAATCGAACTCAGGACTTCAGCACTACACAGGATCAGTGCAACCTCCATTGAGGATTACAAAAACACAGTTTGTGATTGCCTGGACCTAGACGTGTGGGTGACTCAGGGTTAGAATAATAATGAAGCTGAAAATCCGACTCAGACATATATATATAAATTCTTTTTTACCTTCTTCTGGTGATAGAGAGTTTTCCTATATTTACATAAAGGGCTTTCAGCTACAAGCAGACAATATCTATGACATATGGATTGATGCTATAGGACAGGCAAAGTTTTCCCTTGCTGTTAATTTGCACACAACTAATGATTATAGCTTTTTACAAGGTTAATGCAAAACAGATCTGATTGGTTGCTGCAGATTATGTTTAAACTTTCTAGAGTCAATAATAGCTTTGGACACTAGATGGCGTACCAGTCCCAAGGAAAACTTAGTTCCCTAAAAATAAAAATTGTAACTCACGTATCATGTTTTGACAAACCTTAATTGCCTCCTTGTTGTCCTTGGAAATACTTTATTTAATTATAGTAAAGGAGAAAAAAGGATTTAATTAAATGATGGGCATCAGTGCTTGATCATTCCTACAATTTATAATATTATCAGATAAGCAGTTGTAACCCATGTGAGTTCATTCTGTGGGTTAATTCTAGCGTTATCATTTATCTTGATATTAATACATCGGGAGATAAATGTTAATCCATTTAAACTCCAGGTTTTATTTAATATCTCAGATGTTCTATTTAGGCTGGATTCACAGTCTGTGAGTCAGACATGGTCCAATTATTGTGGGCAGTAAAGTTTAAGGGGCCCATCCATGCAATAAATATCTATCGTTAGAGATGGACCCAAACCCAGTTCCGAAGCGGATTGCAGATCTGACGAAACTCTGATTTTGTGGATTTCAGACTTTTTTTCAGATTTTTTCCAAACTGAAGAATTATTTCTAGAAATCTTGAAAATACTATGCAGAATGTCAAAAAGCAAGTGCATGAAGTTTTCGGTACTAGTACGTGGTCCCAGACCACTTCCCAGGTCCATTTTTTCCAATTTTTCGATTTTCCAATTTACATTTTTTAAGAAAATCTGCAGCGCGATGAGAGAGGTCCTGTCTACATTATGTATGATATGTATATCTTAATATCTTAATCACAGAGAGCCTGTTCACTATAGAGAGGGGTATGGCTCCCTGGGAGCTCCCTGGGAAGCCAGTAAAAACTTTTTTTTGCCTTCCTGTGGATCTAATGTTAGGTAGGGTTAAAAAAGAGGGTTGTAAAGGTTGACTAGATGGACATATAACGTTATATAACCTTAATAATATGTTACTATGTAAATGTTACACAGACATTATGGGTAGTGGATAAGTGTTGGAAGGAGGATGTAATTCTTTATACAACCTCCAATACTATGTTACTATATAACTGTAAGACATTATGGGAGGGTATAAAAGTTGGACTAGATGGATGGATGTCTTTATACAACCTCAACACTATGTTACTATGTAACTATTAGACATTATGGGTAGGGTATAAAGGTTGGACTAGATGGATGGATGTTTTATACAACCTCCAATACTATGTTACTATGTAACTGTTAATACAAATTATGGGTAGGGTATAAAGGTTGGATAGATGGATGTATGTCTTTATACAACCTCCAATACTATGTTACTATGTAACTGTTATACAGACATTATGGGTAGGGTATAAAGGTTGGACTAGATGGATGGTGTCTTTATACAACCTCCAATACTATGTACTTGTAACTGTTATACAGACATTATGGGTAGGGTATAAAGGTTGGACTAGATGGATGGATTTCTTATACAACCTCCAATACTATGTTACTATGTAACTATTAGACATTATGGGTAGGGTATAAAGGTTGGAATAGATGGATGTATGTCTTTAGCCTACCTCCAATACTATGTTACTATGTAACTGTTAGACAGACATTTGGTAGGGTATAAAGTTGGACTAGATGGATGTTTGTCTTTAGCCTACCCAATACTATGTTACTATATAACTGTTAGACATTATGGGTAGGGTTAAAGGTTGGGCTAGATGGATGTATGTCTTTATACAACCTCCATACTATGTTACTTTGTAACGTTAGACAGACATTATGGGAGGGTATAAGTGGACTAGATGGCATATGTCTTTATATAACCTCAAATACTATGACTATGTAACTGTTAGACCGCATTATGGTAGTGTATAAAGGTTGGACTAGATGGATGTATGTCTTTATACAACCTCCAATTCTATGTTACTATGTAACTGTTAGACAGACATTATGGGTAGGGTATAAGGTTGGACTAATGGACGTATGTCTTTTATTTACCTCAAATAATATGTTACCATGTAACTGTTAGACAGACAATATGGGTAGGGTAAAAATATTGGACTAGATGGACGTATGTTTTTATACAACCTCCAATTCTATGTACTATGTAACTGTTAAACAGGCATTATGGGTAGGGTATAAAGGTTGGACTAGATGGATGTATGTCTTTATACAACCTCCAATTCTTGTTACTGTAACTGTTAGACAGACATTATGGGTAGGGTATAAAGGTTGGACTAGATGGATGTGATGTCTTTATACAACCTCCAATACTATGTTACTATTAACTGTTATACAGACATATGGGTAGGGTATAAAGGTTGGACTAGATGGATGTATGTCTTTATACAACCTCCAATACTATGTTACATGTAACTGTTATACAGACATTATGGTAGGGTATAAAGGTTGGACTAGATGGATGTATGTCTTTATACAACCTCCAATACTATGTACTATTTAACTGTTATACAGACATTATGGGTAGGGTATAAAGGTTGGACTAGATGGATGTATGTCTTTATACAACCTCCAATACTATGTTACTATGTAACTGTTATACAGACATTATGATTAGGGTACAAAGTTTGGACTAGATGGATGTATGTCTTTTTACAACCTCCAATACTATGGTACTATGTAACTGTTATACAGACATTATGGGTAGGGTATAAAGGTTGGACTAGATGGATGTATGTCTTTATACAACCTCCAATACTATGTTACTATGTAACTGTTAGACAGCCATTATGGGTAGGGTATAAAGGTTGGACTAGATGGATATATGTCTTTATACAACCTCCAATACTATGTTACTATGTAACTATTATACAGTCATTATGGGTAGGGTATAAAGGTTGGACTGATGGACGTATGTGTTTATTCAACCTCCAATACTATGTACTATGTAATGTTAACAGACATTATGGGAGGGTATAAAGGTTGGACTAGATGGACGTATGTCTTTATACAACCTCCAATACTAGTTACTATGTAACTGTTATACAGACATTATGGGTAGGGTATAAAGGTTGGACTAGATGGATGTATGTCTTTATACAACCTCCAATACTATGTTACTATGTAACTGTTAGACAGACATTATCGGTAGGGTGTAAAGGTTGGACTAGATGGACGTATGTCTTTATACAACCTCCAATACTATGTTACTATGTAACTATTATACAGTCATTATGGGTAGGGTATAAAGGTTGGACTAGATGGACGTATGTGTTTATTCAACCTCCAATACTATGTTACTATGTAACTATTATACAGTCATTATGGGTAGGGTATAAAGGTTGGACTAGATGGATGTATGTCTTTATACAAATAATAGAAGATTGGGTTACTTCCGCACTATGGTGTGGTAGGGAATGTCTCCTTAAGTAGGGTGGCTGCACTGCAAGTTGTCCACTGAATTGTTTATAAAATCTTTAAAAGTATCTTGCTTGCGCTTGGGGGTATGGGTAGGGGAAGGGTTAAAACAAGAAGTAAAAAATAAAAAATAAATAGGTTAAGATCAAGATCTCTGTAAACAAACCAGTTTAAAATGACACTTCCATATATTAAAATTAAACTTCAACCACTCACTTGTGTCTATCCACCACTAGGGGTAATGCAGGCTTCACTCTGTGCTGTTCTGATACTTGCTTGGTCTGTATAGTTCCCAAAAACCTCTGCACACAGGAATAAGGTTGCCAACAAACTTTATTATAGCAATTAAAAACAATAAAAAGCACTAAAAAACCTTGCAAAAAACGTCCATTAGCAGTTTTTGAAGTTGCACCTCTCTGCTATGGTGTGGCCCCTTTAAGTCGTGGCTTGTGAGGTAGTATAAAGATTGCACTACATGGACGTATGTCTTTATTCAACCTCAATTACTATGTAACTATGTGCTTCCCTTGCCTGCTGTGTCTGGACACATGCTGATTATTGTTATTATATTGGATTTATATAGCGCCAACAATTTCTATGGCGAGTGATGAGTTAATTTACAGCAATACCGTGATACACAAGGTCCGGCCCAGTGAGCTTACAGTCTCGAGGAAATAGGGATGACACAGTGGGCACCTGTATAATAAAATGTACTTTATTTTGTTCATATAATAGAGCCATCTATTTCTGAAAACATGAATTGTAGTTGTAAATATTAATTAAATACATTATTTTTCCATACATTTACTTTGTTGGGAGATTTGGATGGACGTAGGATATATTAATAAACAATAATTAGCATGTAGGGCAGATCTTGTTAAACTCATTGACCTGTGTTGTACAAATAATTGGGTAAGAGCTTGGACTATGGTAGTTCCAACATTTTCCAACCATATCTGGCATCAGGCCTAGCGGGAGCAGAAGAAAGGCCTGTTGCTGCCCATGGATAAAAAAGTGCATAGGGCCCCTTTAAATCACCAACCGTCCAAAGTCTTTTTGGGAGGCCTCTTGCTGAGAACACACAGTTCGATGTTTAGATTGGGTTAAAATATTGTTGTTTAAAGGGTATGTCCACCCCCCAAAAAGAACTTTATATTTTGTTAAGAACTCCCCCAAACATCAACCTCACAAGGTTTTTAATGTTATCAGAAGCTGCTAACATTACTTACCAGCCTTCTTTCCATCGGCATGCTTCTGCTTGCTTCCGTGCCTTTTCAGTGCGTGGAAACAAGTGAAAGGGTCCGGACCGGAAGCATCTCCTGTGATTGGCTGAGCAGCTTTTATTAACGTTAAAAACATTGAGAGGTCGAGGTTTGGGGGTTGTTTCTAAAAGCAATATAAAAGTTTTTTTGGGGGGTGGACATACCCTTTACTTTGCACTGCTTTTAAAATTTCGGCACAACTGATTGTTCGCTCCCGTGAAGACCGCACAATCGGCCAAAATTACTGGCCTCTCCAATAAAATTGATTTGGATGAAAGATCAACTGACTTCGATCCATTGTGGACAAAAATGACCTCCAAAGTTTCATCCAGATCAACCAAAGGTAAGCTTTCAGAGACCAAAGGTAGCCTTGGTTATACAGTTATTCTCGAAAGTAGCCTTGTGTTTTCGGTAACCTTTAGTTACTGACCTTTAAATTGGTTATGAATGAATCCAAACTGAACTTTCAGATCTGGGAGGTCCGATTCGGACCCAGATTCCATCTCTATTGAGGACCAACAATAAGACTTTTATTTTAATCATCATGACCTTCACCAAGTGCCAGTAAGCAAACATCTTTTCTAAAGACACAACCACTTACCTGCACTTGACACATGTAAAAAAATATATTTTTTAACTACAATAAATCAATGTTAATAAGAGATGTCTGAATCCTGCCAATGTAAATAGGATTTTCCTTCCTTTGATCAAACTGTACAAAGACAAACAAACCAAGTTCAGGAAACGTTAACCAGCAGCATTTCTAACAATCAAGGGAAGGTTGTAAACAAAAAATACAATTCTATTCTGCACAATGTTCTCCAAAACATCCCGCAGATCACAGTGTTTGTATAAAACCAGCATTCTCGCATTCAGGTGATTTAATAAGAAATAAGCAATGGGAAAGACACAGAATGGAAGGGATGCTATTATTGGACAATATCCACATGACTGGACATGGGCCAACCCCCTGTCCTGATACTTCTGCACATGTGATGACTGATCAATAAACTCTCCGTCAGGATTAAAGTTGATTTTTTCTAAGAACCAATCAAGCCTATTGAAGACCATGTGATCGGAGGAAAATCAGTTTTAATGAAAGATTAGACACATAGTCAGTCACAATGATTCTTGTTGATATTCCGACCAACTTAACCAAAATATTGTGCTGAACAGACAATAGGGTCAAAATATCTACCCATGTGTAACTAGCCTAATTCACATCATTTAACCTGGATTGGCCAGGGAGGATTTAGGAAAGTGAACATCATATTGCTGGTAAGCCCAGGGGTAAGGATTTAGGTTCTCATCAACTGTGTGAACACATTTTTATTATGTTTCTCTAAATTATAAGCCTATAGCTTTAACATGGCTTATAGCGCACTGTTCTTCAACCTTCACAAAATGGATCCTTGAGTAAACAAGAGGGTTCTACAAGTCTAAAGTTCTAGGTTAAACAAGGTTATGGCAATTGTAGGGAATATGATCACTTTGTACAAATATGTAAATGGAATAATGATATAATAATACATAAAATACTGTACATTTTAATGATCTGGGGCTGTTAACCATTAGGCTGTGTACACACCATGCAATTTTTCAGCTCGATCAACTGATAGTTCAGTGTATCGGCTCTGTCAGGCAGAAAAAATTGCATAGCTTCTTGCTGACCCACTCCCTTGGCCGATTCAGACAAATGGCCTATCATTGGAAAACTGCAGCCGATCATGCGGATCTCTATGGACCGCACACGGCTACGTTTGCTGTGACTGACAGTCCTTCGCCCTGGCTGACCATTCATATGGAAGTGCAGAACAGGAGGTCGGAACACAGGATCTAATGGTGTGTACCAGGCTTTATTTGATTCTGAAGGCACATGGGGAACCCTTTAAGATTAGAAGAAACTAGGATATGGGTCTGTAAAATTATATGAAAGATTTATCAAATAGTTTTAACAAGGAAAGGATTTTAGAATGAAATAAACTCTCTGTAATTTGCCTTCCAAAGTTCAAGTCTAAGCACTAGATCATTATAACCCCCACTCCGCCTGCTGGTGTGGTGGTCTTGGGACAGGGACCCACCATCTGGCAAAATATTTATATTGCCCCAGCAGGTAGTTCCAATCAACATTGGTACAGAATGCTGGAATTCAATGTTTAGCTGGGGGCCTGTTCATTTATATTCAAGCACCTACATGTGAGTTATTCTAGTAAAACGGCCAGTGGCCTCTTCTAATCTAGACAGCTGTACTTGCAGGGAAAATTTAAATGTCTTAAATGTCTGAAGGAATTCAATTTGGAGATTTTAAAGATTCAAAAACTTTCTGCTGAAATAAAATCTGTGTAATACAACCATGAACTGTGACACAACCTACTGCAATGTTCCCCTTATACTGGCACCAAAAACCTATTCTCAGATCTGATATCAGGAATTTTAAATTAACCGCAGCTGAAATCATTTTTCATTTTATAGTTTTTAAATGTAAATATTGCGTTCGGATACAATACAAGGTCTATGTATTGTCTAAGGCTCCTTATTAACATGAGTAACTTCTGGCAAGTTTACTCTTAGGTCTAGATCGTTATCTGTAACCATAACCGACGTACAAGGGTTCACCTATGGGATCTTGGGGGGTTTCCACATAGTTCGGAATGAAACTGGAAGTATATTTTGTGTTACGTAAGACCTGCTGTCCCAGTTTAATTGCGGTTAACAATCCAGGCATTGCTCCACTTACAATCTGTACCCTGAAGCAAGATTTAAACCACAAAAAAAAAAGTAAAATCTTATTCACAAAGAGGAGTAGAACTGAGGCACAAAGTTATTTAGCACAGGATATGGGATTGTTTACTCTGTACACACAGAGATCTGTGTTGATAAACCCGCCCCACACCTTAGGGTATATTTGCTTTGTGCAGCTCCAAACACGCAGGGCCGTTGTACCTAATCAGCCAAATTGTTTCACCATATAATCTACAATCTCTGTGGTACACACTGCAGTGATATCAAACTGTTTAACACTGTAATTCTGAGGAAGCTCCCACACAGCAGATTTAGCTTGTGGAATGCTGTAAAGGCTGGTACACACATGCCAATTATTCCTTCTTACCGACTGTTCCAGACTTTCCACCGGTCGGCCAGGAGGAAGGACTGTTGGTTGCGGCAAAAGTAGCTGCACCAGACAGTAACCATGACCGAGCGTGCGGCCGCCACCAGGAACCATGCAATAATTCGGCCCGGCCGACCGAAACACTGAAATGCCGGTCGATCGGGCCAAATTATTGGATGGTGTGTACCTAGCTTAAAAGTCTTTTTAAAGATATACGGGGAGATTCAATAAAAGTTCTTATCCTTAAAAATGGTGCTAATTTTGCCCCAACCAATCAGATCTTATTTAACATTTGAAAGCTAACATCTGATTGGTTGGGGCAAAATTAGCACCGTTTTTAACGATAACAACTTTTATTGAATAACCCTGATAGTTTTCCTAATAGCTTCCATGGAAACATGGTAAATTCCCAGAAGTCTTTGTTCCTTATTTGCATATTGCTGAAAAGGGGGTTTCAAAGCCTGAATTCTTTCCCTATCCTATTTAGGCACTTCACACAGCAAAACCAGAAGCCTGCACTGCACTACACTGATGATGGCTCAATAAAGCCAAAACCGGTCTATAGTTGGCGCTCTGGTTTTGCATTTAGCTTGTGGAATTCTGTAAAAGTATTTTTAAAGATATAGCTTTCCTAAAAGCTTCCACGGAAGCATGGTCAATTCCCAGAAGTCTTTGTTCCTTATTTGCGGATGCATTGTCATGTGACCAGTCACAATTGTCACCACAGCAGATAATCTCTAATACTGTAAAATTACAATGGGGCCCTTATAGCTACAGGAACTATACCCCAGTACCTAAATAACAATCCCAATTCAATATAATGAAATACAAATATTGATCTAGCTGTAAAGCTGGGCACACACATAGAGATCCTTGTTCTGACCAGGCCACAGCAAAAGTAGCTGCAGTCGACAATGCAAATTACCCTTTAATGTAAATCACAGAGAGACGCTAAGGGTTAGGCCACACTGATGCACTTTTAAGCGCAATCCGATTGCACTTTTAAAAGCACGCACTAGTGCGCTACAGAGTGATTCGTGTGCGATCCGTTAATCGGAGCGCATGCAATCCAAATTTTTGCCGCAATCACGATTGTGCAATATTTCACAATCCTGCACATGTGCGCACTGCAACGCACTCTCGCACACTGGGAACATGAACATTTGTGGGAGCACGTTACAGTGTGGCCTCAGCCTAAGTGAATAGGAAATCGCAATTGCCCCAGGGGGCCAAGAGCAGCTTTCCGTGTATCGCCCTATAATTGGCTTATGTACTGAGATGTGTAAAATTTGCCCATGTTATTAATTTGCAGCAACCAATTAGATTTTAGATTTTAACTGGTCTACTGCAGTAAGAAAATATCTGATTGGTTGCTGCAGATTAATAGCACATTAATCGGCCCCTGATGAGCCGAAACATGAGGAAATTGAAAAATTGAATAAGGCCGAGGCCACCCTGACACTTGCGCACGTAATTAAAGCTCGTTGATGCCCGCTTGCGCTCCAGTAATCACCAAAAATGGTAACCCACTTAGGGCCTAGCAGTGACCATGTTATCCCCTACCCAAAACATCAGTTCCTATAGTAAACATTATTACACCATAATGCAGGCTTTGTTTTGCTAAACAAGTTCTTATTGTTAAAAATGGTGTTAATTTCGCCCCGACCAATTAGATGTTAGCTTTCAAATGTTAAATAATATCTGGTTGGCTGGGGCGAAATTAGCGCCATTTTTAATGATCTTTTGTTGAATAACCCTGATATGTGTGTGTGTATCCTAGTATTTGACAATTAACAGCCTTTAAGCTGGGAACACAAGTGAACATACCAAAAAAATAATAAAACTCACACAATTCATCATATGGAGTTGAAATTAAATCAATTCACTCTTCAAGGATATGATCCTGTATATTGGCTAAGGGGGTGATTAGTATAAAGTCAGGGCCTTGGTGCGTTGCACCCCCAGCTACCCTGGTACTGTAGTGTAGCTCCGATCCTCTGAGTCTGCAGATTTCACTTTATATGGTATGTCCACCCTAAAATCTACTTTTTATTATACTCATTATACTAACCTTTCCCGTGCTTCTAAACTTACACAACCTGATTCCTCGCCATGGCTCTTTCCTCTAATCTGCAGCTTCCCGGTATTGCCCTTTAGTTAAAGCCTTGGCTTAAAGGCCATTTCAGGGGCTGCCTCCTCTGCTGCTGAACGTGCACATAAAATACAGATAGCAGCAGCAAAGAAGACATCTTACTGCCAGTTGTGTAAGTAAGTTTAGGAGCATCTTTGGGAAGGATCTGACATTTGGAAGCAGGGGAGTACCTGCAGGGGCCCAGAGCCCCCACGAGATTGGATGTTCTAATAAAATTTGCCTGATTTTACTTTTAGAGAACCGGTCTTTTCAGTGTGCACGCTCCATTTTTCTTTGGAAACTCTATACGTGTATACACCTCTGGCGATGGGCTATGTTTGTAACTCACCTAAGTTCATGTGTGTAAACCCCTACACCAACGCTATACAAATTGGATATTTGTGACTATTGTTTGCATTCCTGACCCCATTCTCCCTCCAAGATCTCCACCATCAGACGTTTTGAAACAGCTGATTGTGCATATGAATGAAACATACGCATGATCAGCTGTTTAAAAGACTGGACCGAACTCCCAGTTCAGTAAAAACGGCTGATTGCAGAAGAGATCTTGGGCTTGTGGCAGTCGCAGGGTAGGTATTTATGCCACTTGATTGTAAGGATGAACAGGATTTGAATTGATCAAAAAATGTATGGCCAAATTTCTATCCCTACTAGTAAAATGTAAATGAACTTATGCTGACCATACACTTATTAAACATTTGATTATTTTATCTATATAATGTTTAAAGAGGCCAGTGGTTATTCCTTCCAGCGTTTCTGCAACGTTCCCCATCCTGGCCCATTAATTTTATGATTGAATGTCAACTTGACAACCAGCAGGATAGTGCACTACCATTGAATTAACTAACTTCACTCCTTTAATTTATTACAGTGTGACTGTATCCTTATCATACAATATCCTCTATACATGTTTTATACATAGTGATTGTCACTCAGCACCTGTGTACATTACAAACAGAGGAACTAAATATTGTATTGTACATTGGTATTATACATAGTATAAGTCTTGTAGCACATAATGTGAATAAAATGAAACTATACTCTATTGAAAAGATCTTTCTCATATCTTTCAAACAAGTCTAAGGATATTCAAAAAAAATGTGCAACTGGCAGACTAGGAACTTCTAGCTGGAGAGCCAGACCAAGCGTGGAACAATAGAAGTCTGCAAAATACGGAGTCAAATCCTAAACCAAGGTCAGAACATGGGTAATCAGTCTGTGGAGCGAGGTACCAAGGGGTTATGGGAGGAAAGGAAGCAGGGATCAGGAGCCAGAAAATCACTAGACTATATTACGCCATGAGCTAGAGAAACAACAAGCTATAATGGGCAATTGACTAGGGTGAAACAGGAACTTAAAAAGGCAAGGCACACCAATCAGAAGTGGCGAAAAACCAAGCAAGAAGATGATAGTCAGATAGAATTTAAATTTGTCTCCTAAATGAATAAGAGACGAAAATCTGTATGTTTCAGTAATGGAACGAAAATAGGAAAAAAGAGCCAAAAGAGTCAAAGTTTTAGACACGAACGGCCAGAAGGACCCAATAGACGAGGATGCCCGAAGTTATCCAGAAGAGTTGCTAATTGAGAAGGATGAAGACAGACCAGCACAGGAGCAGACAAAAGGTACGGAGCATCAGATACTGACACTGAGACTTGGGGGCAGAGCGGTGGTGCTGGTGATGTCACAGCTTTATACTGCTGTAACTTTGGATAGACTGCAGCTAGAAGCATGATCCTGGAGTCGTTTTAAAGGTGTGCAATTATAAATAAAGCCCACTTGTATTAAAGGGTATCTTCACCCCTAAATTTAACTTTTTACCATGTGCAGTCCACGCCATTCCACCCCCAACCACCAAGATAGTTTTGCAAGAAAAGCCACAGAAGTTACTTCAATCCCCCGGCGCTCTGTTCCTGGCTCTCTGCTAGCCAGAAACAGCAGAGAGGGGTAGGACAGCAGCCACGTCTGTGATTGACTAGCTGGCAGTCATTTACAGACGTGGCTGCCGGCTATTCAGAGCACTGGGTGAAAGAATGTGGTTGGGGGTGGGACTACACATGGTAAAATGGTTTTATGCTAGGAGATGCGGCAGACAGAAGGAATCCGGAGGGAGGTGGTGGGGTGGGCTCCCCTGCGCATGTCACTGTCTTTATTGAGGTTAAGGAAGAAGCAGGGACCAGATGACTCCCTGACAACTCCTACCCTTCACTTTCTTGGACTTTGGACAGACACTGCAGGAGAACCATAAGGAGCAGAGATGTAAGGTAAGGATTTTTGAACACTACACAGTGGGGCCAGTATGGGGTTAAATTTTAGTTTTGGGGGTGACCATGCCCTTTAAGATCACAGTTTGGATTGCTAGTGTGCATATTCACCTGTTTGCAAATTTGTGACAATCAGTCGCATATGTATGGGGTTTTATTAAACCTTACACTCTAAACTATTTAATGTATCGTATGCATATCCGACTGTATCACAGTGCAGGATTTCTTTTATCTTCCTCCATTTTTCTGCACCTCTACACGAACAGTGGCTAAGAGAAAATGTCTGTATTAACAATAGCAGAGGAAGGACAAGCAGATGAATGGCCTCATTGTACAGAGAGTCTATCAGTCTGTTAGGATGGATATAACAGGATATAATCAATTGAGACAAATTAGGAAGAAGCTGCAGAGTTCAAGGGGGTCAATAACACAGTCGATACTGAATAACTGAATACTGAATAGGCTGGGTGTTTACATGGTTTATTGATCTGGGTCATTTTGTGTCTGTCTGTTATTTTCCTGTAAACAAGATTATTGTATAAATAGCCGTTCATGTTATGTGTATCAGAGGGTATATAGGAGGTCTATGGCTGCCAGGTTGGCTGTATAGGAACACTGGGGCTCATTATTCCATCTGCTGTAAGCAATCTAGTAATTAAAGTGACTCCCAATATAAATTCACTACTATGGTACAATAATAACTGTTCATGTTATAATCCATTTACCTTCACTTTGCTCCCAACAAAGACAATAGTGGCCTAAGCCTCTCTCAGACTAAAGACTGGTACAGACATCCAATTTCACATGCAACCAGCACCGAACGAGCGGCCAACCACATGGCCGTCCTGAATGATAATCGTATGTGTATGGCACCTCAGTCAGGAAACGTTCATTGAACCTCCTGTTTTAGAATGTAGATGATAGATTTGACTCCTATAAGAAGGAATAATTCCCTATACTGTAGTTTAATAAGTTACAAACATCTGTTTACTCTATTCAACCTTTTAATATTGACAACACTGTCAAAATCTGAAGGAGGTAACAGAGAGTTCAATACACCACTGACTCAGACATAGATTTCAATTAACTTAATGGCGGCTGTAACTCAACCAATAAAAGCTCAAGCACAAAAGCACGAAAACATTTTATTTTAAATTTAATTAAAATCGTGTCGTCTATTGTGCCTCTATTGTAATAATCTTTACCTGTGTTAAATTAGTTGCATTTACACTATTGGGGAAAAGGTGTTTTTCTTAATATACTGTAATATAAAAGGGAACCTGTGGTCTCCATACAAGTTTATTAAAAACAGCACATTCCTACCTTTAAAATGACTTCAGGTTCATGCTTCTAGCTGCAGTCTATCCAAAGTGGGACCTCATGTCTAAAGGCCAGGCTTGCCATATGGTGCATTATATGACACACATTGCAAATTTATGTCCAGCACCATTCAGCACAACTGCTGGTGTTTTCCAGTAACAATCCCCCCATATACAGTAAATGGCTACTTTGATCAGTGAGGTACATGGCAGGTCCATTCACTGTTTTTCTTCTCCTTACATTAGGAGGTGACAGTGTAACCAGTTTGAAGATTAGTTACTATCAGTGAGGTACAAGGCAGGTCCATTCACTGCTTTACCTCTCTGTACATTAGGAGGCGACAGTGTAACCATTTAAAAGATTAGTTACTATCAGGGAGGTACAAGGCAGGTCCATTCACTGCTTTCCCTCTCTGTACATTAGGAGGTGACAGTGTAACCAGTTGGAAGATTAGTTACTATCAGTGAGATACAAGGCAGCTCCATTCACTGCTTTACCTCTCTTTACATTAGGATGTGACAGTGTAATCAGTTGAAAGATTAGTTACTATTAGTGAGGTACAAGGCGGGTCCATTCATTGCTTTCCTTCTCTGTACATTAGGAGGTGACAGTGTAACCAGTTGGTAGATTAGTTAATTTTGTTTCTTGTTACATTGTATCCCTCTGCTTCAACTTGGCTGACAGATTTAGTCGATACGTTTAATAGATACATTGTCTCTTTACTATTACCACAGTAAGCAATTCATGCTTTAGTAGGAATAGAGGAAATGCCACCCTAACCTGGCAGTAACTTCAGTTTTTCCGTTTGATGTACCTTCAAAGGGGTTCACTGGCAAAAAAAACTTTTTGAAATATAGAATGCCTAGTCATTGTATTGTATTATATGTATTGTATGTATATATTGTATTCATTATTGAAAAATCTAATGATTTTATACCTTTTGTTATGCTTTGCTATGGTCAGTAATACGTTTTCATTGTAGGTCCTGCAACAGTCCTTCTTCCCTGGATGCACCACTTCCTTGGACAGTTCTAACAATAATTTCTACTGATTGGCTGTTTGATGGTTCAAACATGCTCAGATCTCTGATGAGCAACTGAATAACCTAGACACTGAGACCATAATAGACACTATTAGGGTCAGAACTTTTAAAGTATTTATTTGTTCTTATTCGTTGGCAGGGAGGCAGCTGTTTAGTGTCCCTTTCAGTTGCTATGATTTTTAATACTTAATGGGTAAATGGTCTCCAATTATTATTAAAGGGACACTATACTGAAAAAATGACTTTGCCTCATCTTAATCTATAATTTAATACATGTAAGTAGCACTTACTCTGATTTGCGTGTGATGCTGCATGCCTTCAATCCAGCACACATTTTGTTTAGGAGCAGTATCCCCCCTCCCTCTTTTAACCACTCCCACTTCCATCTGACCTGACTTTTTTCCCACAAACCAACTGTCAAGCCTGCACACAGCATACAGCATTCCAACTGTCAAAACTCTGTTACCATTCCAGCTACAGTAAACTACTCACAGAAAAATATTTTTTGAAAGCAAGGAACTTGATTGACAGCTGAAATAAAAAAAGTTTTAGATTGGATATCTAAAGAAATAGGGGGCAGATCAACAAAAAAAGTATACAGTGGTGGTTGGAAAGAATTATAATTTCCAGTTATGGTCAATTTAAAATAGCCTATTTTTCAGTATAGATGCCCTTTAACATTAATTATATTTAGTAAAGTATTTGAGGTTGAATAAAGACATATGTCCATCCAGTCCAACCCATCTAGCAATATCCTCATTTCCTGCCTAACTGCTGATCCAGAGGAAGGCAAAAAAAAAACCCACCAAATTTATAAAGGGGGGGGGGAATTCCTTCCTGACTCCAAGTGGCAATCGGAAATTTCCCTGCATCAACTCTACTTTATGAATCAATGCCAGTAACTTGTAACATTCCTTCTTTGCAGAAACTCATCCAGCTTCTTTTTGAAACTGACCAATGAACCTGCCATAACAACGTCCACTGGAAGACAGTTCCATAGCTTTACCGTTCTCACAGTGAAAAACCCTCTCTGAACTTGAAGCCTTAACCTATTTTTTTCAAGTCTTATTTATTTATTGTATTTAATGTATTTATACACAGTAATCATATCCCCTTGCAAGCGCCTTCTCTCCAGCGTACATAATTGTAACTTTTCCAGTCTCTCTTCATATTCAAGCTCCCCCAATCCCTTTAATCCCCTTAATTAATTTAGTTGCCCTTCTCTGAACCTTTTCCATTTCAAAGATGTCCTTTTTCTACACAGGATTCCAAAATTGCGCTGCATATTCCAAATGAGGCCTTGCCAATGCTTTGTAAAGAGGGATAACATTTTCCTCCCTTGAATGCTTACCTCTCTTTATACAAGACAATACCATGCTGGCTCTGGCTGTTGACGCCTGGCACTGTTTACTTACTTTTACATTTATTTTTATATTTATCAACATTGAATCTCATCTGCCACTTAGCAGCCCAATGTGACAATCTATCCAGATCCCCCTGCAACGATTGCACATCTACTGAAGTTTTTAATGGTCAGCAAAGTTTTGCGTCATCAACAAACACAGAAACCTTGCTGACAATACCCACTTCCAAATCATTAATAAATAGATTAAATAGAAGCGGCCCCAACACAGAACCCTGTGACACCCCACTTAGCACTTTAGTCCATAATGATGAAGCTCCATTTACAACTACTCTCTGCATCCTATTCATTAACCAATTTCCTATCCATGTACAAATGTGCCTCCCCAGGCCAACAGACCATAGCTTATACATTAGTCGCCTATGGGGGACTGTATCAAAAGCCTTTGCAAAATCCAAGTAAACTACATCTACTGCTATGCCAGAGTCTAAATTTCTACTTACTTCCTCATAAAAGCCAAGCAGGTTAGTTTGACAAGATCTATTCCTCCTAAATCAATGCTGGTTACTACTTATAATGCCAGTTCTTGAAACATACTCTAGAACATGTTCCCTTATTAAACTTTCCAGTATCTTTCCCACCACTGAAGTTAAACTTACAGGCCTGTAATTACCCAGCTGTGAACGACTACCCTTTTTGAATATTGGAATAACATCAGCCTTTTTCCAATCCAGAAGCACACCACCGGACATGAGGGAATCTGCAAAAATAAGAAACAATGGCCTAGATAAAACTGAACTTAGCTCCCTAAGTACCCGAGGATATATTTTATCCAGTCCAGGAGATATATTTATATTAACCTTATTTAGTTCTTTCTGTACCATATCCTCGGTTAACCAAAGTGCACTTGAATATTTATACCATTATTGCTACTATACTCTATGATATCTGTACTTCTTCTATTGTGTATACAGAGGGGAAAAAAATATTCAAGAAATTTGCTTTATCACCATCCTCCGTAACTAACGTATCCCCATTTATTAATGGTGCCACATTTTCAGTCTTCATCTTCTTACTATTAATATGCTTTTAAAAAATTTAGGCTTAGTGGTGCTTTGTTCAGCTATCCTAACTTCATTATTAATTTTAGCTAGTTTGATTGCTTTCTTACACTCCTTGTTACAGTTTGTATAATCCCGTTCTCTCTGACTTAAGGGTTTTAAATGCCCTTTTCTTCCTTTCCATTTGCCTCTACATCAGAATTCAGCCACATGGGCGCGGATTTATTTTTTTTACATTTATTTCCCAAGGGTATAAATTTAGATGTGAACTGGCTTAAAATCCCCTTGAACTTAGTCCATTTCTGTTCAGTACCTTTACCTGATAATACATTATCCCAGTTGACATTCTGAAGAGCTACTTTTAACCTGGGAAAATTTTCCTTCACGAAATTAAAAGTCTTTGTTAACCCAGCGCACTTTTCCTTTCAATAACAAAGTCCAAACGACACTATATCATGATCACTATTCCCTAAGCCTCCAGTTACCTTTATATCTATAATGCACTCCACGATGTTAGATATTACCAGATCCAACAGAGCTCCTTTTCTAGTAGGAACCTCAACCATCAAAATTATCCTGCAGCAAATTCAGGAACTCATCGCCTTTTTCTGTGATGGCAGTTCCACTACACCAATCAATGTCAGGGTAATTAAAGTCCCCCATAATGAGTACACCCCCCAAACTTGCAGCCCTTGTCAACTGCATATGAAGCTGACTCACTTCCTCTCTGCTAGCATTTGGTGGCTTATAGCAGACACCAACAATGACATTACCCCCTTTCCTGTTGCCTAATTCCACCCATATTGCCTCCACTTTAACTTTTAAAGGACAATGATACTCACCTTTAGCCCGATCCACTGCAGCATAGTACCCAGGGTGAGGACCTAATATCGCTGAGTCCTCACCCTGGGTACTTTCCCTAACTCCTGCACTACTTACTGCAAATCTGCTTTGGCGATCCGCTCTGTTCCACCTCTCTTTTACTGTCAGTGACAGTCGCAGGGCATCCAATTGGAAGACACGACTCCTTGCAGAGCATATCTTCCTATTGGCTGCAATCAAGATCTGTCACTGAAGCAGGAAGAGCGGAGGAAAGGAGCGATCGACGAAGCAGATTTGCTGTAAGTAGTGCAGGAGTTAGGGAAAGTACCCAGGGTGAGGACTCAGCGATATTAGGTCCTCACCCTGGGTACTATGCTGCCATGGAGAAAGAGGAGCGAGAGTGAGGTGAGTATTGTCCTTTAATTAAATAATAAAGGAAAGGTAATTGAGAAGTATTTAATGGAGGATTAGAAACAGCAGTTGCAACTGTGGACTTCCAACAAGGTAGAGTTACATAAAAGCCTACAGTCTATACTTTAAATGTTTGAGATACAGCCAGTCAAAATGATCTTCTCAATTTACATTTACAGCCTTTACTTCTCCATTAAAAAATGCAAAGCCCCATAGAAATCTCTATCCAACAGCTGTCTGTGCGAGATAACAAGACTACATGAAGCATAATGACATATTTGGTCTAACATACATTTCTGTGGTGACCCAAACATAGCTCCTCTACCCAAGCATAAACTTCAGGGCTGGGAGCTAAATGCACATTTAACGTTTGTTTTAAAAGTACAAATTCTCATTGTGTTCGTTCAATCCTCCGGGGCAAGACACTTGAATTGAATGGTTTATCTGAATTCTCGCTACAGCCGCCTGACCCCCTTCATATAAACACATCATTGATTTCATTTTTATTTCAAGTTAAAAAAAACCATGGTGGATTACAGCCGCACATTACTGCAAAGCAATTATAGCCATTTTATGTTGGCAGCGCCCTTTCTAATGTTCCCGAGTATACTAAATTTCATTTTTATATTGTTATGATATTGAGTAGGGAGCATAATGCAATTGAAAAAAAAACCCTGTATAAAATCTCTGGTATAATAGTTACCGATATCCACTTCCCAGACACCATTGCCATCTGTCAAATAGACGCGCTCCTGGATTCACTAAATATATAAGGAATAATGCACCCCACACTGTGTAAAGGATATTAAAGGGCATGTTTGCCCACTTTTAAACTTAGACTTAGAGAGATTAACTAAATACGCTGAATAGAAGCCAACTTCTGATTGGTTGTCATGCAGTACTCCCTTTCCATCTACATTTATGTCATTTCTAATTTGGGGAGATATTAAAAAATAAATAAATATTAATTATTAAAAAATGGGGTTAAAAAAATGGTGCTTATTTTGCCCCAACCAATCAGATGTTAGCTTTCAAATGTTAAATAAAATCTGATTGGTTGGGGCAAAATTAGCATAATTTTTAATGATAAGAACTTTTATTGAATCTCCCTGTATCCCCATTTGTTTAATATTTACATTTCTCCCCAAATTAGAAATGATGAAAATGTAGATGGTAAGAGAGAACTGCATGACAACCAATCAGAAGTTGGCTTTTATTCAGAGTATTTAGTTAATTACACTGATTTGATTCATTATTTAGCATTACCAGACCAAGGACAATGTGACCCCTCTCTTGGTGATGTAATATTTAACTGTAGATGGCTCAGTGGAGTGGTCTATAGCTTGGCCTTCACAGAGTCTCCGCTGATTGTACCATCTGCAATAAGTCACCAGCTGTTTTAGTTGTTTTACTTTCTGTAGATTAAAATTCTATTTTATTTGCCTGTAGTTTTATATTGCAGGACACATTTAGCTGATCCAATGTCCCAGTGCTTGGAAAGGGTTATCAGAGAGATTTTCCCTGAGTCACAGACACCTCCCTGACTGAGGTTCAATAGCAGATATGCAGGTAGATTCTGAAAGTGATTTTACCCAGCCCTGACTTTAATGCAAGCTATTGTTAGAATCTTACCTCAGGGTTTGGGGGATCCTGGATTTATATATTTTAAAAAATCATATAGGGGGTAGAGATGTAATGTGGTTTCTAATAGAACCCAGTTTCAAATCGAGGGTTTCGAAGTCCCAACAAAACTTTCGGAACTCCCGAATTTCACAGAACCCGGGTTATTTGAATTTTCGAAAATCGAAAGTAGACGATTTCCAAAAATTGAAAATAGACGATTTTTGAAAATCAAAAGTAAACTATTTTTTCGAAAATGGAAAATCGAAAGTAGACGATTTTCGAAACTCGGATTTTTGAACTTTCGAAATTTCCATAAATTTAAAATTTTTTAAAACGGAACGAAACTCAACAGTTTCGAACATCTCTAATAGGGGGTGAACATGCCCCTTAAGGGCACGGCCCAATCGCAACGCACCCGAAAACGCACGTTTTCGGTGCGTTGCCACATTTTCAATGATATGATAAAACGCAAGCGCAAACGCATAAAAAGCGCAGCAGTGTGGCCTAGCCCTAAAATTATTCAGTTGCAACTCTTGTCACTCTAAACCCCTCCCCTTAGCACAGGGAGTAGTTGATTGGCCAGTTACTCTCATAGTAACATAGTAATTGAGGTTGAATAAAGACATACGTTCATCAATTCCAACATTTTCACCCTCCTTTTTAACCCTACCTAACAGTTGATCCAGAGGAAGGCAAAAAAAACAGCTAAAAAGTGGGGGAAATTCCTTCATGACTCCTAATGGCAATCGGAAAGTATCCCTGGATCAACCAAAAACTGCAGTATATGTATTAATACCAGTAATTCTCAATATTATATAGTATCCACGTACAACCAGAACTACAGTATATGTATTAATACCAGTAATTCTCAATATTATATAGTATCCCTGTACCAACCAAAACTGCAGTATATGTCTTAAAGGACAATTATACTTACCATTTCCCCGATCCATTCCTGCAAAGCACCTAGGGTGAGGACCTAAAACGCTATGTCCTCACCTCCGGGTACTTTACAAAAGTCCTGCACTACTTACTTGTAATCTCCCTCGTCGCTCCGGTCCGATTCTCCCCACTGGCACTGTCAATGACAGTTCGGGAGGCAGCCAATGGGAAGACACGCCTCCTTGCAGAGCGCGTCTTCCCATTGGCTGCCTCTCGACCTGTCACTCAAAGTGCCAGTGGGAAGGATCGGACCGGAGCGACGAGGGAGATTACAAGTAAGTAGTGCAGGACTTTTGTAAAGTACCCGGAGGTGAGGACTTAGCGTTTTAGGTCCTCACACTAGGTACTTTGCAGGAGTGGGGGGAAAGGAACGAGGGGGGGGTGAGTATAATTGTCCTTTAAAACCAGTAATTCTCAATATTATATAGTATCCCTGTACCAACCAGAACTACAGCATATGTATTAATATCAGTAATTCTTAATATTATATAGTATTCCCGTACCAACCAGAACTACAGTATATGTATTAATACCAGTAATTCTCAAAATGATATAGTATCCCCGTACCAACAAGAACTACAGTATATGTATTAATACCAGTAATTCTCAATATTATATAGTATCCCCATACCAAACTGAACTACAGTATATGCATTAATACCAGTAATTCTCAATATTTTATAGTATCCCTGTACCAACCAGAACTACAGTATATGTATTAATACCAGTAATTCTCAATATTATATAGTATCCCAATACCAACCAGAACTACAGTATATGTATTAATACCAGTAATTCTCAATATTATATAGTATCCCTGTACCAACCAGAACTACAGTATATGTATTAATACCAGTAATTCTCAATATTATATAGTATCCCCGTACCAACCAGAACTACAGTATATGTATTAATACCAGTAATTCTCAATATTATATAGTATCCCTGTACCAACCAGAACTACAGTATATGTATTAATACCAGTAATTCTCAATATTTTTTAGTTTCAGAAACTTATCTAGGCCACTTTTAAAGCTATTCAATGAACTTGCCATTACCACATCTGCTGGAAGACAGTTCCACAGTTTCAATGTTCTCACTGTAAAGAAACCTTTCCTAACCTGAGAGGAAACTTCTTTTCTTCCAGTCTTAAAGGATGTCCACGTGTCCTCTGATATGACCTATTAGTAAACAATGCACCAGAGAGTTCATTGTATGGCCCATTAATATATTTGCATAAAGTGAACATATCCCCACGCAAACGCTGCTTCTCTAATATAAACAGCCCTAACTTATCTAATCTGCCTGCATAGTCAAGACCGTCCATTCCCCTTATTAATTTAGTTGCCCTTCTCTAAACTGCTTCCATTTCCAAGATGTCCCTTTTGTATATGGGTTTCCAAAACTGCCCCGCATATTCCAAATGAGGTCTTAAATGAGGCCTTTTAAGGGCACGGCCACACTGCGACGCAAACGCAATCGCACATGGAATCACATGCGATTTCATGTGCGATATCGTTGCGTTTGCGCATGCGTTTTTTTTCCGTTAGGTATAGAAAAATGCATGCGATTGCGATTACCTTTAGTCTGTTATCTACCAGAATCCCCAAATCTTTTTTCAATCAAGATTCATTTAACACAGTTATTTATGGTGTAGGTGGCACAAGGATTGTTGTGGGCAAGCAGTGAGCATGTCTGAGCCAGTGGCTTGGGGAAGAGATGAGGTTAGAAGTTACTGGCTTGGCTTCCCTATAAAACTCTTTTTAGTGATTTAGCGATTAGGGTTCATTATTTTGCGGTTTATGAACTATAAGTCATTATAAAGGTATTTTTTTTAGGTGTAAACTTTTCTTTATCTTCACAATTGCTTAATTCTTAAACACAAGCATTTTAGACAAAACTTCTCCTAGTAGATAGGGGAGAATCAGAATTAAAGTTTAGGACTAAGCCACACTATCGCATTTTAATGGGCGATCGAATCTCTCGTTAAAAGGCACACATTTGTGGCCAATTGGTCTGGCCACACTAGGTTCTGCGCTGTGTTGCACTGCAATCCACTTTTTGGAGCACAGTGGGTCAGCCTTTTTTTTGGCAGATTGCATGCTCTCCAATGGCTCAATAAATGTTTTGTTTATGCATTGCCGAGCACCCCGTGTGGCCTCAGTCTTAATGTTTATTTTCACCAGTTGAACTGAAAATGATACAGATACTGTTAATAGTGTCTTACCTCCAACTTGCAAACAAGTAAAAATAGCCCAAGGCTCGATCTTGCTATTTCTAACAGGGTTGTCTACCAGGACCAATATAGCAGGCTCAGAGCAGGAATGTGGTGGCAAAAACCAGGACACTACAACACTAATCCCTCTCCAATTCCCTATCCCCTGCACAGCTCTGTCATTACTCTCAACGGGAGGGTCTGGATATTGGGCCTGAAATAGCTGAAACCAAACAAGTTAAAAGTTAACATATAAACATTGAAAGTGACTTAAAAAGCTGTTAAGGCTAAGGCCACACTGCACCGCTCTACCGCGTGTGTTAAAACTCGCCATTGTGTGCGTGTACCTGGCACGCAAGAGCTCATTAATGTGTGCTCGCGATTGTGATCACCCGATGTTTGCAATCGGATTGCATGTGATTGCGCAAAAATGTGGATCGCATAAGCTCGGATTAACGGATCGCACAAGCAGCGCTCGGTAGAGCCACACTAGTGTGCACAACTGCGATCGTATCGCGCTTAAGAGCGCATCAGTGTGGCTTAGATCTTACTGTGAGTGTCTGCGTGTGCTCTGAGTTTTAAGACCTGCGCATGTGAGACAGGCAACCAGCACTTATTTGCACTGCCCATGGGAAAGTGCAATCAAGAGGAAGGTATTCAGTGTGGATCTTGCCTGCGACACATCCATTAAAGTTTATGGGAAAACGTCTGTAAATTTCCCAATAATTCGGAAACACTTTCACATTTATAATAGTGTGTGTTATACAAACAGTGTATATTGGTTTACATGTCTGTGATTCTGGTCCTCCAGAATTACACGGCCTAACATGCCTCTAAGGGCTAGGTAGGCCACACCAGCGCGATTTAACATGCAATCCGATTGCATGTTAAAAAGCACACACTATTGTGGCCCAATTGTGGTGGCTGCACAAGCACATTGCTGTGCAACTGCGCTGTGATCCATTAACCAGTCACAGAAAATGAAAGCGATTACAGCATAAGCGCCCATCAACGCGCATTAAAGGGCATGTCCACCCCCAAAACTATAATCCCCCCAACTACTGGCCCCACCATGTAGTGTAGTTTAATCCTTACCTCACATCCCAGCTCCATAGGGTTCTCCTGTAGTCCCCCCCCAAAGTCCCAAAAACTGCCCACCAGGAGCATAGCAGAGTCCATATAGGACTCTGCCTCCTCCCTGGCCTCCGGGAGAAGTTTGGCATGCGTACTGCAGCCCTTCTCCCCCTCCCTCCCCCTCCCTCTCCCGATTCCCTCCCCTAGGCATTTAACCCCTTAGTATAGTAATCCCACTGGTCCCCAGCCCCAACCGATAATTTTATTTTAAGAAAGCTCCCCAAACTCTTACTTACCTCTCCTCTTTCCTCCGCTGAAGTGAGCTGCCGGCAGCCGTGTCCGTGATTGGCTGCCGCTCAGCCAATCACACGCGGCTGCTGGTCCCGCCCCTCTGCTTGCATTTCTCGCAAGCAGAGGGCCGGGAGCGCGGCGGGGGGGGGTAGTAAGAGTTTGGGGAGCTTTCTTAAAATAAAATATAGGTTGGGGTGGGGGACAAGGGGGGAAGGCTATATTAAAAATTTGATTTAAGGGTGGACATACCCTTTAAGCATGTGCAACACCCGTGTTAAGTGTGGCCTATGCCCCATGGTGAAATAATCCCCTTTAAGTATAGGGTTCCTTAAAGAAAAATATAGGGTCCTTAAAGAAAAAATACAGGGTTCCTTAAAGAAAACATCCTAATGAAATCAAAATGGGACGAACTGCCAAATGGATGAAATTATGTGAATTACAAGATTCACAAAAATATCCTGCAGGCTCTTCAAATTCAAAACATAATCCATAAACGCTTCATGTTATATTATGTGTCCTAAGACATTGTATTATCATACCCTTCAACATCACCCCTTTAATCAGTACACTTCTAGAAACAATATACAGTAGAGGGCAATTTTGCACAAAATTGAAGCCTTAATAGACCATGTAAATGATTATATCTAAAATGTATATGGTTCTATGGCAGGGATATCAAACTTGCTGTTCTTCATATGTTTTTAAAACTACAACTCCCAGAATTCCCCATCTACGTTATGCAATAGAATACAGACAGGGAGTTGTATTTTTATATCTAGAGGACCACAAGTTGGACAGCTTTGTTCTATGGAATATAAATGGGTCAAAATAGGCCAGTTATTAATATACTATTGGCAGATAAATATTTTATGTTTCAGAAATATATTTTGATTTTAGTTAACAAACTAATAACATTAAAGTTGATTACCAGAGTTGATCTGGTTGATCCAGGGATACATTCCGATTGCCGTTTGGAGTCAGGAAGGAATTTTCCCCCCCTTTTTAGCTGGGGTTTTTTGCCTTCCTCTGGATCAACTGTTAGGTAGGGTTAAAAAAAAAAAAAAAAAATAAAAATATATATAATATATTATATATATAATAATATATATATATATATATATAAAAAGAGGGTGAATAGGTTGGACTTGATGGACGTATGTCTTTATTCAACCTTAATTACTATGTTACTATGTTACTATGTTACTTCACTTTTGATATCGTATATTGACTATATGACACAGTAATTGATGTCATAATTGGCACAGTAGAAATCAACAGTCTTCGCAGAATACTTGTGAAGGTTGTCATTCATCCAGGTCATGGTATATCTGTTGTATTCAGTTAGATCAACTGAACTTTAGTTCTTGAAGACAATATGTAGTCATTCGACTGGCTATCTCAATTCACAATGACAAGAAAATGTTGTCAATAAATACCCTGGAATGTGTCCCAATCAGCATATAACACTGCCCAGGGTTAGGCTCCTTTTTATACTAGGGGATTTATTTGGCAATTTTGTGCTTTTTCGGTGTAAAGGTTTTTTCCAGGTGACACAAAATTGCTGAATTTATTATCTATTCATGCTAATGTGAATCTTGTGTGAATCTTGTGTTACCAGTATTGGTAATGAGGGATTTAAAAGCCAGGAGCGTTTTGGCCCAGTGATTATCACTTTTGTCTTGCAGTACTGAGTCCTGGGGGCATACCGTATATACTCGAGTATAAACCGAGTTTTTCAGGCTGTAAAATCAGCCTGAAAACTTGGACTCGGTTTATACTCGAGTCACTACTTACCTTAGCACCCCGGCAGCCGCACGATCATTCTCTGTACTGGCGCGCCGGCCTGACGTCACTGCCTGGCGCCAAGCCCGGCGCCAATTAGTGACGTCAGCCGGCGCGCCAGTACAGGAATGAGTGCGCGGATGCCGGAATGCAGAGCGGAATGCAGAGGACGCTTACCTTCAATGCTGGCACACAGTCCCTGGAACACAGGAAGCCCTTGGATGGAGGAGAGCCCACAGTTCCTGGATGGAGAAGAGCCCACAGGTACAAACTGAACTGGGTGAGGGTGGCATTCAAGATGTTTGAAAACTACAACTCCCAGCATGTTTTATTAGCTGGGAGTTGTAGTTTCCAAACATCTTGAATGCCAAGTTTCTACCCTCGGTTTATACTCGAGTCAACAACTTTTATTAGGATTTTTTGCTGAAATTGGGTACCTCGGTTTATACTCGGGTCGGTTTATACTCGAGTATATACGGTATTTATAAACCCTAGTACGAGAAAGGTCCGAAACTGTTTATTCATACAGATTGCTAACAAGTAGGCCATAAAGTAACTATAATTTTTGTTATCTGACGGCCATGTCATTATTGTAAATGTATAAAGATAGCCAGTTACTAGCACTGCAAATACCATGTAGTAGTAAAATACCACACAGAATCAGTATTTTACACCAGCTCCATAAAATTCCAGTGTGTTCCCAAACTTGTGTAATGGCGCGATTTACATAAAAGGGAGACTCAGAACAGTTGAGTATCACTTGTATAATCCTTAATTCTACAAATTGTATTCTACAATTCATTTACAAAGATGATACAACATTTTTAAATTAACATGCATCAGAAGAAGATGAAAAACAGAAATAACAATAATTTGGCTTTTTCAAATCAAATTAATGTATAATAAGGGGTAATTTAGGGTATATATCTACTGGTGTTTCTGGTCATAAAGGATAAAAACAGCACTCGAGAGCAACTCGCACTGTCTATTCTAATTTTAAATGCTACCGTATATACTCGAGTATAAACCGAGTTTTTCAGGCTGTAAAGCCTGAAAACTTGGACTCGGTTTATACTCAAGTCACTACTTACCTTAGCACTCCGGCAGCTGCACAATCCTTCTCTGTACTGGCGCGCCAGCCTGACGTCACTGCCCGGCGCCAAGCCTGGCGCCAATTAGTGACGTCAGCCGGCGCGCCAGTACAGGAATGAGCGCGCGGATGCCGGAATGCAGAGCGGAATGCAGAGGACGCTTGCCTTCAATGCTGGCACACAGTCCCTGGAACACAGGAAGCCCTTGGATGGAGGAGAGCCCACAGTTCCTGGATGGAGAAGAGCCCACAGGTACAAACTGAACTGGGTGAGGGTGGCATTCAAGATGTTTGGAAACTACAACTCCCAGCATGCTTTATTAGCTGGGAGTTGTAGTTTCCAAACATCTGAATGCCAAGTGAGGGTGGCATTCAAGATGTTTGGAACAACAACTCCCGCTATAAGCATGCGGGAGTTGTAGTTTCCAAACATCTTGAATGCCAAGTGATGAGGGTGGCATTCAAGATGTTTTGAAAACTACAACTCTCAGCATGCTTTATTAGCTGGGAGTTGTAGTTTCCAAACATCTTGAATACCAAGTTTCTACCCTCGATTTATACTCGAGTCAACAACTTTTATTAGGATTTTTAGCTGAAATTGGGTACCTCGGTTTATACTCGGGTCGGTTTATACTCGAGTATGTACGGTAAGTCCCCTTGGTGCCTGTCTTACATGCTTTGAGAATAGACTCATTTCAGTTAATCCCAAGCTTGTCTGGTCACAGCACACAGGCTCTGTGGATAGTGATCGGATAGTGATCCTTCTAGTGCTGGAGTCCTGCCAACGAGAAGGAAATATGACAAGGAGGATGTAATGAACGGAAGCTAAACTAACAGAGCTTGTGTTTTCATACAACCTACTGTACTTGATCTGAACACAATAGGGGGGGATCTTTGTGGAAGAAAATACGTTAACACAGTTTACTATACTATCCAAGGTACAATGCTATGTTAAATGTTTTATGTTTTTTGGAAAGGATGGATGTTGGATGGGTCAAAGATGCTCAGATCTCTACTGAGCAACAAAATCAACCCAGGAGCTGCGTCAAGAGCAAGACCATAACGATGTCTACTAGGGGTCCTGCAAACAGGAAGTCAGTATTTTGGTTGCATTAAGTTATATACAATATGCTGAATTGGCAGATTAAAGGGCAACTGTGGTCTCAAAACAAGTTAGGGTTGAATGAAAGACATTTGATTAGAGATGAATTTTAAATTGATTGTAATGTCGAGTGAAGCAGGAGTTTTACCTGACAACCTTTCCCCGGCTGGGTCATGGTTAGGATTTTTTAGATTTCCATTAATAAATTTAAACAGTTTATTTTGTTTTTAGAATGAGAGGATTTTTCTGTGCATATTTACAGTATTAAGTATTAACGTTTAAATTTTAAAAGGAGATTATTATGGCATGTTTGAGTACAATCATCATTCTCAGGCAGAAATTCAATTGATTGCGTGCGCATTAAAATGGTGATCACATGCTATTGCGTATTGCAAACAGAAACGCAATTGCATGCTTTGCCGCGATTGCTGTGTTAGAAAAATTGCATGCGCAATCGCAAAAAAAGCACGATAGTGTGGCCTAGCCCTTAAATGGAGCTGTAAGAATAAATGAAATTACTGGTGAATGTGGTCAGAGGTAACCTCTTGATTCATCGTATGGTAATGATTCTGACAGACAGTAGATTACGCATTATAAACACTAATGTTCCAGGTAAGTAATGTTTTCTACTTAGACTTGTGTTGCCATAAATTCCTTTTACTGTATGAAAAGAATCATCTCCCATGAGTCAAACAGCTCAGTAATTTTGCTGTCCAGATGATTCTTGTTCCTCATTATCTGCAATATATTAGCTTGATCAGCCCCTGTCAATGATCTCATTTGTGCTTCCTGTGCCAGAGACTTGCTCAGTGATAACTTATGTGTAGTAATAAGGTATATACTGTATATACAGTACATGACTTGGATGCAGCAAGAACATTGAGATGGAACAATCCAACATTTCAGGACCTTTAAAGCAGCACAGAAAGTCAATGGTTCCACATGAGTAATGATCCTCTGAGAATTCCTAGATTTAAATGTTTGGATGCCAAACACTGCAGAAAGGTATTAAAGAATAACTGTGGTTCTCCATACAATGTTTAGAAAGAGCACATTCCTACCTTTAAAAGAATGCTAGGATCATACTTCTAGCTGCAATCTTTGCAAATGTATAGCAGTATAAAGGGTGATATCACCAGCTAGCACTGTACCGTATATACTCGAGTATAAACCGGCCCGAGTATAAACCGAGATACCTAATTTTACCTGAAAAAACTGTAAGTCGAGGGTAGAAATTATGACCACTACTGCCTTCTTTTTTGTTTTGAGGCTTTAGTTGCCCTTAAAAAACTCCCAGCATGCTTTAGTAGCTAGGAGTTGTAGTTTCCAAACATCTACACCCTCACCCTCCCACTCAGTTAAGTGGGTACCTTCTGCTTTGTTCTGTGTTCATCTGTGGGCTCTCCGTCGCTGTGTGACTCTCTATCCTGCAGTCAGTTACTAACTTAAGCAATCCGGCAGCTGCTCGCTCATTCCCTGTACATGCGCGCCAGCTGACGTCACTACTCAGCACTGGGCAGTGATGTCAGCCAGTGCGCCTGTACAGGGAGTGAACGAGCGGCTGCTGGATTGCTAAGGTTAGTAACTGACTCGAGTATAAACCGAGGCCGAGTTTTCAGGCTGATTTTACAGCCTGAAAAACTCTGTTTATACTCGAGTATATATGGTATACGGTAAGCTGTGACTTACCAGCGCCATTGCTCTTCCCATATGCCTGTATGCCTGTGGCACGAGCATGCCCAGTTGTATCGTACTGTCTTTAAATAGCTTCAGAAAAGATGGTTTGGGTTTTTTTTTTGCTTGTTGGGGGGGGGGGGGGTCTTACACAGCACATCATGTAGTTACATGCTTATTCTGACTATCCTATACACGCTTTTAACCAGAGAAGCTAGAGACATCATCCTAGGCTTGTTTTAAAGTTAAATATGATACTTGTATGAAGACCATAGTTACCCTTTGTCAGCTCACATCTATTTATACATTATGGATTATTTAAGGGGCATGTTTACCCCTCCTACAAAATTCTATACTTACCTTCTCACCCCCTACAGATACAGGCCGTCCTCTTTACCAGTCATCCTCCTTCTTCCGTCTTATTCTTAACGCAGCAGTTAATCATGGCTGTGCCAGATGATGCCAATGAATGACTGCTGCTAACCAGGCTGTCTCCTCTGCACATGTGTGAGCTCATATCAAGCTTGTATTGCTTTAAGAGGAAGCGGCACAACCAGCAGACTGTGTGCTGAATATCTGATTTCAGGAAGGCTGGGGTGTAAATCGAGATTATGAGGTCAGGGCTTTCATTTGTAGGGAAAGTAAGTATTACATTTTGTAGAAAGGGGTGGATGTGACCTTTAATCATCTCCCGTAAAATATTGCAAGTGTCCTCCCTAATATAATTAATGAAATTCTGCAACTTGTAGTAAATGAGGCCAGTTATGTTATGGGTTATGGGCCATTAAAGGTAGTAAGCAATAACTTATGAAAAGTCTTGTTTTCTTGGGAATGATGTGAATTCCCTGTATGTTTTACTAGTACTTACGTTTCCCAGCATGGTATTTGTGATCAAAATCAGTAGACTCTGGGCATTAACTTAAAGGGTATCTCCACCTCTCATATAAACTTTTGCTGTAGTGTAGTTGACCCTAGCCCACCCCCAATTGCCATATTTGTTTGCAAAAAAAACCCAGAAAGGTCCTTACAGAGCTTTGTTCCCCTGGCCAGGGGCGTATCTAGGGTATAAAAAGATCAGGGGCACTTTTGGGTACTCCATGTTTTTTTAGGCTACGCCCCTTTCTCCGCCCCAATTAGGCCACACCCGCTGTGTACTTAATAGAGGTGGCAAAAAAGACACAGACAGACAGATAGATAACCACAAACATAGACACACAGCCCGACAGTGTTAAACAGACAGAAAGACAGTGAAATAGACAGACAGAGATAGAGATCAGAGTTGGACAGAGAGACACAAATTAATGACAAAAAGGCCCAGTAAACTGGCAATTTCATTATATACTGGTAGCAATTTGGTCATTTTAAACTTACTGTTGTGTTCAGTTGTAGTCAGACGCTTGCCCACACCTTTGGCCAGGGAGACCTTCTTGTACCTTTTACATGGACCTCTGCCCTTATCTATCTCTTTCCCTCTCTCTCTGTATATCTATCTCTGTCTGTATATCTGCCTCTTGTTTATCTATTTTACTATGGCTATCTGCGTCTCTCTATCTATCTATCTATCTATCTATCTATGTAACTGCTACCTATCTATCTATCTAACTCTGCTATCTATATAACTCTGCTATCTATCTATCTAACTCTGCTATCTATCTAACTCTGCTATCTATCTAACTCTGCTATCTATCTATCTAACTCTGCTATCTATCTATGTCTATCTATCTATCTATCTAACTCTGCTATCTGTCTATCTATCTATTTATCTATCTATCTATCTATATAACTCTTCTCTCTATAGACAGTGACACCACACACCAGAGCGAAGTCAGTGTAGTGTAGGGCGCGCCGGTGTGAGCAACTTGCTGCCGCGGAGTCCGGTACTCCAGAACTAGAAGGTTCTGGAGTACCTTCTAGTTCCTTTTAGATGTGCCTTTTTAGGGCACATCTAAAAGGCACAAGCAGTAAAACATGTGTAAGGCACGTGCCCCGAATGTTTTAACGTAGATACGCCACTGCCCCCTCTCTGTCTGAGAGGCAGCCAATCACAGACGCGGCTGCCGGCAGTGCAGAACACAGGGGGAATAAGGCTCTGTAAGAACATTACCGATTGGGGATTTTTGCAAACAAAAATGGCGGTTGGGGGTGGGATAGGGTCCACTCACTACACTAAAGCAAAAGTATTTAAACCTAGGGCACCAGGCAACAAACAGGGATCGAGTGGGAGGGGGGGAGTGCTACAGTGGGCAAGCCAGAAACCTCTCAGAGGAAAGGTAAAAGGTGGAAACCTTGTTGCTCACAGCCAGGCTCCTACTTTTCACTTTCTGAGACTTTGGACAGACATTGCAGGAGAACCATTTGGAGCAGAGAGGTAAGGTAAGGATTTTAAGTGCACAGTGGGGCCAGTAGTGGGGGAAATTTTAGTTTTGGGGGTGGACATGCCCTTTAAAGTAAAAGTCCAAATAACTGTAAATGCAGAGAGAGAGAAAGTGTGAAAACAGAAAACACAACATTACCGTAACCTTTAAACTACTAATTATAACCTGTTACAAATGTGGTACCAGTAAATAATAATTTTATGTTTTGTGATGACTTTTATTATATAATAATAATAATAATATTGTGGGAGGGGTGGACTTTTTATTCTCTCTCAAAAATAGTTAGACTGGGGGCTTTTGTAGCCAAATGTGCTATGAGTTGTTCACCCACAGTTACAGAAGTTTCAATTGTTTTTTATGTAAAATAATTATTTTAACTTTGCTTATGATGAGAGAAAGAGTTAAAGAAGTGTATTCACCTTCTGATCTTTCACTGTAGCATAAATAAAATTGAAAATGAGGTTATCCGCAGTGGCTGATACTGAAGGAAACCACATTCGCTCTAAAGTGTTTTCTAGAAAGCATGGTCAGGTAGATAATTTGGGCTTTTTAAACCAAGAGTAATCAACATAAAATGCAAATAAAAGCACCAAGATGAAAGGGAAATATTTACTTCTCCTGCATATTTTGTGGGCCTGAAGAAGATTTGCATTTGTTTTAGAGCAATTAAACCCATTTTACTTGTATTGTACCCAGGATGGGGACAAAAAGCAAAATTGAGGGTCGCACTCCAAAGAAACTTAACAACTTTTATTGGTGACCACAAAACATCTCACAACGTTTGGGGGGGAAATAACGTGCCCCCTTCCTCAGGTGAGGGGCACGATTCTGCCTGAATCTATGATCCACCAAGGGTTGGATACTGAGGAGTAAGCACCCATACTTGGACCTGCGTGCAAAAGGACTATTTGTTATACAAGATTGTATTTACCCAGGATGGGGGCCTAAAAACCTAGGTCCTCACCCATGGGGGTCTATTAAACCTAACCTTCAGATCTCATTTAGCTCTACCCCTTCAGTACAGGATATGGCATAATGTTTTAAATCCTACGCCTGGGGAGATTAGAAGGGAATGGAATTAGGGGTTTAATTATCCTTGAAGACAGCCATCATAGGTTGTATATGCCCCAAAAGAGGATTAAGTACAAATTCTATAATGTTGTGACAGTGAAGGCACTTACTAAGTATGATTTATCTGTACAACTCATTTCCTCTTGGCCACAACATAAAATATCCCATTATGTCCTAACCATGTCCTTTTCTTTTCTGCATAGGAAGATCCAGATCATCAGCACTCCATGCATTGTATCGAGAGAATACTAGAGAGAGAACTAGAGAGGGTACTAGAGAAAGTACTAGAGAGTCTGGAGCATACATAAAATATTGGACATCAAGGTTTACCACATCCTGGCTGGCCAAGGTTTACTTCTTGTTTCTTAGGCTTTGTAGGCAATGCCATTCATATAGCATGAGACTGCCAGATGCCTTCTGTTATAAGAAGTTGTTTCTCCATTTTTATTTTTGAACAAATGGCCATTGCAGATCCACACAAAGACATTATGGGCCAGGTCCGACTAATAAGCACGGCAGCACATGCAGCATTTTACGTTCCTAAATACAGTGTGCAAGGTGTTTATAAACCTACGGTAAAACTACGGTAGAAACTCTAATTGCTGTGGTGCTGCATCAATATGTTGTCAATGTGTTGAGAGAAGGTTGAGGTCAGAATTAACCTCCTTATCCAGAGACATTTAGGGTTAGGCCACACCACCGCGTTTTAACTTGCGATACGATTACGTGTTAAAAAGTGCACTCTAGTGTGGCCCAATTGTGGTGGCCACACTAGTGCCTTGCTGTGCAGCAGTGTTACATTAATCGGAGTCCAGGCGACCCACATTTTTTGCACAATCGCATCATAAACCCAGGATCCCTGGGTTTAAGATTTAAATATGGGACAAATGATTCTCTTGCACTCTTGGACCTTCTATTTATTTTTGCCACTTGTAAAACCCCTGTTCTAAAAGGCTGGACAGTATTTACATTGAATGTAAGTGCGGCTTCATGCATTTACTGGTGCGCGTTTGCATGGTGGGATTTGGCAAAGAAAATCGCATTGAGGCTGAGGCCACACTATAGCGCTTACAAACGCACCGGAAACGGGTATGCACGCGTTTCTGAATTGCTCGTAAGTGTTGCTGGGCGTGTAGGCTGCAGACGCATAATGGTGCACAATTGGAGCGCATGCATTTTTGTTAGAAAACTCAGATTGCGTGTACACTGATTAACGGAACTAATATGGCCACCACCATTGGGCTACACTAGTGTGCGCTTTTTTAAGGCATGATCGTATCGAACTAGTGTGGCCTAGCAAAGCAAAAAGGATGCAAAAACACACACCGCCACGCACGTGTTTTACAGCACGTTGTAGTTCAACAAAGCCTTAGAAATATGACATCAAACCTTGGCACTCCAGGTGTTTTGTAAACTACAACTCCCTACAGGAATGCAAACAAAGCATGCTGGGAGTTGTAGTTTTAAACATCTGGATTGCAGTGTAGCCCTACATCAGGGATAGGCAACTAGCAGATCTCCAGATGTTTGAATACTACAACTCCCAGAATTCGCTGAATACAGGGTTGCTGTAATAACCCCCTCACCCTGTACACATGGGTCACCTCCCTGCCCCCCACCCCCCATTATTCCCACACAGCTCTCCCACGTGTCCACTCCCTTCGCCCCTCCCACGTCACTGGGTAGGAATGCGCTTCCTGCGGCGTTTGGTCTAGGCGGCGCGCGTTCGTGTTGGATTACGGGAACGCGCCGGGTAGTCAGTCACACACAGACGGGAGTCCGGGAGGAACCGTTAAGATCGCGGTCGGTTCGCTGAGACTGAGAGCGGAGCTTTGTGGGGTCGTAGGCCGCAACTCAAAGTCTCCTGGTAACAAGACATTCAGCGGAGAACCCACCGAGTTCCTCCGGGACAAAGTGTGTGTGAGGTGAGCTGGGGCCTGTTATCTACTTCCTGTCCTTATCCCACCAACATGGAGCAGCTCTAACCTAGAATACCACTACTCACAGAATTCCCAGCGCCCAGGATACTTAGGGGATGCTGGGAGTTGTAGTTTTTCTAAATATCTATAGACTGGCAGGTTGGGCACCCCTGGATCTTGACCATAGGGCTCCATGGCTGGAAAGAGAACTAGGCAAGTCTGTCCTGAGCTGTTTCATGGAGTGGGGCAGTTACAGGCCAATAGGGGCAGCTGGGAGTTGTAGTTATTAACATTCTGAAGGACAGTGGGGGTCTATCCCTGTGCTGATGTCGGTAGTAGCTGTTTCTTACTCTCTCTCTTCTTTCTTATTCTTACTGCCTGAAGAAGGTACAACCTGTGTACCAAAATGTTACGCTGTTGTGTACCCTGTGTATGAAGCATTAAATACATACGGGGAGATTCAATACAGTGAGCGGCGTTACTTACCTTAGCCCGATCCCGCGATACAATATCTGACGTAAACGAGATTACGTCAGGTATTACATCGCGGGATCGGGCTAAGGTAAGAGCGTGGGTTTAACGGCTCCCACGCACTAGCGTTACGTTTGGCGCTACCAAGTAGCACAAAACCTAACGCTTCGGTTTTTGGATCTATAGCATGACGATATTTCCAAAAACATTTGGAAATGGCGCTATGCTCGAAAATCCGTCTAAAACCCACGTTAACCAGAAATCTCTTCGGGTTAACGTGGGTATTAGACGGAAAAGCCCTATATTGAATCTCCCCCATAGTTTCTCAAGACTGATGTGCACGGTGTGTTCGTTTCTATATGTACCAGTAGATCTCCAGGTGTTTGAAAAATACAACTCCCAGAATTCCCTAACTACAGAGTACTTGTAGAGGAATGCTGCAAGTTGTAGTTTTCAAACATCTGGAGATCTACTGGTTGCCTATCCCTGCATTACAGTGTTATGTGGGGCCTTTAACTAGGTACATGTTGGCACACCATATGTTTATAAACTACAAATCCCAACATTCTAAAACTGGGACTAAAAAGGCATGCTGGGATTTGTAGGTTCCAAACATCTAGAGGGCCATGGTTCAACACTACTGTTCTGGCTGTGATATGACTGTCCTGGGGCCCTTTCCCTTCTTTCAGCTGAATATCTTCTACATTGATTTATTTTTTTGTTTCATTCTGTTCATTCAGAGTGATTGATATTGTGTGTAGATTTGATTTTAAAAAATTGTTCAGTGTAATGGGAAAATTTTAATTGATTCCTGTTTCTTCTTACACTGCCAGACTTACCCATCAATAAATCAGTCCATAGTCTGCTTGTTGGGAAAAATGTGGTAGAGACAATATTTTGGCCTCTTGAAGATTTTTACATTTGTTTTTCTGACAAAAAAAATGTTGGTTCTGGCAAAAAAATCTCACCAATATTTCAATTCGACCAAAATGTTTTTTTTACGGTCAATTGGGTCAAAATAACAACTGTAAAAAGAATGCAAAAAGTGACGCCAAGGTCTTGCTTATTATAAAGCAATGTGGATGTTGGGAGCTGTCGGTTTAAAACAGGTGGTTAGTTTATATGTTTCAGATGATACTGAGACCACAGTAGACTATAAAAGGAACTGGTGATGACCTTTCTGAAGGGTAGTGCTGGTCGATCGCTAAACTTTCCTTTGTTTTCATGCTCCAACCTTGATTTCAACTCAGTGATTGACTTTACAGTCTAGGTTTAATCTGTTTTTTTAAAGATCCGATTCTTTATTTTTGCTTGTAGAGAAGGCTGTTTAGCGGTGCAGTTGTAAATCTATGCCTGGAAGTGTATGTGCTCAGTTCAACACCCCCATTCAACAGCAGCAGCAGGGAGGTTCCCTGCAGGAATGTGCACAGAGGGAGAAGGGGGAGAGGACATCCTGGGAGTGGTGAAGGGGTTGCCTGCTTCTCTGTGGGTTTTATTTTTAACACCAATTACACATTCTGTACTTTATACTGATCATTGCCTGGTATAGACACATCTAGATATTTATTCTATTTATAATAAGATGACCATTTCACTTGTTAATAAGATGACCAAGAGGGGTAAAAAACCTTAGATATGCAGTTGTTTAGACTGGGCTTCGCATCCAGGTTTTAGATTCAAACAGACCTTATCACAAGAAAACCTTTAAGAAGTTAGTCACCTGGTGTAAAATTTCTAGATATGTTTACTACCTCAGGTTTTGGTTAAATAAATTTACCACATAGTAAACTATTGGTTAAATGTGTCTGATTTAGCCATTTTATACATACCATTCTTTTTAAAGAAGATTAACACTGGCAAACAGCCTCCACCTAGTTACAGACTCCCGACCATTCATAATTCCGGTTGTACTACATTTATTTTAAAATACTGACCACGGAAATCTGTACTTGTTCCTTGGCCCTCATACACATGGGCCAAATTTAGCCACTTTAATGTCAACCAACAGATGAATAGATGAGTACTATTGCTCCTCTCTTGGTCAGAAATTAAAGTGCTAAAGACACGTATTAGATGTTGAGTTATTTTTGTTACCGTTGTGTAGCTTAATTTGTTTTTGGAATGTTTTTGAAAATTTGCCCTAGTGCTCATCCCACTCTGTAGTGTTAAAAAAATCCTTAGCTTACTCCTCTGCTCCAAATGGTTCTTCTGCAGTGCCTGCTGAAAGGAAAAAAACTGAAGAATAGGAGTTGTCTGTGTGTCATCCGGTGCCTGCTACTTCCTGGTCCTCAGTAAGGACTGTGGCATGCGAAGGGGAGCTCTCCCCCTTCCTACAGATCCCTCTGCTCTGACTCAGCCAATCACAGTTGCACCTACTGGTCCAGCCCCTATTGTAGCAATAGAGACAGAGAGCCGATGTAATAAGGGTTGGGTGGGTGCCTTACACTATAGAATAAGTTATTTTGGGGATGGAGAATACCCTTTAAGCCTCATTTACACTAACATGTCTAGATACAAATCTGGCTGCTTAGATCATGACAGTGTAAGGTACCGGTACTTGTTTTATTTACATACATGCTTTGTGTAATTGGATCCAATTCTATTTTTGTGCAGCTAGAATCAAATTGTCTAAGAAAATTCAATCAATAAAGGTCTTCACACAGTAGACTGCATTAGAGGGCACGGTTTCCAGTGAATTCACATGTATCGTAAACACTGAACAAAAGGATGTGTTTGGTTATTTTTTTGTCATGTTTTGTTTTGAGAATATTCAGTGACTCATTCTATTTGTGGCACAAGCCTTTCTATAAGTTTCGGATGATCTTGTGGACTTCAATACGACCCATGATTAGTCGCCCCAAAGTATCGTCAGTGATATGTAGGTCAGGAAGTTGGGCTATGCTAATGATTGTGGAAAGAGGGGAACTTGCACTGATACCGAAGTTCATGACCTCACTCCTGGTATATGGAATGTTCGGGATCTTCTGCGACTTTCCCAGTACTGTCCCATTCATTACACATGGCCCACAAAAAGATCAGTCAGGGCTAGGCCACACTGCTGCGTTTTTTTTGCGTTTGCGCTTGCGTTTGCGTTTGCGATTGCGCTTGCGATTTTTCGAAATTATTGAAAACGCGGCAACGCAAAAAAAACGCGCGTTTTTCGATGCGTTTGCGTTTGCGTTTTGCGTTCTGCATTTTTAATCGCAATCGCATGCGATTTCCTATACTTATTGAAGAAATCGCAAGCGCAAACGCAAAAAAATCGCACATGAAATCGCATGCGATTGCGATTGCGTTTGCGTTTCAGTGTGGCCTAGCCCTCAAGTTGGTTGTCCAGATGTTGTGGTAATTTTTGCAGTGTATGACTAGCATAACCTTGTTTAACATTGTTTTGGAGTTGTGTACTTGTTTTTCACAATTGCAGATGTAGACCTGATTTCTGCCACTGCTTTCAGCACATACCCTTTCCAATACAACCCCCTGGTTAGCCAACTGCCTAAGTTGCTGAACTATGCAAACAATGTAGTTGTTAAGATGCTGCTGGTGGGCCTGCTGATGTTAGCTCTTCAGTCCCAGTAGAAATTTGATGGGCTATTACATATCTTGGAATCAATATCCCCTGATTCTAATATGTTCTTAAGACAAGGGAAGGTGCTTGGAAGTAAATGTTTTTACATGGGTTAGTTAGAGCAAATATCGTTTCCATTCTGTGTTTGCAGACAAACACACATCACAAGACCAAAACTTACAAATTTAAATTTGATTTCTTACTGCATGTCTCACTAGTTTTTCTGCAGCTATTTCAAAGAAGATGTGTCTGCTCCTGCCTGAGCAGAATTTTCTTCCCCTGGAGGTGTATTTTTCTTTGCTTCCTTTGTTTCAGAAGTTCAACCCAGTCAAAATGCTTAGGCAGCAATTTAGGACTTGTTGCCTATATAACCACTTTGAAAGGGATCTCTATACAGAAAACAAATACGGTTTCTTATCTAATTATACTGTTATTACTTTTTTTTTCCTGCTAAACCAATATAAACTTTGGATTTATTTAATTTTAAGTTCTTGGTAATTTAAACTCTTCCTCTTAAACTAAGTACCGACATGGGTCATCACTGATTACATGGTAGAATTCATTGGAATGTGAAGGTAATTGGAGACCATTTACAAATACACATTCTGAATATATATATATATATAATATAATCTTGAGAAAGGTCTGAGAACCTGACCAAAATGTTGCTGATTGCACTTGTTGTTGCACTTGAACTGAATAAATAATCAAAAAGACCCTTGAGTGCACTCTCATCATTACTACTTGTGGATACTTACCTTTGGAGTAGCACCAGGGCAAGACAAACAGTGAGAAGTGAGTGCCCAATATTATTGCTATTCAACTTCGCTAGGACTTTTTGTCCTGACCGAGCGTTTGCTGCAAGCGAACACTCGGCCGGGACAAATGACTGTTGGTTATGGCATTAGTGGGACCCGCACGATCGGTCGTGATTTACCGGCTTGGACGAAGGGGCGACCAAGCTCGGCCGCGGACGGCTGCCCCACACCAGCAGATATTTTTGTCCGCCTCACCAATAGTGTTGTGGATAGGTTGGTAGGCCGAAAATATCTGCTGGGGTACACTTTTTTTTTTTGTTAAAAACTTAAATGTAACTGTCATTAGTGCAGGATGGAGAATAAAGTTAAAGGGATGCTAAACAGATGTTATGTTCAGTAAATCTGTTTCTATAACTCACAAGGAGGTGAGAACGCTTATTGCCACTTCACTGTGAATAATAGAAGGCCCGGGGGACACTTGCATTACTGGCGCTCCACATGGCACCTTCTCAGCTGACAGGCGCGCTGTCCCAACTGAGTGCCTATCTTTGGCGCAGGTGCCAATAAAAAAGATAGGCGCATGATCAGGACAGTGCACCTGACAACTGAGGAGGAGCGTCGATAAGGTAAGTGTATCGCTGTTCCCAAGCATTCTATTATTCACAGGGAGGTGGGAATAAGCGTTCTCACATCCCTGTAAATAATAAAGGAACACCAAACCGTTCTAAAATGTTCTCAACCTCCTTAACTGATGCTTTTTTTTTTTTACCCTGCTATGAGGTACCCAAAGTTATATGGGATTTTCGTTTTTCTACCCAGTCTGCATTTCACCGTCAAAATAACTCTGTACAAGGGGCAGAGAGAAGAACAGCTAGACCATTTCTCTGTCTCTCTTTTCCTCTCCATTGGGAGGAATTGGGCATGTCAGGCTAAAAATCTCAATAGGGTTGAGCTCAAAAACTTTTGTGCTTGAACCTTTCCAAAATACAACTAGTAGATTTTCTGCAGGTTTCACTGCTGAAAACGTACCAGTACGTCTACAAATAGAATTATACTGTATAATGTTGTACTTTAGAGGGGGTATTCAAGCATAAATGTATGCAAGTGCTACCGTTATTAGTACTTTGCACACCAGGCCCCTACCTACATACAGTATCTCACATAAATATTGTATTAATTTTTTCATGGGGCAATACTGAAGATATGACACTTTGATACAATGTAAAGTAGGCAGTCAGAGTACAGATTGTATAACTAACAATAACAATTAGCCATTTTTCCTCCCCAGTGTCATGTGACTTGTTTGTGTTACAAGGTCTCGGGTGTTAATGAGGAGGCTGTGTGTTGAATTTGGTGATATCGCTGTCACCCTCTCTCATAATGGTCACTGGAAGAACATGTCAACTCATGGTAAATGAGTGCACATACTCAGTGTCATATCCAGAGGTTGTCTTTTGCAAATAGACTTATTAATTCTGCCACCATTGCTGCAGAAGTTAATGGGATGGGAGGTCAGCCTGTCAGTGCTCAGCCCATATGCCATTGCATATGGCTGTTGTCCCAGAAGGAAGCCTCTTCTAAAGATGATCACAAGAAAGCCTGCAGTTTGCTGAAGACAAGCAGACGAGGACATGGATTACTGGAAATATTATTTGGTTTAAGTGGTGTCAAGCGTGTGGCTTTTTCTACAGCCAATCATGGTGTGGGAATGTGATGGTTTGGGGCTGCATGAGTACTTCTGGCACTTGCAAGCTATAGTTCATTGAGAGAACCATAAATGCCAACATGTACTGTGACATACTTAAGCAGAGCATGACCCTCCTCCCTTTGGAAACTGGGCCACAGGGCAGTATTCCAACATGATAGTGACCCCAAACACACCTCCAAGATGACCACTGCCTTGTTAAAGGGCACGTCCACCCCCAAAACTAAAATGTAACCCACTACTAGCCCCACTGTGTTGTGTTCAAAAAGCCTTACATCTCTGCTAAAAATGGTTCTCCTGCAGTTCCTGCCCAAAATTCTACAAAGTGAAGAGTAGGAGCTGTCTGTGTGTCATCCGGTCCCTGCATCTTCCTTCTCCTCTGAGAGGACCCTGGCATGTGCAGGGGAGCCCTCCCTCCATCCGGATCAATTTTTGCCTCTTCACCCCCTATCTATAAAAGCTTTTGCTGTAGTGTAGCCCACCCCCAACAGCCAAGTTCACTTTGTAAAAGAAGCAGCACCAAGACGGCACCCCTACCAGCATAACAGATCTTAACCCAGAACAGGTGTTTTCCCTACTGGACTTGTGCCTGAATACCACCTATTTCAAATACAGTGATAGGTTCTATAAGCAAAAACATGGATGTGCTATGGGATCTCCAGTTTCACCCATTGTTGCAAACCTTTACATGGAGGAAGTGGAAACACAGGCGCTTAATACATTTAAGGGCATAGCACCCAGACACTGGTTCAGATACGTGGATGACACCTGGGTTAAAATAACATCCTGCCTCTGATGAAGTGTGGAGACACACGAAACGCGTCAGGCATGGATGCTTTTTAATATGTCTAATATCCAGTAAAGAAATTTTTATGGGAGTTACTGGCGTGTCATCCTGGTCGCACGGCTCCAATTGATCTGTTGGGAAATTTCTGGGAGGATAACGTATTCATGGCCGAGCAAAGGGATTGGGGCTTGGATGCACCTGGGACACTTTTTGACAGTGGGTAAGCAGTTTTAATTTAACTATGAGAAGCGTTTGTCTGCTGCAGTTTTGCAAGTTCCACCTCGAGTGACGAGAGCTGGGGGATCTATTACTATAGCAAGGCCCTATTACTATAGGAAGTAGGTCTCCTACTTGTATTAGGACTGTAATTTATGTAAGTGCATAGGGCTAAAGTGGCTTAGAGATCATTTGTTTTGTTTGTTTGGATAATAAGCTATAGTGAACCCCATGCTCAAGATGGTTAAGGCACTTCTGGAAAATAATGATGACCACACAAAATGTTGACACTTTAGGCACAATTTGGACATTTTCACTTTTTGGTACTCACATTTGTTGCCAGTGATGTATACATTAATAGCTGTGTTGAGTGGACAGTAAATTTACACTGTTATAAAAGCTGTTCACTAACTACTTTTACATTCAGTCACACAAAGGTGTTAAAATGGTTAAAGTTTTTGTCTGCCAGAGGAAGCTGACTAATACACTGAGTGGAAGATATGGCCGCCCCATATAAGGAAACACACTAACTGCTGATTCAGTGCCAAGCCTGTAGCTCCTTCTGAAAAAATATTGTTGGTTAAGAATTTTGGTGTTCCAAGCCGTTAGTCAGTGTGTATAGGATATCTGAAGATGTGTTTATATGGCCTCTGGGTCTGTTAGACATTTGCTTGCAGCATTACCAAAGATGGTGACCTGTTTCTAATTCCAGGTCTCTGGTTAATTTTACATTTTAAAGAACTGTGTGGTACAGAACTAATCAGTAGCCCTCTTACACATTAGTATAAGTCATAGATCTAGAATAGAATCCAGACAATGGCCTTGAGCTTATAACTCAGACTGTAATCACAAAGAAGTACAGGAGCCCTGGTATAAAGTAGCAGTGTTTGGTGTTTTACCGTATCTGTGGGATAATGTGAATTTAAGCTATACATAGAGGGTCAAGGTAAATGTAGAGAATGGGGAGATGCCAGTTAATATATGTCCCCATGCATTTGATGCCAGAATGGAATGCCCATGGTTTCTGGTCTTGATCCTAAGCAGACATAATACTGAAGAAATTTAAATATGAATATTGCCCTCCATAATTCCACTATTCACCTTGCTATAAAATGCTATCAGGAAGATCCCCTAGGGTACCGTATCTTGTTTTTGGATGGTCAATCTGGTAAATAATTTGTCAAATTTCCCCTTCTCGTCGGGGGGGTGGAGCAAGATCAGAACTACAAATCGACCTTTGGCGGCTTTGTTTGGGGGAAACTATTAGAGATGCCCATGGGGTTAGCGGTTTAGATCCCCACCCTGGGTACTATTATTAGAGGGGGGTTGTCTTTTCAGTTTTTATGCCAGTTTTCCTTTAATGTATTTGGTTTACTAGTTTCTTATTCTGTTTTTCCCATATGTTGCCATAGGTAGTTCTATATTGATTTGACAATGTTTTACATCATTAGTACACTGTATTTAAGTAAAAGATACAATCTACCTCTAAGATCCTCTAAATAATCAACATGTAAGCTTTATTGTAATTGGCAATGTATATACGTTTTTTTCTTTTAGATGGCACATCGTGCAGTTTTATGTTTTGGGTTGCTGCTTTATTCGATTTTATGTGCCAGCGCTCAGCAAGGTATGTTACGTGTTATTTTTTTATGAGTTTCATTTAAAATGTAATTATATTTATGTAACTTTTCCATATGTTTTTTTTTTTTTTTTTTATTGAAATGTTCTCCTCCAAGTATTACATTACAAAAATGTACTGCTTTCTGTGATGTCTCATTTCTTAGTACAGGAATCTGTGATGTCTGCAGCCATTTTTGTACCTTCCCTTTTCCTCATATACACAGTTGTTAATCCTCTTTTAGTTTTAAAAATAATTCTAGTTCTCCTTTAATCTATAAGGCTATCTTTGTATATTCTAAAAAAAAAGGGGGGGGGTATAGACGGCTATAACTAGTAAGGAATAATGCATCTACACATTGGATGATTTGTGTATTAAGTATCCCTGTACTGCTATATAAATTGATTTTCATGATTTGCATTAGAAGTGGTGTGAGTTTGTCGGTAATGGTATGTGAAACCATAAAAGTTCTTAATGTTAAAAATGGTGCTAATTTTGCCCCAACCAATCAGATGTTCAATTTCAAATGTTAAATAAGATCTGATTAGTTGGGGCAAAATTAGCACCATTTTTAACGATAAGAACTTTTATTGAATAACCCTTTTGGCGTCTACAATGCATTTAGAGGATGTCAAGAGTCATTTTGTGTGTGTTTTTGCCTGGAAACATATGACGTAAACTAGTAATGGCTTATTAAGTTATGAAGAGCAGACAGACCTTCCATCTTTTATTTATTCCATAATCTGAACTGTTTGTATGACTCTCACAAAAACGTATGTTTTAATAGGTGGAACCGAATGTTTAAAAGCAAACGCTAAATCATGTGGAGAATGTATTCAAGCTGGGCCAAACTGCGGTTGGTGCACAAAAGTGGTGAGTGTCTGTTTATCATTGTTATTATTAGATGCATTAAGGTTTGTTGGAGAGTTAGAGGTGAATGTGTTAAAGGGGAACTTAAGGTTTTGATAAGCTCCTCCTTTAGTTCCCCTTTAACAGAAATATTTCCCCATTTCTTCTTATTTTTATTTGTTTAGCTGTCTAAGTTTAGCAGATTAGAGTTCCTGCCACTGTTTGACCTAAGATTTAAAGGGGAACTGTGGTCTCCAAACAAGTTAAGTTTAAATGAAAGGCCAGTTTCTTACCTTTAAAATGAGCTGTCAACCACCGCTCTACATGTTCCACAGCCCAAGATATAAAGAAATAACTGGCCAGAAAGTTAATGGGTGGGAGGTTGACGTGACATTCCTAAGGCTTCTCCTGCACAGTGCCGCCGGCGAGCACAGCCTCAGACTCCCTCAGTGTGTGAGGGAGACAGGAAGTCCCTCCTCCTCTCTGCTGTGTGATGTCCTGACAGAGAAGCTAAGGGGGGTCTGAGTAACCCACGGCACCCGCGAGTGGGCGGGGCTTAGACACCACGAGTGGGCTGGGCCACATGGGGCTGTAAGATAATGGGCCATGGGGGGCCTGCAACTGGAGGGACCATGGGGTCCATGAGTGGGAGGGACCAGGGGGGCTGCAAAGGGGAGGAGGAGACACAGGACAGATTGACCGACTGTTTCAGAGCAGGAAGTGCAGGGGACCTGGTGATGCTGCTGCCGCCATATCACACACAAAAATGTAAATATCTTCAAAACTATGCAAAATAAACAATGGAAATAAACTGCAGAAATTCTCAGGGGAGCAATTCCTATCAATTTACCTCAGTTTACCTCAAGTCAATTTTGGACCACAGTTCCCCTTTAACTGTTAAGCTGGATACACACATTACCGATAAAGGCCCAATCCTGTTGGTACTGATGAGATTGGCCCTTATCGGTAATGTGTGTACATCCGAGAGTTCACAAGACCTATGAATGTTTACCATTAGTCTTGGGAATGCTCAGAACTGCCCAAAAATGTCACTTGCGGTCGTCTTCCTGCACTAAATTATAGGGAGTGACTGAAGGAAATGAGCAGTCCCAAAACGAATGACAATCTTCTGAACTGTGTGTACCCAGCTCTAGACTGTGTAGGCATGTGGGATGTGATGTCTAGCAGCCTGTTTGTAGTGACAGATTGTTGAACAAATTGTCACTTGATCTTGTTTGATTGACAGAATTTGTAGAATGGGGCCAGAAAGTTTTGGTTGATTCTACACTTATAAGTCCCTTTAGATATCTCAAAGAAAATTAAATTATAATCATTTGATCCAACGCAAAACCAATCTGTGTATGGCTACCTTAAGCAAGGTTTAGAACTGTAATGTGAGATACAGTAAATTTTCCTTTACACCCAATCTTAGGACTTTTTACAAGAAGGTGAGCCAACCTCCGCACGATGTGATGATCTGGCAGCTTTAAAAAGTAAAGGATGCTCTGAAGAAGACATTCAAAATCCCAGGGGTAGTAAACGCAAGCTTAAAGATTCTCCTATAACAAACAAAACCAAAGGAGAGCGCATGGACCCAGCAAACATCACCCAGATTCGACCTCAACAATTGGTTTTTCAACTGCGATCAGGTAATTAACTCTTTCAGAACTGCGTGGCATTTCTTGACTCCATATTATGAACAGACTGCTAGATTTTGATGTTATTTTATTTTTTTTTAGGGGAGCCACAAACGTTTAATTTAACGTTTAGAAGGGCGGAAGACTATCCTATTGATTTGTACTATCTTATGGACCTTTCTTACTCCATGAAAGATGACTTGGAGAATGTTAAAAGCCTTGGAACAGCACTTATGACTGAAATGGAAAAAATTACTTCAGATTTCCGGATAGGTAAGATTTCTGTACAATGGTCTTTAACTTATTATAGGCCTAGTGTAGACTCTCTGCCTTGGCCCTGATGGCCATCAAGGAACTGCATTGTGACAAGGCAAAAAGGTCATCAAAATCGCTTTTGCCATTTAGAAACCTACATAGACTGTTATTATTTATCTTAATGGGAGGAGAAGGAATGTAGGACACTACTGCGATAGATACTTAGATGTACACTCCTGTGTCAAATTTTTTTTATTTGTTTGGTTTTTTTGTTAGGTTTTGGCTCTTTTGTTGAGAAAACAGTTATGCCATACATAAGCACCACTCCTGCTAAACTTCATAATCCCTGTACTGGGGATCAGAATTGCACCAGTCCATTCAGCTATAAAAATGTACTTAACCTTACAAGTGATGGGAAGTTATTCAATGACCTGGTAGGAAAACAGCAAATCTCGGGGAACCTGGATTCTCCAGAAGGAGGATTTGATGCAATAATGCAAGTCGCAGTGTGTGGTGTGAGTATTTCTGAAACTAATATTTGATGTTTTTGTCTTGGGAAGGGGCCGTTTGAAATAATAAGAATGTTGGAAGAGTGCACGTGGACTTGTATATTTCTTTTTAATCTTAATATTTTTCATATTATATAAAAAGAATTCTAGTGCAAAATGGATTTACAGGGAGATGTAAAATTGTGTGCTATTGCCCAAATACATGCAAAACGTGATATTGAGTTAGTGTGGGTTCTCTAGTGGTTTTGCAGGTTTTATACTTTTGAAAACACCGCTGGGCACCTGGTGCTTCATAGCACAAAATTTAACAAGGTTTCAATGGTTCTTGCCTGATCCACTCCCACAATGCAGTGCTGCCCACATAATGATCACTGCATCGATCATGTAAGGAGCATGGGGTAGCATTATTACTTTGCCCTGTTAATGCTGAACTATTCCTGCGTGTAAATAAGTCTAAATATTCCCTATAGAAAATAACCAAAAATCACAAATTGGTTGTGATAATAAATATGTGCATAATTTTTTCTTCTTAAAAGGCATGTCCAGTCAAAAATAAAGTTTAGCTAGCTTTCGCATTACTAATATATTCCAAAGATGCCCCTGAAGTCTTTTACCTTAACCGGTCCCTCACTGCTCCTCCTCTGCTCTGCGGCTGACAGCCACTCCACTTCCTGGTTGCAGATGTCAGAAAAGGCACAATGTGACGTCACACCCATTCTTCTGACCAGGCGCAACCAGGAAGTGGAGGGACTGTCAGGGCAGAAGCCCTCTGTGCCTAGGCAGCGAGGAACCACTTCAGGGCAGTCTTTAAAATCTATTAGTAATGCGAAAACTAGGTTTGGGGGGGGTGGGGGGCGTGATTAACATAGCTAAACATTATTTGGACTGGATTTGCCCTTGAAGCTGCCAATACACTGGCAGACGTTAGTCCAACCTTGCACCACCGATCTTCCCCTGGTTTAACCTTAAAATCTGTGGTAGATGGGTTAGATTTGGTTAGACCAAAAATCTTACTTCTGACCTGATTTTCATTTATTCAATGAACCACTCACTATTTTGAAGCAGTCAATTTGGAAAAACAGAAAACCATAATTTGATATTATGAGCGATTCAGCCAAATCACTCAAAATCTTGATACCTTGTTTGGGGGCTTATGTTTTTCTCTGTTGGGCTTTTGCCTTATTGCCCTAAAGGCAACATATTAAAGGGGAAGTTCAGTGCAAATGCATATTCTTTTCAAAAAAAAAAAAAGCAGTATTTTTTCATCCCAATGACCTTCATCTGCCAATTCAGCATTTTGTCTGTGTATAAATGCAACCGAAATACTGACTTCCTGTATACAGGACCCCTAGTAAAGACCATTATGGTCTTGCCCTTGACCCAGCGCCTGGGTTAATTCAGTTGCTCAGTAGAGATCTGAGCATCTTTGACCCATCCAACAGCCAATCATTAGAAATTACTGTTAGGAATATTCCAAGGATGTGGTGCATCCTGGGAAGAAGAAGCACTGTTGGAGCCTGAAATGGCAGCTCACTAATGTCAACAGCAGGGAACAGCAAAGGGTATGAAATCAACTGATTTTTCAAAATGGAAGAGAATATGTAGAATAACTAAAAAGGCATTACACAAACTAACAATTTAACAAATATTGATCATTTCCATTGAACTGTCTCTTTAAGATTTGTTTCCTTTTAAAGGACCGCACCAAGATAAAGGTTTACTAACTACTTGTTTATAATTTATTCCATGCCCCAAAAAGGGGATTGCATTCCGTCTTCAATGGCAAATGCCGAACTTTCAAATTATATTTTACCAAGGCCCTTGAAAGTTGTCTCTGACATTTATATATTAAAGTACCCAGGATGAGGACCTGGATTGCAAGCCCCCACCCCTTTTATCCCTTTTATAGCAGAAATTCTTTAAGGACAACTTTACTGTACAAATTAACTTTTCAAAAATAAAAAGTACCTGAGACCAGAGAGTTAGGATTGATTATTCCCACCTACCAATATTGTTTTGTTTAGGAACTACAGCAGATGCAGTTTTCATCTTCCAGGGTAGTGCCATTGAGCCTTCCTGTATTAATGATAGTGCTGAAGCACTCAGGAAGCCTGAAAGAAGCATTTTTCTTCTTGCTGCCGTTCCTCATTGAATTGATATTGGGAAGTAGAAAGTACCACTCTTACCTCCTTGCCCCAGGTACCTTTTATTTTAATTGTTTTTGAAAAACTTAAAGGGTATATCCACCCAAAAAATAAACTTATTATATGTTCTTTATATAATATCAGGCTGCACTTCCGCTCCACTTCCTCTTTAGGTGACCCCGAGCTGCAGCTTAGGAAAAATATTTTATTCCTTGCCGGACGGAAGCCAATCAGAACCCAGAACTCTCTCACACACACACACACTCTCTCTCTCTCTTCTCTTCTCTCTCTCTCTCTCTCTCTCTCTTGTGTTTTGGAGCACTTATTTGGGCCAAATAAATATAGAAAGTTAGTTTTGGGGGTGGACGTGCCCTTTAATACGCACTATAGTTCTCCCTTAATATAACATCTTAATCATCAGGTCCAGTCTGTCTGGCAGCCTTACTTAAGCCCAGAACTCCTCAAATGGAAAGACACTTCTTGCAAAGCACACCTTCCCATTGGCTAAATCCCGGAATTAACAAGGGTTTAAAGGGTTTAGTTCTAATTACTGTATTTATTGTCCCCTATTATTTTTTCAGATGTCCGATCTAATATATTTTGATATTTGTATTTTTTAAAGGAGCAAATTGGATGGAGAAATGTCACACGCTTGCTGGTCTTCTCAACAGATGCTGGATTTCATTTTGCTGGGGATGGCAAATTAGGAGGAATTGTTCTCCCAAATGATGGAAAATGTCATTTACACGATAACATGTACACAATGAGCCATTATTACGTAAGTGGTTTTAATAATTGCTGTCTATTAAACTTGAAGTGTGATGGTCTTTGAGATTCTATGGAAAATGGCAAAAGCTTTGTTTGTTGCATCAAAAAAAGATGTTTTGTCAAATTAAACTGGTAGGGCAGACTATTCTTAATGTGGAGCTTTTTTTACTGTGCCATTTATTAGTTTCAAACTAAATTTACCGTTTGGTTCTATGTCATCTGAAAATAGTGATAGTTTGCTTGTAATTTAAAGAACAATATAACTCCCTGAACCCACCACCCTAATACTACTTAGGATGAGGACGTCCTGTCTGTAGCCCTGCCCCCTTTTGGCCTGTTGCCTGACCAGTAGGAAAATGCTCTCTGCAAGATGGAGCAACAAACTGGACGGGGTTTGGAGTGGGTGCTCTGGGGGCTGTGTTGTTGCTCTTTTAAAGTAATTAGAATAGTAACATGTATTTATTTTTAATAGCATTTGTCTCTTAAATGCAATATTCCTCATTTTGAGCAACACATGGGGCATTAACTTTGTAGCCTTTATTAAGAAAAGAGTTTGAACAAATGTTAATGTGTAAAAGCTTAAGAAAAATAACTATAATAATAAAGCATATGTCTTTGGCCTTTTTTTTTATAGGATTATCCCTCAATTGCCCACTTAGTGCAGAAACTTAGTGAAAACAACATTCAGACAATCTTCGCAGTTACTTTGGATTTTCAGCCAGTATACCAGGTATTTGCTGTTTTCTATTTATAAGGAAAAAAGTCAACTAGTCTGCAAGCATTTTTTTAAAAGGACATTTCATAACTACACCATGCAAATGAATGAAGCTGTGTATCAGTCCAACACTTTTTTAAAGTGCAAAGATTTAAAGTGTATCTCCACTCAAAAAACGAATGGGAGGTTATTCAGTTAAATTAGCCGGAGACCTGACGGGGCTTGCATTTTATGCTCTTGTGTTATGCGCATGCATGCACATTGCAAGCTCCATCGAGACCTGGCAGAAGATCAGCAGAAGAGAGCAATCTTGGGTAAGTTCTGCAACTTCGCTCTGGTCTCCTGCTAGTTTAAATGAAGAATGAAAGGCAAGACATTGCTCCTTTACCTCCCGTTCTTCAATTAAACGGGAAAAGGAAGTTAGCTTTTTGATTGGAGATAACCTTTAATGACTTGCGCATGACTCAACTGTAGTAATTGGACCGGTTGCAGCCTATCCATACACGTGGCCAATGTTCAGATAAAGCCTGTTGGATATGAATATTGCCCATGTGTATATCAAGATTAAAATATAAAAGTGATTACAAATCTATGACTGTAATTATCTTGCCCTCTTGTTTCTTAAGGAACTTAAAAACTTAATACCAAAGTCGGCAGTAGGAACGCTGTCTGCCAATTCCAGCAATGTGATTCAGCTGATTATTGACTCTTACAATGTAAGTATGCATTTTCTATTTTATTAAAGAAACAGACCACTGTTATTTCTTAAGCTAAAACAACAATTTGGTGTGAGATAGAGTACTCCTACCTTCTGCTATTACCCGAGAAGCTGATGGTGGAGCTGTGAAAAATACCAATTGTGTGGCAGCCAACAGTCTCTCCAATCTGTAATGTGGAGCGCATGCACATACATTACAGAGGGACATGGTGTATGGTATAAACAAGTGGAAGAGCTGTAAACAACTCTTTCTCACTTCTCCGGCTTCTTAAGTTGTAGTGGGAGGTTGGAGAACTCTTACCATTTGTAGCTTTCTCCAAAAACTGTATTTTTAACTTTTTAAAAATATTCATATTTTCTTTTGAACAAACTGATTTCACACAAATGTTTTACGTGGGAATTGACCGATAGTCAAATCTGGGCTACCTTCTGGGAAATGACCAGAATTATGTGCTGTTACCCAGTGACAGCAATTAAAAAATTGGCATCAATAGAAACTTAATATTAAACTAATAGAAACTGTTTTTCTAGTCTCTCTCTTCAGAACTAATTTTGGAAAACAGCAAATTACCAGAAGGTGTAACTATAAGTTACAAATCATTCTGTAAGAATGGAGTCAAAGGAGTTGGGGAGGATGGAAGGAAATGTTCCAATATCTCTATCGGAGATCAGGTAAGTTCTGCTGCTAAAAAGATATGTAAGCTGGCCAGACATGGATCAATACTTGATTGATTGTAAAGGGTCGAGTTGACTCTGGGAGATTGGTGCAAGGTGGTACATTAATTGCTTCTTCCCTGCCAATTTTTTCCATCAGGAAGTATTGATTGCTTTGCACATTGGACATCCAATCATTCCATTTATTTATAGTCTTCAAACTCTTAAAGAAAAATCCCCAGTTATTCTTTTATGTCTTTGAGATTTGATTTTAGATGAAGGCAATTATAACATGATTTCCTTTAATTGAATAATGTTTAAATCCTGTGCACGTGTGTTTTTTGCAGGTTGAGTTTGAGATTAGCGTAACGGCTCACAAATGTCCCAAGAAATCACAAACAGAATCCATCAAAATCAAACCTCTTGGATTTACTGAAGAAGTTGAGATTATTCTGCAGTTCATCTGTGAATGTGAATGTCAGGAAAAGGGAATTTCCAACAGCCCAAAATGTCATCATGGAAATGGAACGTTTGAATGTGGAGCCTGCAGGTATGTTTGTCTTTTAGACATTTGCTTATCCTTTTATCCTGCTGAGTTCTATAGAGTCTGCATTATTTTTATGTAACTCGTAATTATTCATTCTTTTATCTGTCTAGATGTAACGATGGGCGAATTGGAAAAGAGTGCGAATGCAGCACTGACGAGGTAAATAGCGAAGATATGGACGCATACTGTAGAAAGGAGAACAGCTCTGAAATCTGCAGTAACAACGGGGATTGTATTTGTGGCCAGTGTGTGTGCAAAAAAAGGGAAAACCCTAATGAGATTTACTCTGGCAAGTACTGCGAATGCGATAACTTCAACTGTGACAGATCCAACGGGCTGATTTGCGGAGGTAAGTTAAGTCGGCTATATTACTATATGACCAAGAGTAATACAAGGAACACTATGAGAATCTGGGCCAAAAAAGTCAGTGTTTGAGTTGTATATCATAGGCCTGTTAAACATGGGTCGACCCAGTCCCAATATGCCTGCCTACAGACCTATACAATGATAAAGGGTTTTTCAAGAGGAACATGATGAAGCCAATATAAAGTTATTTTGGAAGCCAAATTACATTAGTGTAGACTCAGATTATATACCCCCCAACTGTTAAGATTGCAGAGTTTAATAAGGACTAAAACTAAAATCTAAATAAACCTTTATGGATTGTAGAATTCCATACAAGCTGATAGCTGTTACTTGTGCCTCCAAAATCAGCAGCATTGTAGAGAAATTTAATTGTGCCTGTGTGTGGCATTTCCTTATAACTTCAACCTTCCTTCCTAGTGAGTAAAAGAGGTAATACATTATTACCAGACAATCTACCAATCGATACTTGCTTTCCTATGTTTGACAATTAAAACAGATCATCTCCCATCTGTGATATGATGATTAGAAAATCTAAGCATTTTGCAACTTTCATAAAAGCATGTTGCGGAATGTATGTCCCTTTTCCCCATCATTTTCTTATTGGCTGCTTAGCCTTAATTACAGAAATGTATTGGTTACGACTCTGGCAGATGAAGGGGGGGAGACTAGATAAATTCCTGAGCATGTGTGCCTGGGTCTGTGATGAGGACCTACAGCATCAATCAAGATGATTTCTCCAAAATGCTGCTTATTTAAATGGACACTAAACGGTCTTGTACATGTACCTTGCAAATTTATCTATTATTCACAGGGAGGTGAGATTGCCCATTCCTACTTTCCTGTGGATAATAGAATGCCTGGGTTACACAGTTAACCTGAAAATAAGATGTGGTTTAAGTCTAAAACTATATAAATTTTCTTGTGTGTTTAATTATAATTAAAAAATCCCTTTTTTAATTACTATGTTTTGCTATTTTAAAGGTAAAGGTCAATGCAAGTGTCGAGTATGTGAATGCTTTCCCAACTACTCTGGTAGTGCCTGTGACTGTTCAGAGGATAAATCCACTTGTTTAGCAAAGAATGGACAAATCTGTAATGGAAGAGGAAACTGTGACTGTGGAAGGTGTAAATGTACAGACCCTAAGTTCCAAGGACCAACCTGTGAGCTGTGTCAGACATGTCTTGGAGTTTGTAGCGATCACAGGTTAATATAAATATTTTCACAACAGATCTTGCGTTAAATCAGGAAAACTGTGAGTGTTTCCTGTTTGAAGGAGAATTATACTTGCCTACATGTGCATAGTACCCAGGGTGAGGACCTAAACCACTTGGTCCTTACCCCTGGGATCTTTTTAGATAAGCAGCTTTACATACCTAAACTTTACTATACATCTTCCTATTCGCCACCCACAAAGGTGCGTCGGAGCAACAAAGTAAAGTTTAGGTATTTAACAATGCTTACCTATGGGGGCAAAAGATAACATCTATGTAATGTTAGTAAGTCTTTGTTTTAGTATGTAGAACAAAAATAGAGTGCTTTACAAGATTCACTATTGTATCATGCCAGAGGAAGAAGCCTAAGTGCTTCAAAAGCTTCCATTTTCAATCATTTTAGTTCAATCATTTAGCCAATAAAAGGTATTATTTTATATCCAAGATGTCTCTACTATCTAGGAAAAAAACGGTTGAGGACCTAGTAGTTTAGGTCCTCACCCTCAGTACAATCTATTTAAGGAAGGGGGTGTGATTATAATTATGCTTTGCACCTAATACACTGTCATTTATAGTTTTCTCACCTTTCTATGTTAACCTAGTAGTCGTCTCTCTGTGCTCCATACGGATAGTATGACTGATCTCGCCAGTGGATTTAAAACACTGCAATGCAGAATAAAACTTATGGTTTGTCCATTAGCTAGGATTAGGAAGCAAGGAAATAAAAAGATAAGCACTTCCTAATGAGGTATTGTTTTTAAGGAGGAGGGTTGTTAAGGGAGGACACTGCTTCTATATAAAGAGGAAATAGAGTTAAAAGCTGACTCCAATTAGACTGGGAAGCAAGAAACAAAGCTTTGTAACTTTAGCATGAAAAGTATCAAAAACAGAATAAGCAGTGTCCAGGCAAATGCGCAGACTAGCATCCCTGGGTGCAGTGGTGATTTCTCTTAAAATCTGCAATGCTCAGTTGAAGCTTTTAGGCTTTAGTTCTTAGTTCTTCTTTAAAGGCCAACTAAAGCCTCAGAACAACTTTGAATTAGAAGACAGATCTTCTTGTTATGAAGGTAGTAATCAGTGTCTCACCTCTCATTTTAATATGGTTGTTGAGAAATGTAACTTTCTAACATGAGGTTTGTGTTTTATTTCCCAGTGTTTCAGTATCACACAGTGTGGTCACTGAACATTATGTTCTTTACACATGCTCAGTCCAAAGATACTGCAGGAACTTGTTACAGTTGGTCACACCCACTAGTAGCCTCTAGCCAATCCTTTTAAAGGACAGAATAGGCAAGGGAGCATGTGACTGAGATCAGGGGTGTGGCCAGTCACTGTACATACACAGTTATTTCACCCAGTTCTTCAAGTGGTAACATTTACTCTATTGCTATTTTACAGTTTATTGGTGTTTGTAGAAGGGATATGTTCAGATTCTGGAGTGTAAAAATTTGGGTTTAGTTCCCCTTTAATGATTATGTAAGATGGAGTTTTTATTTATTTTGTTTCTCTTGACAGAGAATGTGTCCAGTGCAGAGCTTTTCAGAAAGGAGAGAAGGTGGCTGTCTGTCATGAGCAGTGTATGCATTTTAACTATACAATGGTGGAAAGTCGCGACTTGTTACCTCAACCAGGCCAGGCAGATCCTATCACTCACTGTAAAGAAAAAGACCCAGACGACTGCTGGTTTTACTTCACATATTCAGTTAATTCAAGAAATGAAGTTAATGTGACTGTAGTTAAGGAGCCAGGTAATGCAGTTTGAAGTTATGGCACTTACTGAAAAAATAGATTTTTCTGTGTTACTTGAATATAATCCTTGTACACTACATCCATCTTAGGGGAAATCTGCAGTACAGATAGGCTGTGATTGTATTTTGTGCCACACTTTCAAAAAGTTTGAGAACCACTGTAATTCCCATTGTGTAACCATCCTTTCACATGTTCTAATTATAAAATGTATTATTTATGTTGTTTGGTTAGGGTCCCCATTTCTCATTGCCTTACCAATAACGCAGTACATGGAACTTTCCAATGCATTTGCAGAGAGCTGCAATCTGTGTCTGCAGTGCCCGTGCTGATTTAATATCCCAATTGCGCCTCTTGGTAATTAGCCTTACCTTTATACCAGGGCATCAAATCTATATTAAAGACTTTAGCGACAGCATGTGTCGGAAACTTGCCAAAACTTCCACAGCCATCGCAAACCCCTTTAATTTTACTTTGTTCAACTTTAAAGAAGAAATTTTGCATTGTGGTTTTTATACAGTTTTACAGTTAGATAGAAGGGCCAATGATTAAGAACACAGGCGTGTCACAACAATGTATCACTTGTCCTTCTATATAATCCCTAATAAAAGTTGCCTGATAAAGTTCAAAGAGCCCTGCGGTTATTTTCCCCTCCCCTAGCTTGTTGATCTTCAGATATGTTTAGTGATTTACCTGGGAAGAGATTGAGGAATTTTCCAATCACCTGCTCACCTGCTTTGTATCGAACTGTGCCAAAGGGAAGTAAAGGAGGGGGTATAAAAGTGGATGTGAAAGGGGGGGGGGGGGGGGCTTTCTCTAGTGAATGACTTTATTAGTTAGGTATTACATTGAACAGCTCTGGTTTTTCAGAGAAAAATGTGTTTTTAGGGAGGACTCCATTAGGGCTAGGACCCACTAACATGTTTTGGATTACGATTGTGCTAGTGGGAGGACAGGCATGTAAAAGCCTGTGGGACTGGCCCCACTAAATGCACGGCTGATTGCATGCGATCACTATTTTTAGTTCATATCACATTCGTTCCAATAGAGGTAAATTGCCGTACCAGAAGTGCACACAATCGCAAGTCATTTTGTCCTTCCGTGCGCTCAAGTGGGGCTGCAACCTTAAGAACCTTACTGGCTAGATTAGTCTTACCTACTTTTCGAGTTGGTCTGCAATTCTCGTTTCAAAATCCACCCAGAATATCAATCTTATTAACACATCATGTTGTTGGGTTTGGTTGTTTATAGAGTGTCAGAATGCTCCTGACATCATCCCTATTGTTGCTGGTGTGGTTGCTGGAATCGTGCTCATCGGACTGGCCTTATTGCTCATATGGAAACTGCTTATGGTCATTCACGATAGAAGGGAGTTTGCCAAGTTTGAAAAGGAGAAAATGAATGCTAAATGGGACACCGTAAGAGACTTTATTTAAATATTTTTTACTTTGATGTTCATTTACTTGTAATTGAAATTGTTTACATTCAGTGATTTGCAAATTATCACATTCTGTGTTTATTAACGTTTACAAATTCCAATTGGTTAGAATACTTTGGGCTGGGTACACACAAGGGGACCATTTGTCCCGACTGAGCGTTCGCTACGAGCGAGCACTCGGCCAGGTCAAATGTCTGTCTGTCGCGGCAGACATTTGTGCAACCGATCGTGCTGTCCACACGATCGCCCGTGTTTTACCGAAATGTCCAATGCGGACAAACGGGTGGCAGCCATAAGTGGCACAGATTTTTAGGCCCAATTGACAGATACATGGAATTATCGGTTGATTGGGCCAAAAAATCTGCCTTATATAAAGTTCCAAATGCACTTTAGATATTGTTTGGAGGGATAATAATTCCAAACTGTAATATGCTAATGATCCCTATTCAGACAGGCTAGTTGGCAGTAGTCGAGCAGCTTGTTCTGTACCATAAGGAGTAGGGAAGCATTGGGAAGAACAATAGCTCCCCTGACTAAAGCTAGGTACACACCTAGCGATTTTTCCTCCTGACCGACCGTTCGATACTTTCGAACGGTCGGCCAGGAGGAAGGACTGTCGGTCGCGGCAAAAGCAGCCGCGTCCGATAGTCACCGCGACCGATTGTGCGGTCCATAGAGGACCGCACAATCGGACGAGGTTTTCCACCCTGTCCGATCGTCCTTTCGTCCGATTCGGACGAACGGTCGATCGGACATGGGCACATTCGGATTCGATAATTTCGGTCCGATCGACCGATACACTGAACTATCGGTCGATCGGACCGAAATATCTAATCGTGTGTACTCAGCTTTAGCGATCCTGCACAATGGATCATTAACACGTGTGAGCTTTTGGCTGGTGTTGCACAAAGTTTTCACTGCTAAGTGTTCCAAGTAAGCTAAAGCTGGCCATACACTAGGATTTTTACCTCTTGACATTCCTGCAATGTTTCGATCACTATTAGATGTCCAGGACAGGGAATCGCTGGAGGTAAGTCTAAATATTGTCATCTATTTGTACAAGGAGGGAGGACATCTTCCTACCCAGCGACCTTTGCAGACTTTTCATGTAGTATATCACTTTTAGAATGTGTTGACTTGTTTCATATGGAACATACTTTAAGAGGAGCAGTATTTTTATTTTATTTCCACCTTACCCCCGCTTTGTGTTTGCAATAATATATACTTCATGGTTTACTTTTTCTTTTCATGGATTACTTTCTCCAGCAAGAGAATCCAATTTACAAGAGCCCTATAAATAATTTCAAGAATCCAAACTATGGACGTAAAGCTGCCCTCTAAGTCTCCGTTTGTATTTCCTTTCCTTTTTCTACTTTCCACTGCATGTTCTTTTCTAAGCATTCTTATGTGCCTGCTGTACTCACGGTTTCCTCAACCCATTTTGTGAGTTAGGCCAGGGGTGTGTGTGGTTTCAGCCTGTAAAGGGTTTGTTTTTTTTCTGCTGGAAAATCTGCATCTATTTAGATAATGGCTGCTCGGCCCACATGTAGCTGATCAGTGAATATTGGAAATTGTGGGTCATGGGTGGTCCAGGGTGGGGGTGGGGTGGGGCCAAAAGTAGCACTGTTACTGGCTGGGGTGCAACACATCCTAGACCATGTTGGGCAACCATGGTTTAGATGGCCTGGTGGGTAATCTGGGACAGATTCATAATGGTATTTCTAGTTAAAAATAAAAAACAAATGATCATATCATACCCGGTTAGTATATTAATGGGACAGTTTGCAAACATGACAATTCTTGGTGCACAAATCAACATTGACAGCAATTTGGGATACATTCTAACATTCTTCTGTGAAGGGCTGTATGTGGGGGTTCCTTGTAACCTTTGACCATTTAAAGCCTGTGATTAATGGTGTTTCATAGAAATTAGATTTCTGGGCAGTTGCCCAGGTTTCACGCTAAAAACAGCCCTGTTTCAAATGTAAGGAGGGCTTTAAAAGTGCTAAGAACTAATCAGCTGATTTACAAAACATTCTTTTGTGCTATTGGGAGAAAAAGAAGATGGAACCCAGGACTGTAACATTCCAAACATGGAACTGCGAAACGTACGAAATGTAGTGTGGTGTTTTACTATTAAACACGGTTCCATGTTTGGAATGTCACAGTCCATCTTTTTTCAACAGATATTGTCAGGTGCTTGGACAAAGTAGGAGTCTCCAGAAGGCTGCAATAGAGCGCACTGCGTGGTAGAACTATATACTTTGTGCTATTGGGAGCCTCACCGCAAGTTGTAGATCACTGGGAGTTTTTTTCTTTTACTTTACACAGTAACAAAACCCTGCACACTCTTCTTCAGTAAAAGGAAAATATAACTAGATTTTTTTTTAATATATGCAACTTGTGACTTTTAACTTGGCCCGGGTATTGCTGTATAGTAAATTGTTTTGCTGCATAACCTATTAATTGTGCATATTTTAGCATTTTTGCCTTAAATGTCCATATACTGGTACAAATAACCTAACGCTCGTTAACTATGTTTAAATACTGTCTCTAAAGCTACTAATGCGCTTATTCCAATAGCAGTTGTTTTTGTAACAGGAAACAAATATAATACAAATGTGTGTTTGCTCCTTGTACTGTGTAACCTGGTTATAAATGTTTGACATTTAGGACAGCCCAGTTTGTGTTTCTGCACTGGCAATGGTTTGGTTTTGCTGAATGGACCAACTAAAAATGTATTTTCGCACTTACTATTTTTTTTAAATCTGTTTTTTTGGAAGTTTTCCCAGTTAACGCCGTGTTTGTTCCTTGGCAGGGTGAAAATCCAATCTACAAGAGTGCAGTGACGACCGTGGTGAATCCTAAATATGAGGGGAAATGAGCAGGACTTGGTGTAAATTCCACAACACTGTATGCATAAGAGCGCATTTGTACTCGCAGGAAGGAAGCAGAAGGGCAATACTTCAATGGTCACTCATTGCAATGAAGTGTATTACTTGTAGATTTGAAACATGTACAGTTCAATAAGTGCTAGCAAGAAAAGTATATCTGGTGCCACAGGATTTTCAGGACTGTTTTTATTTTCCCCTCCATAATTTGTTGTTCCTTGATCATTGGGTACAATTGAAATCACTTATTATCTTACCTGGCTCCCAAGAATATAATAAGGTCACGTTGTGCCTTTTTTTTTTTGAATTCCTTCCTCTTGTAAACTTTTTTTTGGTTTGTTTGTTTGTTATTAATTTGTGTGCATTTGTGTTCGGGAGAGCGTACATTTGATCACCCAGGGCTTTGCCAATCGGAGTATTATTATAATGAATGAATTGTTTATCCGTAAGAACAATCAGGGCTGGAATTTACAAATAGGCATTTCACATTGTCTTTTTTTGTATGATAAGAGGATTTAACATGTGCTGAGTAGGTTGTAGAACCCAATGGCTTAAGATATGGATGGTACACACTTCAATTTCTTGCCTGTTTGACCACAAAGATGTTGTGGTGGATTTTGGCCAAAATATCGGCCTTAAGGTGGGTGCGCACAAGGGGAGCGCTCGTCGGAACAAATGACTGTCTGACGCAGTCGATTGTGTGGTCGCATTGGGATCCCCACAATCGGACGTGATTTACTATCAGGTTGTGGCCGCCCACACAATATTTCCAACTGACCAACCTATACGTGGAAGTATCAGCCGGTCAGCCCAAAAATATTGTATGGTGTGTATCCAGCCTTAATTTCAGACCCAACCAATTGCTTCCAACTGACATTTTTGCAAGATCAGTTGCTTGGAGTGATTGATTGTGTCTGTAAATCTCAGCCTGCAGTCTTCAGTGTACTGCGATTTATTGATTGGTAGGTGTGTGCCAGGCCTTGGAATGTAAAGGTTAAAAAGGTGTTATATAAATAATGTACATAATAAATAAATGGTCCATGAGCATATAATTGTGTAGATATTTGGTAAATTCCAGCTCTGTATTGTAATATTGCTACCTGAATGCAATACCTAGCCAAAAAATGCCTTCTTTCCAGGTTTGAGGGCCTTAAACCTGTAATGTCCTATTGTATGTATATTGTTTGGAAATCTAGTGCTTTCATGCCTTAAGTCAGTCTCCCATCAGTTTGTTATATGTGCAGCTGCAGTCATAGCTATTCATACACAAACAACTATTGCAATTGACAGCCTTGTTACGGACATTCTGTTAACGTTTGTGCCATAAGAAATCATTGTTTTCATTGTCTTTGTCCCATATTTGTCACAATCTTGTTTTTAAGTGCCTTTTTATTTTAGCAGGTGTTCACTTTTTACAATACTGTTAACGAAAGTTATTTATTAAATAAAACTACTTTTAAAATCTGGATTTTTTTTTTTTTTCCCCTCCTAAATAGACAGGGTGGCTATTGCCAGTTAGTTTTACCAGACAAGAAGCCAGGGGAAAAAGAATATCTTATCCAAAATGTATTTAAAGTTCTGCTCGGTTTCGCTTGAATCACGACACTTATAAGTACTGCACAGCCTCACCATGGACACTGCTCTGCTTACACATCTCTCTCCCCCTGCCTTCTTTTCTCTGCTGATTCTATTAATTGTCACAAAGTATGCTGGCAGGCAGCCAAAGATCCTAGTAAGAGGTCAGGGATGGGGAACATATTATAATTTCTGCTTCTAGGGTGACATGTCTTTCCTTGTAAATGCTGTGATTTCAGATGATGATTTCTCAGGATCTACAGATCAGATTTAAAATACCAAAAAAGTTTTTAATTTAACAGATAATCTATGATTTGTTTCTGTCTGTCTGAATTACTCAGGTTAAATTATTAATTATTAATAAGTGGGCAAAGTGTAGTTTAGCCATTGTAGGGATAGAAAATAAAACACATTCTTTACTATGTATGAAAATTAACAATTGGAGGCCCTTCAAAGTAAATCAAAGTAAAAAGCACATTTACAAACACAGTTAAATTATAATGCGATTTAAGTATGGTTTTATACTGAAATTTCATTCTTTGTGGGGTTTTTTTTAATTTGTCTGAATTCAAATACATCAAAACCCCTAAAAGACATAATTATAGGTTTACGGTTTAATTATTTTGTGAAGCTCATAATTAATTTCTAACCGATGTCTCCACTGCAAGTTCAAAGAGAGAAACTGGAAATGTCTGTTAGCCAGATGTTTAAATAGAATCTCTACCAACATGTAACACAACTGGGACAGAAGAAGCTTGTCCATCTAGTCCTACCTCTGCCTAAAGCCATACACAGGATATTTTGAGCGATTTGGTAAATTAGATTGGATCGCTCAAAATAACGGTCCCATGTATGCCATTTTTCCAATCACCTGCTTAACAATTATGAGTATATTAAAGAAAAAAACTGAGCCAGGCAGACCCCCATCTTCAAGTCTCATCTCTGCAGATTTTAAGGGGTAATTTGTGGAAAGATTGGAGCACAAGGTGGGCAACTTTGACCTGTTCTTCCGATCGGATTGCCAACTATTGCGGAAATCTGATCGTAAGAACGACAATGGTATTTAATGGGTTAATCCCTTCCCGTGCAAGCACGACTGGAACATTTCCCTTTTTAGCTTTTAAAAGGATCCTCTGTCATGTGTTTGTATGAATAAAGTTTAGGGAACGAAGTGATAATGTTTAGTAGGTGGTACCCACTATTTATTGTGCCCAATATCAATTGTCTGCCATGTCTTTAACAATTGTTCTAAATACGAAGTGTGGAAAAGATACTTCTCTGCATTGTTCCAGACAAGAATAAAAATGAAGAGAACAAAAAGTAAAATGACTCTTCCCGACTAACGCTGCCTATACACATTCACCTTTGGTCGTAAATTCACGTTGGATGCCCTATTCGCAAGTTCGAAGAAACAATACCGTGTACATTTGTTTTTTTCGCCCATACATGGTGACGATCGTATCAACTCTACTGATTGGAGCCAATAACGACAATTAATGACCGGAATGATCAACCACAATGCCGACAGCGGTTGGCCCTCTGCATCACTGACGAATGTTTTTGACCTCCACACCTTGCCGATACTAGGCAAATCTTGTTGGATCTGAAAGGATTTGCTGATTGCCCATGTGAATGGCTACCTTTATGAGACCAGTATAAAAGTAGGCACCGCACACACAGGAGCTGTGAAAAGGGTCCTTAACCCATTTATTAAGTGAAATAAGGACCGTTTTCACAGCTCCTGTGTGTGCGGTGCCTACTTTTATACTGTTACTGTGGATGTGGCAGGACGTCTGGTTACCAGCACCACAATTTGAAGCACATGCTAGTGCTTAGGGTGTGCATTTTTCCTTAACCTTTACCATATCTATGCCCAGGTTAAGGACACACCTTTTGAGTACAGACCATAGTTTTTATACTTACATTCCAGCTGTCCTTGCTGCTCTGTTCAGTTATGGAAAGTGAAGTGGAGTCGTCAGACCTGGCCAGCAAACAAAAGGGGGACACACTCTGCATGAAGCACAAATTCCCATTGACTGTGCATTCAAATATTATTTGATCATTTTCAGGAGGTACTGTCACTTTAAATAGCAGGGGAAACCATGATTTACATTGCAAAACAGAATGCAACTAGGACTCCTCCCCCCTTATGACTGACAATACAGTTGATCAGAATTAATGTTTGTTAGTCAACAGATCAAAAATCAATGTTGGGCATCTAATACCAGTCATTGTGGGCATTATTTACCAGTCATGTGTATAAAGCCTCCCACTTCTGGACAAAGCATCACCCACTTTCAATTATAAAACCACACCCCTTCTGGGGGCAGCATTTGTCTTTTTTTTTTTCAGGTGCCAAGAAATCTAGAGACGGCCCTGAGGATACAAGAGGGAACACCGAGAACTTACCCAGGATTGCTTTCCCCTGCCACTTCCTCTGACAGGTACCGACATTCACTCTCCCTTATAATGATTTAACAGTTTAGGAAAGACCTGCAGGAACACCTATTAAAAACACATATCGCATGGTTCAATTAATGTTGTTTAATTGCAGTCACTTTGCTATCAGTGCAGCCCTACTGATTACATTTATTAACGGGCATTTCCAGCCATAAAATAAATATTAATCCTCCCACCCCAACACACACACTTTAAGTGTGTCTCTTATAGAATGAATGATCAGGCAGCCTATTTGTCACCTTTCCCTTTAAGACACAAACGCATATTTAATCTACGTGCAGAAAGGCTGGTTGGTATTAGAAGCATTATGCAGGTTGGATTGATTTCAATGTAGCCATACATCATGTCATAATTACTTGCTACATTATAAGTAATATGTAGATACGTGTTTAGGCTCAATCTTTTACAAGATCCACATGATTACTTTTATTCTGCCACAGTCTCCAGGATATTGTGTTGAATCTACCCATATCTCCTGAAAGTTGTCAGTCTGTCACAGATTGCATTTCATCTGCATACCCTTTAATATTACTCCTTTAATGGTTACACTTATACAAACAACATAGTACAGGGCTGCAGAGGGAGAATAATGAAGTGAACCAGATCTCACTCTAGCTCTGTGCAATGTATTTCTCAATACTCTCAATAGTAAATGAAACCTTCACTATCTGAAGGTGAATGAAACTTTAAACGGATCATTCCGACTCCCCATTTTTGTAAATATCCCAAATTAGTCCTGACACTAAGAGTTAGCTAGAATGAGAGCTAGCATGAGATCTCACTGAAATTCAGTGGGAGGAGACTCTTTACTATATAATGAAGTTAGACTGGAAAAAATGATCAACTTAACTATATACAAATGTTAGAAAAAAATGAACAAGGGAAATGAAAACTTTGAAGTTAATAGAAAGATATACAGTAAGTAGAAAAAAGGGGTGTTAACGTCCAAGTACATTAAACTGGAAGCACACTCTTCCAAAAAAAACTCATTGTGTATTCATATTATGCTCACACTTATTGGGCAGTATTTATAAAGGATTGTTATCAATATTTTCCAATATCGGCACTTTGAAAAATAGAGTGAAAATAGTATCTGTATTTTTCAAAAAAGGTAGGAAAATCACAGACCATGTTGAAAAATACTGTTCTGCTCTTTATAAACTGTACAACTATATATATAGAACTGTACTATGTAATGTATTTAGGGCACTGTACTACATAAACTTTAATATTTGGGATCTGCAGTTCTGGTGGCAGTCACTAGATGCTGCTAGAGGGCCACAAAGAATATTTTTACATGGCTTCTGTATTGATATATGTATGTATGTATATGTTTATTTATAGAGCGCCACTAGGGGACGCAGCGATGTACAATATAGAATACCAAAAGTCACACAAGGGGGAACTAAATATACAATTGCTTAAAGGGCATGTCCACCCCCAAAACTCAAATTTAACCCCATACTGGCCCCACTCTGTAGAGTACAAAAATCCTTACCTTACATCCCAGCTCCTTATGGTTGCCATGCTGTGCCCCTCCAAAGTCCAGGAAAATTGTAGTGTAGAAGCTCCCAGTGACTCTTCCTGCGCTTGTCTCTGCCTCAACCTCGACAAGGTTGAGGCATGCGCAGGAGAGTCCTCCCTCTCCCTCCCGTTTTCTTCTCCCTCCCCCTAGTGTAAATTCCCCACTATATATTATACATAGTGATCCCCCAACCGCCGTAACAGTTTTTAAAGAAAGTGTCCCGATAATTACTTACCTTCCCTCTATCCTCCGGCGTTCTGAGCAGCCGGCAGCCACGTCCCTGATTGGCTGCCTCTCAGCCAATCAGGGACGCGGCTGCCGGTCCCGCCCCCTGCTTGCATTTCCGTGCAAGCAGAGGGACTGGAGAGTGCCGCGGAGGATAGAGGGAAGGTAAGTACATATCGGGGCACTTTCTAAAAAATTTATTACGGCGGTTGGGGCTGGGGGATCCATATGTCTAACATATCAAAATTTTTAAAAAGGGGTGGACATGCCCTTTAAATCATGTAACATCAGGAAAGAGGTTCCTGCCCCGTAGAGCTTACAATCTACTTAAGTGGGTAACATACAGATACATAGGAAAGGGTGGAAGTGCTAAAGTAATAACTGGTGCAGTGTCAACAGTCCTATGTTGTGCTGTGTGATAAATACTTTTTTATGGTGGTACAATATTATGATTGGTAATTTTCTTATTCTTTTCAGGAATTAACAGAAAGGACATTTATAATGAATATTTGTAGGAAAACGCACTCTTTCAAACTTCTATTATTTTATTTGTGACATGCTGGTTACACAACGTTTCGGGGTCCTCCCCCTTCCTGAGGGGGAGGACCAATCAGATGTTAGCTTTCAAATGTTACATAAGTTCTGATTGGTTGGGGCAAAATTAGCACCATTTTAAACGATAAGAACTTTTATTGAATCTCCCTGAATATTATCTATTCCTGAGTACGAGAAATCTGAACACCAGAGGGCGACACAAAATGTACATATTATTGCAGAGAGGATTAACCTCTTGTATAACTGTGTTATATAAGGATATTAGAAGGAACCAAGGAAAAGCGAATTGCCAAATGTGCCAAAGTTCCATTTATGAATGTATATCTTTATTATGATGTACCTGTACAACACAGTAGAAATGGCTGAAATTCTGAAAAAGTTCGAAAAAATTGGACCCATTAAAGTCAATGGGGACCAAATAGGCTGAAAAGTTTTAATAAAATAAGGTATAATTGCAACGGTAACTTACTGTACATGGCTCTGGGACCTGGGAAATGGTCTGGGGAACACGTACACATCTGGAACTAGAAATACATAGGGAGATTCAATAAAAGTTCTTTTCATTTAAAATGGTGTAAATTTTGCCCCAACCAATCAGATCCTGCTTAACATTTGAAAGCTAACATCTGATTAGCTGGGGCAATATTTAAACCATAAGAACTTTTATTGAATAAGCCTGCAAGTCCCTTGCATTGCTTGCGCTACTTCCCAGCTTCCGCGTTCGATATTCGATAATTATCCCATATTCGTAATTGAGGGTTTCAATTATTCAGTATCTCTCCCGTATACAGAATCGAGGGTTCAAGTATTCAGTATCTCTCCCGTATACAGAATCGAGGGTTCAAGTATTCAGTATCTCTCCCGTATACAGAATTGAGGGTTCCAGTATTCAGTATCTCTCCCATATACAGAATCAAGGGTTCAAGTATTCAGTATCCCTCCTGTATACAGAATCGAGGGTTCAAGTATTCAGTATCCCTCCCGTATACAGAATCGAGAGTTCAAGTATTCAGTATCTCTCCCATATACAGAATCAAGGGTTAAAGTATTCAGTATCCCTCCTGTATACAGAATCGAGGGTTCAAGTATTCAAGTATCCCCTCCCGTATCCAGAACGAGAGTTCAAGTATTCAGTATCCCTCTCCGGTATACAGAATCGAGGGTTTAAGTATTCAGTATCTCTCCCGTATAACAGAATCGAGAGTTCAAGTATTCATCCCCTCCCGTATACAGAATCGAGGTTCAAGTATTCAGTATCCCTCCCATATACAGAATCAAGGGCTCAAGTATTCAGTATCCCTCCCGTATACAGAATCGAGGGTTCAAGTATTCAGTATCTCTCCCTATACAGATCGAGGGTTCAAGATTCAGTATCTCCCCGTATATCAGAATCGAGGGTTCAAGTATTCAGTATCTCTCCCGTATACAGAATCGAGGGTTCAAGTATTCAGTATCTCTCCCGTATACAGAATGAGGGTTCAAGTATTCATAGTCTCTATCTCCTCGGTATACCAAATCGAGGGTTCAAGTATTCAGTATCCTCCCGTATACAGAATCGAGGGTTCAAGTATTCGTATCTCTCCCGTATACAGAATCGAGGGTTCAGTATTCATATCTCTCCCGTATACAGAACGAGGGTTCAAGTATTCAGTATCCCTCCCTATAACAGAATCGAGGTTCAGGTAATCAGTTCTCTCCCGTATACAGAATCGAGGGTTTCAAAGTATTCAGTATCTCTCCCTTATACAGAATCGAGGGTTCAAGTATTCAGTATCCTCTCGTATACAGAATCGAGGGTTCAGTATTCAGTATCTCTCCCTATACAGAATCGAGGGTTCAAGTATTCAGTATCCCTCCCGTATACAGAATCGAGGGTTCAAGTATTCATAATCCCTCCCTATAACAGAATCAAGGGTTCAAGTATCAGTATCTCTCCGGTATACAGAATTGAGGGTTCAAGTATTTAGTATCTTTCCAGTATACAGAATCGAGGGTTCAACTATTCAGTATCCCTCCCGTGTACAGAATCGAGGGTTCAAGTATTCAGTATCTCTCCGG